>CM060654.1:42671798-42761798 GCA_030686955.1 Odontamblyopus rebecca | reverse complement strand
TATTCCTCAAGTAAGGGTATGCTATAAACAGTACGATTTCTTTAAAAAGTTACTCAATTAAATGTAACTGCCCACCTCTGCAATTCTGTCTACTTTTTATTTATTGTTTTTAGAAAAATCCTAGTTGCTATTCAATACTTATCCTTCATTAATATTATAATAATAATAAGATGTAGCACACTCCCACATTCAGTTCAGTTTTGTTCTTATTCCAACACATCAAATATCAATCCATAATATTTATGTGTCCTTGCGGGGCAGTGTAAGCACATAGATCAGTAAAATACAGTGATAACAGAAACGTCTCAGAGCAGCTCAACAGGTAGAGTGATCAGTGTGAGGGAAGTAACACCTATCCGGACAAAAGTGTCCTTCTGTGTCCTCTGTGTCCTGCAGCCTCCAGAGGGAGCCAGGTGAACCCTGAATACAGAACGGGAAATCCGCTCCCACGCCGTTCTCTCTTCTCTATCTCGGGCCATATATGGTGTAGAAAACTGTGGCACTGTTGAGAAAGTTGTAGGATTTCAGCGCTAGCTGGTTAGCATAGCTATATCCATGTAGGATCGCCATGGATACAGGAAAAATAAACTCCTCAAATCACACAATTCAATAATAATAATAATAATGCATCAGTTTTATACAGCGCTTTTCTGGACACTCAAAGACGCTTTACAGCATTATTCATTCACTCCAGACCCAGTGGTGGTGCTACTATTGTAGCCACAGCTGCCCTGGGACAGACTGATGGAAGTGAGGCTCCAATCTGCACCATCGGCCCCTCCAACCACCACCAACACTCACACACACACCACTTTCATACTAGGCAATGTGGGTGACGTGGACACTACGACAGTTTTTTTTGCGACTGGCGCCCCCCTGTGGCACCTGGAATTCCCAGTGTCTCCCATCCAAGTACTAACCAGGCCCTGCTGAGCTTCTGAGATGTGATGGGATCAGGCTTTGACAAGCCGGTATGACCATAGTCCTTAACTTCTGTCCCTGGAACTGCACAAATTGCACTTCTTAGTTGGTCAAAATCTGGAAATACCCTGAACTTGACGAGAACTAAACCAGGACTAAACCAGGACAAGAAGGGATCCAAACCAAGTCTAGTTCAAGTCTATACTGAGATCAAAACCAGGACCAACCCAGAAATGCACACACATTATAAAACACCACACTGAACATTGAGCTGTGGGGGACCCCATAGAGACTGCTGGGGTCCTATGCACCTGCAGAGCCTGTCTGAGGAGCCGTCCCTGGACACAGAGGACAGTGGAGTATGGACAGCTTGTGTGGGCTCCACTGTGGGCAGAGACACTTATTATTCATTAGTTATTCTTAGTCTATCACTGACTCATCTCCAAGTCACTTTTCTGTGAGAGATTCAACAACAGCAGGTGTTCTGTGGAGGAGCAAATGCTCCTAACACAGTCAAACGTTCATTCAAATGTTCCAACTTCAGTAAAATGGTCAATTACCCAAAAAGATACAGAACCTTGTAGGGCGGTCATAAAAAAAAAAATCAGATATCAATCGATATAAAAACTAGTATCAAAACTAGATACAACAAGAACAATTGTATTACCAGCCTGACTTTAAATTCAAACTTCAAACTATAGCGTTATCAAAATCACATACTGATCAATACTAAGACTAGGTATTCATAGACATTAGAGCTGATACTGAAGTCCCACTGACAGGACAGAAATGAACAATTCCTGAATGTCTGTAGAATGATCTTGAGCTATAAGAGCACATAGACTATGGCCGTGGACCACTGGGGATTACACATATTTAAGGACACATTGTACTTTGAAAGAAAATACTACTTAATGTTCACATTCTGTTTTCTAAATAGTGTTTTAATAGAGTTTAATCCTTAGAATTGAAATGGAGTTTGAAATGTTCATATTGTCATCACTAGACTTATACAGACAGTAATACTGCACCACCCTGATTTCGATGTTTTAGTGCTTGCCTGGTCTAGGGTTGCCATGGCAATTTAGGATGCCCTTCTCGTCACATCTTTTAGTTGTCTAGTACCTCCATACTGGCCACTATCTCAACATGCACCGTGTCATTTTGGCCAAGTTAAAAGTAATAAACCAATAATGTAATAACTCTGGGGAGCCGGTAACGTAACAGCATCTGGCAATAACGACTACGTTATTGGTTTCAGTTTTTACATTGTCAGAGAAAAGTGTCCTTGTCAAGCCAAAGATATAATAACCCATCAATGATGTAATCACTTATTACAGTGTTTCTCAAAGTGAGGTACAGGTGACATGTTTGTGGATTTGTCGCATTTAGATTTCATTTATTCACTTGGCTGTCCTCCTTTGGACCTGGAATAGTCTTTGTTTAGCCCTAGTTTAGACCTGGAATAGTCCTGTTTTAGACCTAGTTTAGACCTGGAATAGTCCTGTTTTAGACCTAGTTTAGACCTGGAATAGTCCTGTTTTAGACCTAGTTTAGACCTGGAATAGTCCTGTTTTCGACCTAGTTTAGACCTGGAATAGTCCTGTTTTAGACCTAGTTTAGACCTGGAATAGTCCTGTTTTAGACCTAGTTTAGACCTGGAATAGTCCTGTTTTAGACCTAGTTTAGACCTGGAATAGTCCTGTTTTAGACCTAGTTTAGACCTGGAATAGTCCTGTTTTAGACCTAGTTTAGACCTGGAATAGTCCTGTTTTAGACCTAGTTTAGACCTGGAATAGTCCTGTTTTAGACCTAGTTTAGACCTGGAATAGTCCTGTTTTAGACCTAGTTTAGACCTGGAATAGTCCTGTTATAGACCTAGTTTAGACCTGGAATAGTCCTGTTTTAGACCTAGTTTAGACCTGGAATAGTCCTGTTTTAGACCTAGTTTAGACCTGGAATAGTCCTGTTTTAGACCTAGTTTAGACCTGGAATAGTCCTGTTTTCGACCTAGTTTAGACCTGGAATAGTCCTGTTTTAGACCTAGTTTAGACCTGGAATAGTCCTGTTTTAGACCTAGTTTAGACCTGGAATAGTCCTGTTATAGTCCTGGTTTAGACCTGGAATAGTCCTGTTATAGTCCTGGTTTTGACCTGGAATAGTCCTGTTATAGACCTAGTTTAGACCTGGAATAGCCCTGTTATAGACATGGAATAGTCCTGTTGTAGACCTGGTTTAGACCTGGAATAGTCCTGTTATAGACCTAGTTTAGACCTGGAATAGTCCTGTTTTAGACCTAGTTTAGACCTGGAATAGTCCTGTTTTAGACCTAGTTTAGACCTGGAATAGTCCTGTTTTAGACCTAGTTTAGACCTGGAATAGTCCTGTTTTAGACCTAGTTTAGACCTGGAATAGTCCTGTTTTAGACCTAGTTTAGACCTGTTTTAGATCTGGTAGCACTCGGAAAGCCAGATCTTTCTTTGGCTGTTGTACAGTTGTGCAGGTTTTATAATGAAGTTAGACGACACATTAAGTTTGCAGTACCTTAAAGAAGACAGATTGCGCTTGTGTCTGCGATATAGTTCTAATCCATGATACTCGTGGATCTTTATGTTATCATTTGGGCATTTTAAATTACAATGTTAATCTAAATGACTTAATAAAAGAAATGACATTAGAACTGCAGTGCCCAATGATTTGATTTGACATATTTATTTGAAGGGGACAATGCAATTTAATAAAACATATGACAATTCATAAGTTTAAAAAAGCCAGAATTAGCCAAAAGGCTGTTTTTCATCTGTAGTCCCCTGGCCATGATGTTATAAAAGCACTAAAATACAGAAAGTACAGACACACAGTTAGTAGAGACATGAGACTGGACTAAACAGCACCAGACACACTGAGAGGACAAGACACTGCTGCTAAGGACAATAAGGACAATACAATAATACACTACAAATATACAGCACAACAGATGTCATTTCAAGCATAAATCTGCAAACTTATGAAGCTCTGTCCAGTTTAAATAGCCGTACTTGCTTAATATATTACAGTGATGGAAATGTCTTGGTTTTTATCCATGACCTTGATGGTTTGTTTGTACAAAATTTCAACCGGTCTCATTGTACTGCTGGAGGCCTGCGAACAACTAGTTATACAATAGTTAATGTGGCTAAAAATAATAGAATGTAAGAAGATTTTTGCAGCCTCAGTAGACGTTCCATTCCTGATTGAACGAAAGTTTGCTAGATTTAGCTTGATTGTTTTACATAGTTTGTCAACATGAGCTTTAAAGGTTAGAGTCAATCACCAGCCCAAGATATTTATATTGACTAACAGTCTGTAGTTTTTCACCTGCAACTAATATGTCAGGATTGTGAGAGCTTCTGTTGGTTTTACTGAAAAACATACTCACTGTTTTGGAGACATTCAGCTGTAGGGCAAATCATTAATATAAAGACTAAATAATAGGGGGCCTAAAATTGAACCCTGGGGAACCCCGGTTAACAGTTTGAGAGACTGAGATTTACAGTTGTTAATTGAAACACACTGAGAGCGATTGTTTAAGTAAGATTCAATCCATTTGACTGCAGAAACAGAGAAATTAATATGTAAAAGCTTAGCAAGAAGAACTGAATGATTTACTGTATCGAACGCTTTCCTGAGGTCCAGGATTACCGCTCCTACAGCACCACCCGAATCTAGAGACGCTCTTATTTTCTCTACAAACAGGCATGTTGCCGGTTGAATGTTTGGCCCGAAAGCCAAACTGCAGTGGGTGGAGTGTGGAGCTGTTGTCTAAATACTGGGCAATTTGTTCAGCAATCCATTTTTCTGCAATTTTTGAAATAGTTGGAAGAAAACTTATTGGTCGGTAGTTATTTAAAAAAAGTTGAGTCACTGCATTTGAATACTGGAGTAATTATACCAGACTTCCAGATATCTGGGAAGTGCCCGGTTGAAACAGAAAAGTTTATAATGGAAGAAATCGAACTGGCAAGAACTGAACCCAGGTCTCTGAGCATGTTTGTGTCCATTCCAAAGACTTCTTTAGCCTTAGAGGGTTTTAGTGAATTTATGATATTTATAACTTTGGTATCTGTAATATTTTTTTATTGAAAAAGACTCCGCAGTGACCACTGCTGGATAATCCTTGTTAGGTTTTGTGAAATTTTTGGAAATGTCAATCACAGAATTAATAAAGTGATGATTAAAAGCTTCTGCTATTAAATTTGGTTCCCTCACGATATTTCCGTTTAAATTGATTTCAAAATTCTTTGAGTTTTTATAGTATTCACCGGGAGCTTCAACGGGAGCTGACGTCGCCGTCAATGTAATCAGACCAAAGCGCTGCATGCGATGGGCCCCTCCTATGAGTAGCTGCATATCACACTAGGAAGTAGCTGATTTTTTTTGTTCTAAAATGACTAGGGGCTGCTGCTGATACTTACATGTATCACAGATTAAGAAAATACAAGTGGAGAACAAAAAATGGCAAAATAGCATCTTGAAAATAAGCAATTAAAAATGACTCAGACATGCATGAATCACTCCAAGTGCAACTTCAGGGGAGTAAATGGTGAAGAGAAACTATAACATGGTTAAAAGCTCTGTTTAAAGTACATTTTGCACAATAGCAATAGCTTTAAACTGGTTTTCTAAAGAAATGTTTGATGTTGTCTCTGCATTGCTCTGTTGCATTTCCACCTTTATTTCCTCCAGATACAGTGGAGGAAATAAGTATTTGATCACTTACTGATTTTAGGTTTGCCCACTGACAAAGAAATGAACAGACAGTCATTTTGATGGTCGGGTTAAGTAGAAAAGCCAAAAGAAAATCCAGAAAATAAGTTTAAAGAAAATATTTAAATTGATTTGCATTTCATTGAGTGAAATCAGTATTTGAACCCTCGAGCCAAACAAAGACTTGGGTAAAAGGAGGTTAAACCCTTGTTTGCGGCACAGAGGTCAGACGGGTCTTGTAGCTGAGGACCAGGTTTGCCACATAGGAGGTGTGGTCCACTCTTCTTTGCAGATCATCTCTAAATCATTAAGGTTTCATGGCTGTGGTGTGGCACCTCAGAGCTTCAGCTCCTCCAGAGGTTTTCTACAGGGTTAAGTTCTGGAGACTGGAAGGGGCCATTTCGTTTCAAAAATCCCACATTTACAGACAGGGAAATAATAACTGAAGTTAAAGAGGGGCCATTTTACTTCTATGGGGAACTAACTACGAAAACATAAGATATTTAGAACACCATGTTACCTTTGCTCCCTTCAGTGCACTATCACAACACATGGGACCTGCTCATGAAACTACTGCACGTCACATCAGGTTTTTTAGTTGAGTACAGTATTTTTGTATATTTATGGAGAATTGCCGTGTGGGAGCATTGGTGAGATTTAACCATAATACCCATAAAAGCAGCACACCAAAAGCAGACTGGCATGTGTGGTCTCAGGGTTTGTGGAGCTGTAGAACGTGGCTGCAAGTCCCCTGATTTGACACACAACATTTCCAGATCATCACCTCCAGATCATCAGGACAGGGAAACGTGCCTTATTTCATGTTTTACTAATGACATTTGTACTAAAGACACGGATTCTTTTATGTCGACTTCATTAATAGCACTTTTTTGACTTTTCACTTTCTCACCAGTAGTCTTAAAATATGGAGCCTTGTTAGACTGAAAGTATTGGTTAGTCCATTGTCACACTTGAACAGCATTAATCTCACCAGCTCGCTGCAGAAAATGGCTGATCTGCTGTGGCTCTAGTCCAGTCCAGGCACAGCCGTGTCCCTGAGGCACTGCCTGGCTTTTAGAATTCATATTCCCACCAGTCTGCTTCTTATCAATTATCCTGCTGTTCACACCCACCGCCGCCCCCTCTGTGGAGTTAAAACAGGATAATCAGTTCCACAGGGACCCCCTTCCCCCCCTCCATCTTCTTCTTCCCCCTCACGTACACACTCACAGGGGTTCAGCATTAGTGCCTCCTCCCTGAGCACTTAGCACCAGCTCTGGCGCGACGTGTTACAGCAGTTAGGCCCCACACCTCATCACTGCTCCCTGAGGGCCACACAGATATGTGAGCCATCCTGTTCCCACACAAGCAGCTGTGTGTATGCACCGCCTGTAAACACAGGACACTTAGGAGGACGGTTTAGAATAAAGAGCATCTACCATTTTCCATTTGCATGTTGAAGTGAGGTCGTATGCTGAAGGTTAATCCAAGGCACACTTCACTGGCCTGTATAGGCAAATATGGCCTCTGCATTTGGCTCATAAAGCAGAGCTTAAGTCTGTCAGGAGCAGTGGGAAATACACCAGATTTTGGTGTATGGACTTTATGTATTTATTATTGTGTAATAACAGGTGACAAGGAGGAAGAACGACCAGACAAGATGGAAGACACAGTGGCAACAGAAAGATTTCTTTTTATTTCTTTATTTGTAAAGGGACAGCACATGTGAATGAACATTTAAAATGTAAATAAGTAAAGATTATGACCAGCGTGGCTAATTTTCATCTTCAGTCCCTCAGTGTGATGTGAAATCATCTACAGGACAGGGAAAAGTGCAGCAACAATCACACACCAACACCAGCAATATACATCTAATTCATTTCAGACAGTTCATTTGAAGGTCTAAGTCAAGGGTTAAGGAGTTAAACCAACAAACCCTCAATATAAAAAAATGGTTAAACATGGTGGCATTTTTGACCATTGGAAACTGCTGTTTAAAAAAAAATGCTGCGGTGTTGAAGCTCTGGTGTCTGAGCTGCTGTGTTCCATGTTTGAGCTGCTTTATAAAAAAAGGGAGCTGTCCAAAAGCACTTTTCCTAAACAGCACAGAGCCGTCACCTCTAACGCCGACTTTTATTGTCTGATTTGAATTTGTTTTCACAGACTCCTTTAGAGGAGCTGCAGCGAGATTATGAAAAACTTTGTACATCAACATTAAATCTGCATATTTGATGGTGTTGTCCCAGTTAAGACATTTGTATTTGTTAAGTATTCTGCAATAATGATAATTAGTGGGCTTTTTGTCTAATACCTTAAGTGCTTTTTTATAAATAATTTCAGCTAATTTAAGAGCAGTTTTGGATGTCAGAATACAACTAGTACAGCAATAATTTAGGTGCGGCAAAATCACTGAATTTAAATACACAATTGCAGAGTTTGTTGTTAGTATGAGTAAAATTTGATGAATTATATTTGATTTTATTCACTGCTCTTTTGACATGTTTGGATGATAGTCGTGGATCCAGTGCAACTCCCAGATACTTTGCTTCATGGACCACATTCAGTTTTGTTCTAAACACGCACATATTTGAGTCTGTATCCATGCGTTGTTTTTTTTTTTTGTTGAGAAAAACATAATTGACCATGAAATATTAAGATGTAATTGTGATTTTTGTAGCCAGTTTGCTACTTCCAGCAGCAACTGACAGGTCCTGTGCAGCTTGCTGCTTGTTTTTAGAGTGAACCTACAAAAGCGCATCATCAGCGGACATCTGACAGACTGCATTAGATGGACAAATTTGGGGCAAGTCATTAATGTACATGTTTGTGTGTCTTATGGCCATGTCAAGTGCATTAGACCACATAGTAACACTGATTTTACAAGCAGCTCCTTTCAGACTCTATTAAGAGAAAGGCATAAAACATGAAACATCTGTGCCATATTCTCTTCATCAGAATGACACAGCTGAGAGACAATGGAGAACTCTGTCTGAGTTGGGAAGGTGCCTGTTGTTAGATAAGAGGCTGTGGCCCTATGCCACTCAAAATGCTGCTCACATCAGAAACAAGAACAGAACTAAAAGTGAACAAGTTCAACAATAATCACAGACCGAACTGACGAGAACTCATCTCTGATGTCTGGTCCTTTTCCTACTGCCCTGGAACATGCTGTAGTCAAGCCACTCATCAAAAAGCCTAATCTTGACCCAAATGTTCTCTGTAACTTTAGACTTATCTCATAGTTGCCCTTTTTGTTTAAGGTTTTAGAGAAGGTTGCATATGACCAACTACAGGTTACTACAGGTTACTACAGGTTACTACAGGTTACTACAGGTTACTACAGGTTACTACAGGTTACTACAGGTTACTACAGGTTACTACAAGTTACCTTAGTGAAAAATTAAATCTGCCAAACTCCAATTCAGACCTGCTTTTAACTGTTGACTCTGGGAAATGCACAGTTCTTTTGCTTTCAGATTTATCAGCCGCCTTTGACACGGTGGATCACAGCATCCTTCTGTCCCGCCTGAAGACGCATGTGGGCATTATGGGCATTATGGGCATTATGGGCATTATGGGCATTATGGGCATTATGGGCATTATGGGTACAGCGCTGTGTTGGGTTCAGTCATATCTGTCAGACAGGAGTCTGACTCCTCCTCTGTGTCTCCCTTACAGTACAGTGTGCTCCACGGTTCTACATTAGTACCGCCCTCTTTGCTCTGTACATGCTTCACATTTCACTGTTTTGCAGATGACATTCAAAAATATCTGCCAGTGACCGCAAATGACAACAGAGCACAATCAAAGCTCTGCAGGACTGTCTGAGGGATGTACAGACTTGGCTGAGCACAAACGTCCTGAAGTTAAATTAAAATAAAACAGAGATTGTGGTGTTTGGGCAAAGTAACCCACTGCATGGACAGGACAGTGTGATTGCTCCTCTGTCCTCCTACTGTCTCTCTGCAGTGAGGAATCTCGGGTGATTTAAGTCCAGAATGAGCTGGAGTCCAGTTGAGGCTCCTCCCACAGGAGGATTTCACAAATACAAAACAAAAACTGTCCATGCATTTGTAACATTGCATTTGGACTTTTGTAATTCTTTGTATGTCGGGCTGGACCTGGGCTCCTGCAACACTGTGATGGAGCAGGTCCGTCCCTGAGAGCACGGTCCCCGGGGCAGACGAGCGCTCAACATGTCCAGAACGCTGCAGCTCGTCTGCTGACAAAAACTAAGAGACGAGAGCAACCTGCACTGGCTCCTGTCTTATATGGAGTGCAATTTAAAATCTTATTGATTGTGTGTAAATGTTTACACTCTATGGGTCCAGTCTAGTTTTTCTAATTACTGCTGCCCTGTACTCTGCCCAGAGCCCTGAAATCAGCTGAGCAGCTCCTGCTGACTGTGCCCATGACTAGGCTTAAGACGAGAGGAGACAGAGGCTTTTCCTCTTCCTGTCAGGTCCCCTCAGTCTGTAACAGTTTAAGAATAGACTGAAAACTCACCTCTTCCCCCAGCAGTTAATACGTGCGGCTCAGGTTATCTGTGTGATTTACTGTAGCTTTCATATATTGTCATTATGTTTTTCTTCTGTTTTTATTGACTTTTATTTGGAGCACTTTGGTCAGCTGAAATTGTTTTAAATGGGCTCTATACAGTAAATAAACTTGAATTGAATTTGGATTTAGGCATTTAAACAAAATGAGGAGGGAAAAATCTTGAAATTAAAAGGATGTAGCCAAATAGAAGGAATAGATTACCACAAAACATATGTAGACATCAAATGGACGGCATTTTGACACGTGTCCATAGGGGAAGAAATGTTGAGGGTTTGGAGCCAAGAGAGAACTTGGAGCACAGGTTAAGAAAAAAGCTCTTTATGGTTTCTAAAACAATCAGGTCGACACGATCACCCTCCTGACCATTGTGCATCCAGAAAATGTAGAGAAAATGAAATCTGGATAAATGACTTGATAACAGCAATCTGGACTTTTTGGGCCACAAATTTGTACTTCTTACAAACATTTACAGGCATTTGCAAAACTTTTTCTTATCTGAAAATGTTCTTTTGTAAGAACTAATCCTATGAACAGTCAGGAGCTCATAAAAACACAAATTCTACTGGTAGAATATTATTACTCTGATAATGCAACAAAAACTGAAATTCCTCCATGATTGGACGTTATATATTTTCTTAAATTATTTCTTATAAACATATGACTGTGTGATCCAATCACATTTATGAGGAGTTTTATAGAACCTGTGTCAGGCTGCAGTGAGTCTCTGTCACAGCCCCAGTGCTCTGCACATGGGCCTCTGTCACAGTCCTGCGCCTAGTCACTGCACTGGACTAAACACTCCCATCACCCCCCTGACCCCCCATGACCAGAGCACACTCTTATGCTCCCCCACCCCCCTCCCTCGCCATTTAATGTGGGCAAGGGCCCATTGAGGCCATTTAAAGAAACAATGAGGTCCAACTTCCACATGAAAGACCCGGGCATAAGATCCTATTTTCTTCAGATGCAGTTTGAACAGAACGGGAGTGACATAAAGATGAACCACAGGTATACTGAGAAAATGCTTGAAAGTTTTGATATGCCTGAATGCAGTCTTATTTATCCCATGACTTGCACAAGACTTGACATTAGCTGGATTGTCAGCTCTCACAAACCAAAGAGACAGGACTGGATGGGAAAACGTCCTGAGAAATCTCAAAAGCACAAATGACCACAACTGGTGTTTAAGAAAAAGGATGAACTAAATTTAAGAGCGTTCAGTGACTGTCACTGGGCATCCACAGTCACTGACAAACGCAGTACCACAGACGCAGTACCGCAGACGCAGTACCGCAGACGCAGTACCGCAGACGCAGTACCGCAGACGCAGTACCGCAGACGCAGTACCGCAGACGCAGTACCACAGATGCAGTACTACAGGGCGTTGTTTTGCTCTCACAAAGCAAGGTAATATCTGTAATATCTTGGAAATCAAAGAAACTTGTCAACTTGTGAAGCCGAATACATAAACTTTACCACTAATACACAGGAAACTATTGAATGGAATGGACAATAACATGTACATTTGTACAACTGTATTGTGGCCACACCTGCTTGTCAGAGCCTGACCTCATCAGACCTCAGAGGCTCAGCAGGGCCTGGTCAGTACTTGGATGGGAGACCACTGAGAACACCAGGTGCCACAGGGGGCGCCAGTCACAAAAAACTGTTGTTGTGTCCTTAGGTAAGACACTTCATCCACATTGTCTAGCATGAACGTGGTGTGTGTGTGTTGCACATTGGCAGCTGTGCTTTCATCAGTCTGCCCCAGGGCAGCTGTGGCTACAGTGGTATCTTACCACCGCCGAGTGTGGAGAGAATAAAGAATGCTCTGTAAAGTGTCTTTTGGACTTATGTCTGAAAAGCTCTGTATAAATAAAAACTTACTGTATTTGGAAACAATCAAGGAACAATTGCTCTGGCCAAAAACCCAGTGAATGGACAGAGGTCAAAGCACATCAGTGTAAAATATCACTTTATTTGAGAAGCTTTAAATGAAGGAAAGATGAATATTGCGTACAGTCCATCAGAAGATATTAACAAAACCTGTGACCGGGGCAAGAACAGTCAAGTTTCAAAAATGATTCTATGGGAATTTGAGTTCCAGGTAAACCGCACAAAGGGGTTAGATTTGAGTTCTCATGTGCATTATTACTGATGTTTACAGATGCTTTTATATCATACATAAATGTTTTATTTATAACTTTAATTTTTTACACACTTGCTATAGTCACTTTTTGTGCCCTGACTGTAACGAGCGCGCTCAGGCAGCCGGAGATGTTGTGCTGCGCATTTTCAATAAAAGGTTACATAAAGTCAACAGCACCTAGCACCCAAACACCCCTGTGTGCCCACCCTCCACCTCTCCACCTCTTGTGCCTGACCCTTTTTCCTCCTTATGTCCCTTTGTACCCATGTACCCAATACCCAGCCCTCTCCCTTTGTGCCTCCCCCCCTCCCCCTATCCCTTTGTGCCCATGATCTCAGTACACATTGCTCTTGCCCTGTCCCCCCTCCTCCCTGTGTGCCCGTGTGCCCAGCCCCTCCTTGGCACAGCGCTGACACCCCCAGGAGCAGGACCCACATGCTCCCATCTCCTGCCTCTGTAATTCTGGCTTTTGGTGTCCACTCCATGTCATTAGAAAGCGGAGCAGCAGTTATTTGTGTCCTGTGGCCGGATGTGTGTACGCAGAGGGTGTGTGTGTGTGTGTGTGCGTCTGTGTGTGTGTATGTATGTGTTTGTGCATGTGTGTGTGTGCATCTGTGTGTGTGTGCGGGCATATGCATATGTGTGTGTGTGTGTGTGTGTGTGTGTGTGTGTACATTTCAGTATCCCACTGTAAAATGAGTCAAAGCTTCACCTCCTCAGATTTGAAACCAAAAGAGAAACTCCAATAAAAGCATTTCTTTCATCACTGATTTAATTGCACTAAAAATGCTCAAACATTCATTCTTAGGGAGAGAGGTTAGTGTGTTTATTATCAAATAAATATCACGCAAATACATTTCTTAGTCCAGAAACACATATAATGACATTCACAAGCATAATTCATGACTTACAAATAAATAAGAACATTCACAAAAGCATTTCTCGACTCAAACGAAAACTGAAAAGCGATTCACAGATGTCAGTGCTGTTATATGTATTTGCAAACCGATGAACCTGCTTTTACAAACCACCGCACAGATTTGTGACGACCACTGCATTTATGTGTGGATTTTTTCTTCCTGAGAGTGTTCGACGCACAAAAGAGATTCAGGTAAACTGAAGTTTAAGCGTACGGTTCATGGCTGACAACACTGTGCTACTGCAGAGAATTTGAAGTACAACTTGTTTATCTCCTTGTAGTCAGAAAACTCGTCGATTTTGAAAATGCTGTATTCACCGTAAACAACATATCAACGTGTTTAATAAGTTTTCCTCTTCTGAGCGCTGAGAAGCCCCTCACTTCCCCTTCAGAGCGCTGCCACGACACAGTCATGCATCCCACTAATGAAACCACCGCACACCGTCAGGCTGGTCCAGTTGTAATGTTCTGTTTTGTGTCATGTTTTTAAAGAAAATGACGGTACAGGAGCGTGGATGATGTAGGCTGAGCACCGGGAAGGATTGTACTGCCTTCTACAGTGTGATTCTATCCACTCTTCAGACATGTTTTTGATGAGAGAAAGTCATAACATCATAAGGCAGGGGTGTCAAACTCATTTTGGTCCGGGGGCCGTATGCAGCCTACTCTGATCCCAAAAGGGCCGGATCAGAAAACTCAGTTCTCTCTTCAAGTTATTGTATTTTTCTCCGTGTCTCGTAGTGGTGTTTAAGATTATATTCCTCGAGCAACGCCACTTGTTCCAAACACACTGAGCACAGATTTCCCATTCACCTCTGTCAACAAATAAGAATTAGACTATTTTTCTTGGGAAATCCTGAACTCAGCATCTGCTTTTCTCATTTTTTGACATTTTGCTGATGAGGGTCACGGTCGACAGTCAAAACGATCGTCCTTTAAGAGCGTTTGGAAAGAGGAAAGTCTTCATTTGTGCTGCTCTGGTGGGAGTCGCAACGTACAGAAACGCCGGAGACGCTGCTATGCTGAACGGTGCAGAAAATTAACAGAAAAATCTGAAAATTTTAAGTATTTTAATAGAAAAATCAGCAGAGGGCCAGATTAAAGGTCTTGGAGGGCCGGATCTGGCCCCCGGGCCACATGTTTGACACATGTGTCATAAGGGAATAATACATTCTCTTGAAAAGACACTATACTTTTTGGAGGGCGTGACAATGTGCGCAGTTAAGATGAGGAGGTGCACGGTTAGCATGAGGAGGATGTAATGGACGAGGAGAGCCACTATTAGCTGCGATAGAGTTGTGTTTTTGGAGGGTCAGGCCTCCGCTTTGTGCTGGAGAGGAGCAGCTCAATGGGCTTGTTTACCAGCGGCAGCACAATAGCCTCCATGTGAACGGCAGCAGCGGCAGGCCCAAAATACACCCACTCTGTTTGTAATATCACTCTGCTGCTAAATATGGACCCTGCCCCGTCCTCTCAGGGCTCCACCACATCCTCCTGACCCACCGCCAGAAGCCAACATCCAAATCACAATACCTGATGTTCACTTCCAGCGCATATGTCATTCAAGTCTGCATGGAGAAACTTAAAGATTATTACGCAAAATCGCTCATTCGTATTCGTATTGTAGTGATCTCTCCCAGGCGGAATCCTCCTCACAGTTAGCTTTAAGATCTTCACCAATGCTCAGCCCACAAATACATCACTCATGCTCCCACATGTCAGTTCTCCATAAATGTACAAAACCATAATACAAAATTGTGCACAACTTGACAAACCTGATATGATGTGCAGTAGTTTCATTAGTTATTGCCGAGAGCAAAGGGAGGGCACACTCAGACTGTCAACAATTAAACTGAAACTCATTAAAAAAATAAATAAAAATGCAACCATTTATAAAACATCTTAAAAGGGAACTCCAGCACGTCTGAAGCTAAAGTCCGGTGCTTAGAGGAGGTGGAATTCTGTCAGAAGCCAAAAAGCGGCACAGATCAGTGTTTCCTCGGTGGAGATCTCACTGTGGCACTGAGTCTGTCAAGGCAACAAACTAGTGCAGTGATGGGGGCAAGTTCTGAACTTCCATGTAAAACACCAATTTGCTTCACACTGAAGAAGCTTAACTCCACTTTAACCCATCTGACAACAGCCACGAGTCTAACAAACCAAACGCTCTGGTTCACTCAGATTTCCCACTGCACATGAGAAAGCCCAGAAGTCTCGATCGCCAATGTCGTTTCTAATCCCAATTATGAGTGAATTATACTTTTTGAAAAACGCTGTGGTTAAATATTTAGTGGACTTTCCCTTCAAACGTGCTGGAGTCCCCTTTAATATGTTGTTTTTGGCGAATGTAGCATTTTCAACACAATAAAAGGTGATCTAGCACTTAATTCCCCATAAAAGTAAAATACCCCCCCTTTAAAAAGACAAATGGATGAGGCAGCAGTATGAACTGTTTGAAAAGAAAAATATGATGCTTAGATCCAGGTTTGGGAAAATGACTTCCCTACATCACCTCTGAATACTTTTTTTTTTTTAAATCAAGCAGGCCTTCATAAGAGGCTGAATAGACCCCTGCCCCCATTTGAGGTGATGACATCTCATTATAGAACACAACCTGAAGCTCTCACTCTGAGCTGTGTGTGGGCGTCTTCCTCACCTCAGTGTTCATAACCTGAATAGAGCCGTGACTCTGGCTCAGTGCTGCTCTCAGGGGCCGAGCAGGTCGTGTCCCCTCTGTGCTCCACATGTCCCAGGCCTTATCACACCTCCCTTCTCCTGAGGGATCCTGCAGGTTCCTCACCAGAGCAGTGTGAGAACTCTGTTTTCATACACATTACATGAGGAGTACACTAAAGCAGACATGGCAAAAGGAGAAATTCATTTTGTCAACGGGACAAAAGTTTATTTGCTTGAATACTTGTCCAGTTGACAAATTGAATTTCTCCTTTTGACATGGATTCTACCTGAACGACTGAGGGATTTCACACATAAAGCAGACGCATTATGCTTGTGTTTGCGATATATTTCTAATCTCTTGTGGATCATTATGTTATAATTTGCACATTTAAAATCACAATATTCATCTAAAATGACTGAATAAAAGAAACAAGTGCGCTGACTTCTGCTTTAGATGACAGACGTGCCCAGTGGGGCTGATATCTCCGGAAACGTCATCACTACAAAGAGTCAGCAGCTCTAAAAGATAACTGCAGATGGCGCTAGTGAGCAGCAGATCGTTCTTCATTTGTGTCAAAATGACTGCATGACTAATGACATGATGCAGAATCTTACGCATGTCACAGATTTAAGAAAATTGGAGAACTTTGGGAAAAAAATGGAGAATGGCTTTGAGTGTGCAGATGGTGAGGGTAAACAACTACACCACACTTCAAAGCTCTGAAAAGTACATTTGTCATAATTGGTTTGACTTAACCAAGATGACTTTTATTGCCTCCTTCAGTGACCACTCTTATCTCTGTCTGCAGCTGTCAAAAAGACCGACTGCTGGACACTTAGAACACAGTTAAACTGAGTTGAACCCACAAGTTAAGAGCTGCTAAGTCTGAAAGTCTGAAGTTCTGACACAGCCGTCTGAAACTGTGCAGTTCCCCTGGAGTCGTGCGCATGTGAGGCCACTGTGTGTGGAGGCTGCATGTGCTCCTGGATTCTAAGGCTCCTCCTGGTGGTCTGTTGTTTCATCACCCTGAAGTCCTACTGGACTAAACCCAAGAACTCCTGACGTGTACATCTACTTGAGGATTCTGGTCTTCTGGGTGGAGCCCAGAATTTGATGAATATTGTGATTTCAAATGTCCAAATGAGAAAAATAATGATCCATGGGTGTCATACATAGCAGACAGAAGCACAATCAGTGTTACATTATACATTATAACACAAAAACATACCACAATAAAGTACTTAAATGAATAAAACAAGGCAGAATTTGAAATGTTTGTCACTTTTGCAGTGAGGCTCACAGGGCAGTCCCTTGGCTCTTGCTGATATATGTTGTTATGTGTTGGGAGGGGGGTTAGATCTGGGTCATATTCATATGGGGACTGGGTTTAGTTCACTGCAAAAAACTAAATCTAGTCAAGTTAAGATGACTTGAATTAAGAAAGTTTTATCATCATTTGAGTAAATTTCACTTAAACGAGTAAAACGATCTGCCAGTGGAACAAGACTTTTTGTACTGTACAAATATGAAAAAAAACAACTTCTTGCTACTCTTAAAATAAGTAAAACAACAACTTTTTGCACTTAAAATAAGAAACAAAATCAAATGTTGCTTGAATTAAGAAAAAAAAAAACACTTGTTCCACTGACAGATCATTTTACTTGTCAAGGTGAATCTACTCAAATAAAGTAAAATGTTTTTAATTTAAGTCACTTTAATTACTTAGATATTGTTTCTTTCCAGTGCACAGTCCTGGTTCGGTCCTCACTAGGCGCTTTCAGGCCCACAGGTTCTCGGACCTAATCTCAAAATGACTGACATGTTCACGCTGAAAATCAGAGCGTTCAGGAACCAAAAAGTTGGTTCCCAACGGGAAGCGAACCATCTTTGAATCCGGCGTCGCTCCCGCAGGTATTGCAGCAGAACTCGGCGCACATAAATAATGATTTGTATGAGTCCAAATGCTGCTGGTGTCGATGATGCCATCCAGGATTGTTATTTCGTACCACCTTGTTTTTATTTGTTGGCAAATCCACAGCCTCTGTTGATGGCGCATCAGGGGTTCACTTAAATGGTTTGAATGTGGGTCATTCACTGGTGAGAACTTTGGTTCCCCGTGGAACTGGTGCGGGAACCGGCACCAGCACTGTTCTGGCCTGAAAACAGCTACACAGTAAACACACAGAGTAAACACACACACATCTAAACACACACACAGTAAACACACAGAGTAAACACACACACATCTAAACACACACACAGTAAACACACAGAGTAAACACACACACACCTAAACACACACAGTAAACACAGGTAACAGGGAGTGGCTGTGATCCTCTGTCCTGCTCAGGTCAGTCCAGTGTTCATGTCATTGTTGTGAGGGAACTTTGAGACTGCTCTAAATATTTGATCACAAACCCCTCCATATTCAGTGTGCAGATCAAAGTGGGATATTTTGCAGTGGAAGCATTTTGAAAAGCCCTTCTCAGCACAAAATGAAGTCCTCTGCACTGAGCGTATCTTCTGGTGCAGCTCGAAAGGATGAAACACATTTGGCCCATGTCTGAGTCGTCCTGTATGAACTCCACTGGACCTGAGAACTACATGATCTTTATCCATTCAACTATTTGATATCAGACGAGGGGGCGTGTTTTAAAATGTCAAATGATAAAACAAGGATCCACAGGGCTCATAGATCAGAACTATAGAGCACCAAAGGTCTGCTGTACTAAGAGTGGAGAGTACGGGACGTGTGGTGGACGTGTGCGGAGAGTACGGATGTGTGTGTGTGTGACCAAGTGTGTGTATATGTGTGTGTGTGTGTGTGTGTGTGTGACCAAGTGTGTATATATGTGTGTGTGCGTGTGTGACCAAGTGTGTATATATGTGTGTGTGTGTGTGTGTGACCAAGTGTGTATATATGTGTGTGTGAGTTGTGACCATGTGTGTAGATGTGTGTGTGTGACCATGTGTGTGTGTGTGTGTGTGTGTAGATGTGTGTGTGTGTATATAGATGTGTGTGTGTGTGAGCATGTGTGTAGATGTGTGTGTGTGTGTGTGTGAGCATGTGTGTAGATGTGTGTGTGTGAGTGTGTGTGTAGATGTGTATGTGTGACCGTGTGTGTAGATGTGTGTGTGTGTGTGTGTGTGTGAGCATGTGTGTAGATGTGTGTGAGTGTGTGTGTAGATGTGTGTGTGTGTGTGTGTAAATGTGTGTGTGAGTGTGTGTGTGTGTAGATGTGTGTGTGAGAGTGTGTGTAGATGTGTGTGTGTGTGTAGATGTGTGTGTGTGTAGATGTGTGTGTATAGATGTGTGTGTGTGAGCGTTTGTGTGTGTGTAGATGTGTGAGTGAGCGTGTGTGTGTGTGTGTGTGAATGTGTGTGTGAGAGTGTGTGTGTGAGTGTGAGGGAGAGTGAGTGTGAGTGTGTGGTGGTGTGTGTGTGAGTGTGTGTGTGTGTGTGTGTGTGTGAGTGTGTGTGTGAGTGTGTGTGTGAGTGTGTGTGTGTGTAGATGTGTAGATGTGTGAGTGTGTGTGAGTGTGTGTGTGAGTGTGTGAGTGTGAGTGTGTGTGTGTGTGAGATGTGTGTGTGAGTGTGTGTGTGTAGATGTGTGTGTGTGTAGATGTGTGTGTAGATGTGTGTGTGAGTGTGTGTGTGTGTGTGTGAGAATATGTGTGAGGGAGAGAGTGTGTGTGTGTGTGTGAGCGTGTGTGTAGATGTGTGTGTGAGTGTGTGTGTAGATGTGTGTGTGCGTGTGTGTGTGAGTGTGTGTGTGTGATGTGTGTGTGAGTGTGTGTGTGTGTGTGTGTGTGTGAGTGTGTGTGTGAGTGTGTGTGTGAGTGTGTGTGTGTAGATGTGTGTGTGAGTGTGTGTGTAGATGTGTGTGTGAGCGTGTGTGTGTAGATGTGTGTGTGTGAGTGTGTGTGTGTAGATGTGTGTGTGAGTGTGTGTGTGTAGATGTGTGTGTGAGTGTGTGTGTAGATGTGTGTGTGAGCGTGTGTGTGGTGTGTAGATGTGTGTGTGAGTGTGTGTGTGTAGATGTGTGTGTGAGTGTGTGTGTGTGTGTAGATGTGTGTGTGTGAGCGTGTGTGTAGGTGTGTGTGTGAGTGTGTGTGTGTGTGTGTGTGTGTGAGTGTGAGTGTGTGTGAGTGTGTGTGTGTTAGTGTGTGTGAGTGTGTGTGTAGATGTGTGTGTGTGCGTGTGTGTTTTTGTGTGTGTCTAGATGTGTGTGTGTGAGAGTGTGTGTGTGTGTAGATGTGTGCGTGAGCGTGTGTGTGAGCGTGTGTGTAGATGTGTGTGTGACCGTGTGTGAGAGTGTGAGTGTGTGTGTAGATGTGTGTGTGAGAGTGTGTGTGTGTGTGTGTGAGTGTGTGTGTGTCTGTGTGTGTGTGTGTGTGAGTGTGTTTGTGTGTGTGTGTGTGTGAGTGTGTGTATGTGTGTGTGTGAGTGTGTGTGTAGATGTGTGTGTGAGTGTGTGTGTGTGTAGATGTGTGTGTGACCGTGTGTGTAGATGTGTGTGTGAGTGTGTGTGTGTGTGTGTGTGTGTGTGTGAGTGTGTGTGTGGGTGTGGGTGTGAGTGTGTGTGTGTGTGTGTGTGTGTGTGTGTGTGTGTGAGTGTGTGTGTGTGAGTGTGTGTGTGTGTGAGTGTGTGTGAGAGTGTGTGTGAGTGTGTGTGTGAGTGTGTGTGTGAGCGTGCGTGTGAGTGTGTGTGTAGATGTGTGTGTGAGTGTGTGTATAGATGTGTGTGTGTGTGAGCGTGTGTGTAGATGTGTGTGTGAGCGTGTGTGTAGATGTGTGTGTGAGTGTGTGTGTAGATGTGTGTGTGAGTGTGTGTGTGTGTGAGTGTGTGTGTGTGTAGATGTGTGTGTGAGTGTGTGTGTAGATGTGTGTGTGAGTGTGTGTGTAGATGTGTGTGTGTGTAGATGTGTGTGTGAGTGTGTGTGTGTGTGAGCGTGTGTGTAGATGTGTGTGTGAGTGTGTGTGTAGATGTGTGTGTGAGTGTGTGTGTGTGTGTGTGTGTGTGTAGATGTGTGTGTGAGTGTGTGTGTGAGTGTGAGTGTGTGTGTGAGTGTGTGTGTGAGTGTGAGTGTGTGTGAGTGTGTGTGTGAGTGTGAGTGTGTGTGTGAGTGTGTGTGTGTGTGTGTGTGTGTGAGTGTGTGTGTGAGTGTGTGTGTGAGTGTGTGTGAGTGTGTGTGTGAGTGTGTGTGTGTGAGTGTGCGTGTGTGTGTGTGAGAGTGAGTGTGTGTGTGTGAGTGTGTGTGTAGATGTGTGTGTGTGTGTGTGAGCGTGTGTGTAGATGTGTGTGTGAGTGTGTGTGTGTGAGCGTGTGTGTGTAGATGTGTGTGTGAGTGTGTGTGTTTAGATGTGTGTGTGAGCGTGTGTGTGAGCGTGTGTGTAGTTGTGTGTGTGACCGTGTGTGTAGTTGTGTGTGTGTGTGTGTGTGTGTAGATGTGTGTGTGTGTGTGTGTGTGTGTGTGTGTGTGAGTGTGTGTGAGTGTGTGTGTGAGTGAGTGTGAGTGTGTGTGAGTGTGTGTGAGCGTGTGTGTAGATGTGTGTGTGAGTGTGTGTGAGTATGTGTGAGTGCGTGTGTAGATGTGTGTGTGAGTGTGTGTGTAGATGTGTGTGTGTGTAGATGTGTGAGTGTGTGTGTGTGTGAGTGTGTGTGTAGATGTGTGTGTGAGTGTGTGTGTGAGTGAGTGAGTGAGTGTGTGTGAGTGTGTGTGTGAGTGTGTGTGAGTGTGTGTGTGTGTGTGTGTGTGTGTGTGAGTGTGTGTGTGTGTGTGTGTGTGTGTGTGTGTGTGTGTGTGTGTGTGTGTGTGTGTGTGTGTAGGGGGCTCGAGGAGCAGGATGTGGGTTGGGCTCTGACCATTGGGGCCTGAGAACCTCACAGCACCACAGACCCTCAGCACTGGCCCCTCCATCCACCAGAGCTTCAACAACTCCTCTCCTCCTCTCTCCTCTCCTCTGCTCCTCTCCTCTGCTCCTCTCTCCTCTCCTCTGCCCCTCTGCTCCTCTCCTCTGCTCCTCTCTCCTCTCCTCTGCCCCTCTGCTCCTCTCTCCTCTCCTCTGCTCCTCTCCTCTCCTCCTCTCTCCTCTCCTCCACTCCTCTGCTCCTCTCTCCTCCTTTCCTCTGCTCCTCTTCTCCTCTCCTATGTTCCTTTCCTATCCTCTTCTCCTCTCCTATGCTCCTCTTCTCCTCTGCTCCTCTGCTCCTCTTCTCCTCTCTCCTCTGTTCCTCTCTTCTCCCTCAGTCTTTTCTCGCCCATTTCCTGCACAGTCGATGTGAGGAATCAAGAAGAAGGAAGCGAGGAAAGAGAGATGAGCTGTGCCCAGGCAGGACTGTCAGTCAGGAATGAACTCTACATTTCTGTTTCATTAATTACTCCCTCAAAAATGCACTTTCATTCACACATGTCTGAGTAACTCTTTATTATTCCTCTGTCTACATCTCCAAAGCCCAAAATGCTCTGTCCCATAAACTTCCCGTAAACTTCATCACAACAAACGGCACATTCTGTGGGTCCCTCCTGTGGATAATATCACTGTAACTAACAGCCTGGTTTGTTCCTCAGCACCTTCACCCTTCACTAGAGCACTTTAAATAACTGCACATTTTTACAGCACACAGCACTTTAAACATATTTGCACTTTTAAAAAAAGACATTGCACATAATTGGTTTTAAAATATATTTATTGTCGTCCTTTTACCATTTTTAACCCTGATGCACAGTGGCACTTTGATTGGCAGCTGCTGGGCTCTGGAGGGGAAGGAGACGAGGGTTAATGAGGTATTTTAAATTGGTCAGTGCAATATTTTGTGCAATAAATCTGTTTTTAGAAGGTTTTAAGTGTTGATGTGTGTGTAGTGTGTTTTATTGTGTTTTTAGTGAAGTAGTGTGTGCTGTGTCTTACCTCTGTTCTGCTCTTCTGTCCAGGTCCCAAAAGAGTCCCCTGGAAACAACCTCCTCCTTTTATGGTTCCGGCCTGGACCAAAGTGTAGATTTGTACAGGGGCAGTGGTAGTGGTGTTTTATTGGTTTGTGGGTTTTAGAGTTTATTTGGTTAATGGTTTTAGGGTTTTTATGTACAGTGTGGGTGTTTTAATAATAATTGGGTTTTGGTTTATTTTATGGAGGGTCAGGCCACGGTTTTAAAGGCTAATGTTAATTTGATCTACCTGCTTTTATCCAGTAGTTTTTACCAATTAGTCAGGACACTTAAAAGGCGCCTGGAGAGATCACTCGGGGTTCTGCTGTTGGAGAGGAAATACTGCTGCCTCCTATTTATTTGCACCTTGCACCTTTTTGCACCTGCACTTTGTAACTATTGAAACAAAGTAAACCTGTGGACTGCCTTTTCTGCCTGTCTGAGTATTTTTAACCTTTTTTCACTGAAACCCAACCCGCTCACGGCAAACCTACGTCACAGTCACACTAGAGCATTTTTACATTTGTACCAAAATGAGGTTAGTATGTCTACAGTGGAGTGCACCAGTGGTAGGGAAAACATTAATTGATCGGTGGAACGTCGAATGTCGTTGAAAATAAGCAATTAAAGATTGCTCGACCGTGCACGAAGCACGAAACACAACTCCGGGCGAGGAAGAAACAACTACACTATTGTTAAAAGCTCCAGAAAGTCCATTTGCAGAACAGGTCCACTTAAAGTCGCTCAGTGTGAGAAGTTGGACGGTAAAATAAATTTCAGCAGAGCAGCAGAGGGACAATGACCACGTGGAAACAGTTTGCTGGGAAACCGCACTGGAGCTGAGCCACGTGTCTGCACAGTCTCAAGCCCTGTCTGCTCCATCACCGCTCTTATATTTGGGAACTGCAGCTGCAGCCGGGGGCCAAAAGGACACATATTAAAGACAGTTATTAGGCAAACTGGACTTTCTGAGCTCGCTACCATGTTATAATGTTCCCTCATCTTAAAAATGCCTGAAGAGGTTTTAGATCCATGCGACCATGAGTAATCTAGCGATCTCTCCTGGGCCCTATTCAAACCCTCTTTATGGTTCGCTGTAAGATTCTGTTCAGTTTTCAGCCCACAGGCCTGTATGCACCTGCTGCTGTTCAGAACTACAGACGCCTGATACAAAACAATGCACTACGACTTCACAAACCTGACACGATGTGCAGTCGTTTCCTTAGCAAAATGCACATCGTGTTGTGTCGGCACTGAGAAGTGGGAGTGACTCAGAGCATAAAAGAAAACTTATTTTCAAAACAGTCAGAAATAACATGGGGAATATGACTTGAGCTTTGAACCATGTCCCACGATCCCAGCATCAAAAAGGCTGTGGTCGTTGTACTGCACTTCAGTTATGCTCCTCCTCTGCACCCTGCTCCTCCTCTGCACCCTGCTCCTCCTCTGCACCCTGCTCCTCTGCTACTCCTGTCCACCCTGCTCCTCCTCTGCACCCTGCTCCTCCTCTGCACCCTGCTCCTCCTGTCCACCCTGCTCCTCCTCTGCACCCTGCTCCTCCTCTGCACCCTGCTCCTCCTGTCCACCCTGCTCCTCCTCTGCACCCTGCTCCTCCTCTGCACCCTGCTCCTCCTCTGCACCCTGCTCCTCCTGTCCACCCTGCTCCTCCTCTGCACCCTGCTCCTCTGCTACTCCTGTCCACCCTGCTCCTCCTCTGCACCCTGCTCCCCCTGTCCACCCTGCTCCTCATCTGCACCCTGCTCCTCCTGTCCACCCTGCGCCTCCTCTGCACCCTGCTCCTCCTCTGCACCCTGCTCCTCCTGTCCACCCTGCTCCTCCTCTGCACCCTGCTCCTCCTGTGCACCCTGCTCCTCCTGTGCACCCTGCTCCTCCTCTGCACCCTGCTCCTCCTGTCCACCCTGCTCCTCCTCTGCACCCTGCTCCTCTGCTACTCCTGTCCACCCTGCTCCTCCTCTGCACCCTGCTCCTCCTGTCCAGCCTGCGCCTCCTCTGCACCCTGCTCCTCCTCTGCACCCTGCTCCTCTGCTACTCCTGTCCACCCTGCTCCTCCTCTGCACCCTGCTCCTCCTGTGCACCCTGCTCCTCCTCTGCACCCTGCTCCTCCTGTCCACCCTGCTCCTCCTGTTCACCCAACACCTCTGCTCCTTTTTTGCACCCTGCTCCTCCCCTGCACCCTGCCCCTCCTCTGCTCCCTGCTCCTCCTCTGCACCCTGCTCCTCCTGTGCACCCTGCTCCTCCTCTGCTCCCTGCTCCTCCTCTGCACCCTGCTCCTCCTGTCCACCCTGCTCCTCCTCTGCACCCTGCTCCTCCTCTGCACCCTGCTCCTCCTGTGCACCCTGCTCCTCCTCTGCTCCCTGCTCCTCCTCTGCACCCTGCTAATCCTGTCCACCCTGCTCCGCCTGTGCACCCTGCTCCTCCTCTGCACCCTGCTCATCCTGTCCACCCTGCTCCTCCTCTGCACCCTGCTCCTCCTGTGCACCCTGCTCCTCCTGTGCACCCTGCTCCTCCTCTGCACCCTGCTCCTCCTCTGCACCCTGCTCCTCCTCTGCACCCTGCTCCTCCTCTGCACCCTGCTCCTCCTGTCCACCCTGCTCCTCCTCTGCACCCTGCTCCTCTGCTACTCCTGTCCACCCTGCTCCTCCTCTGCACCCTGCTCCCCCTGTCCAGCCTGCGCCTCCTCTGCACCCTGCTCCTCCTCTGCACCCTGCTCCTCCTCTCAACCCTGCTCCTCCTCTGCACCCTGCTCCCCCTGTCCACCCTGCTCCTCATCTGCACCCTGCTCCTCCTGTCCACCCTGCGCCTCCTCTGCACCCTGCTCCTCCTGTTCACCCAACACCTCTGCTCCTTTTTTGCACCCTGCTCCTCATCTGCACCCTGCTCCTCCTGTCCACCCTGCGCCTCCTCTGCACCCTGCTCCTCCTCTGCACCCTGCTCCTCCTGTCCACCCTGCTCCTTCTGTTCACCCAACACCTCTGCTCCTTTTTTGCACCCTGCTCCTCCCCTGCACCCTGCCCCTCTTCTGTCCCCTGCTTCTCAGCTCACACTTCCTCTGCATCTTGCCTCTCTTCTGTTCTCTATTGCTCTGCTCACTCCTCTGCACCCCGTCCCCTTTTGCACCCTGGTCCTCCTCCTTTGCACTCTCTTCTTCTGTTCACTCCTCTTTCTACACTCTGCTCCTCCTCTGCACCTCTCATATTCTTTTGGTGAGGTTGAGGGCTAAAGACTGTTGCCAGGGTAACAGGTTGAATGCTTGCCTCTGATTCTTTTTATCAGGTTCTAGACAATAAAGACGCCCCACGGTAGCTGACAACAATCCACACTCTGCACATATAGATGTTCACGTGAAACAGAGAGATTAAAAGGACTTTGATATTGTTTTATCTGGTGGCCTGTTATTAGCAGAAACGCATCTTCCGCCCACATCCTTATTCCTCAGGCTCAGAGCTTTGTGCTGCTGCCTCTGCTCTGTGTGGCAGCAGCTCCGGCTCGGCACGTGGTCCAGTCCAAATCTGTATTGTGCTAATAAATCCTCCAGCGTAGATGAGCCTATTCACAGGAGCGGCGTGAAGACCCTGGGATTTGCATAATACTGTTTGTGGGCCTGGGGAAGGACGGGAAATCCTCACAGAGTTTGGGTTCAGACAAAGCAGCCGTGTGGGCAAACAAGCACATGTCATTTACCGCTTCTGTCTCTGGCCCAGATGAGGCCATTTTCTGACCTATGTTCTAATGAGTCGTGTTTTGTTTCATTCACACATTTAACACACAAACCCTGTATATTTACGCTGTGTCCTTCACTCACACAGAAAACACTCGCTCCACCCTGTGATGTCATGTGGTAATACAGGAAGTGCTCCACTGTGGTATTAAACTCCACACACCTTCACTAGAATTGTCTGGATCATTTCAGTCCTGGAATTGTTTGTCATTTCTACTGAACTAAAGGGAAAATGAGCTGTTCACTTAACCCCTGAAGACCTGAGGGCAATTTTAGTACATTTCTCCTTGCCTGGATATTTTTTCTTAATTTTGCTTTTAAAATTGCCCCTTTTACCCTATAAAGTGTTACACATCCTTTTGTTCAGCACAACCTGTTATTTCACAATCTACTGCTGTAGTTGTCTCAAGTGGCTATAATAAAAGCTATAGGACCAGAAATAGAGATAAAAAAAACAAAAACAAAAACAAAAACAGAAAATAAAATTCACACTTTTTTATACAAAACACACAGCAAACATGAAAAAATAACTTTTTGGACATAAAAAAGTGCTTAATGTGGTGATCCGAGCGGTTCCTCGCTGATGTGACTGTTGGCTGTACCAATTAGAATTTACTTTAACATATAATAAATGAAAAATACCAACAGCGCCACCTGGGAGTTGGCCCAGAACATAAAAACCGCATAGGTTCGTTGTTGATGGACAGAGGCATAATTCACATATAGCAAAAGGAAACTGTTTATTTATACATTTCCCATAAATTAGTTCAGTGTGACAGTCTGTTTACATGAGTCAGGACAATTCGGTTCACAGTTCAATCCACGACTTTGTTCCAAAGTGTGTTTGTAAATCCAGTTCAGATCTCCGGAAAACACCGGTACACGGTAAAGGCGAGACTTGAAAACAAGGCAAGACAAAAACAAGGCGTGAAGACAAGGCGGCTGTGCACTCAACTCCATGGCTTGAGATCTAGAAAGTAAGATGCACATTACCCCGACTGTGTCAGGGTTTGGTGTTTGTTGTGTGTTCCCCTCCCTTCTGTGTCTGTCTGCTCCTCTCAGGGCGTGGCTGAGCTAATGCTGCAGTGTGGTTCACCTGCAGCTAATTGTCTAATCAGCCCCACTACTTAGTTCTGTCCTTATCCTTTATTCTTTGTCAGTTCATTCCTTCTCTATCCCTTGTCCACGTCCATCTCCTGCTTGTCCACGTCGTCCTGCCTGATCTTGTGGTCCAGTCTGTCTACCCGTGAGTCTACCCGTGAGTCTACCCCTGTGTCTTCCCTCCGTCTATGTCTCCAGCCTGTTTTCATCACCACATCCTTCATTCCCGGCAATAAACCTGTTTAAACATCTACCTGCGCCTATGTCTCTGCTTTGGGGTCCTCAACCACACTCAAACCATGACAGATATCACCATTAACCAATAATTAGACTGCACCCAAGTGGCAGAGCCCGCCTGCAGGTGATAATGCCACACTTAATTTAGGGGCTTAGCTACAAAAATACAAAATATCAAGTCTGTAAGTAAACTAAAAATATCCTTATTGCCCTAAAAACAAAAAAAAGTGCAATCGCCCCATTACTTTCCTGGTGCCGTCCTGGAAACAGCTCCTGTAAAGTCCAGGACCAGAGCCACATCACTTCTGCATTTCCCTGGTGTTTATTACATTTGGATTTGTACATTTTGAGTGAAATAAACCTTTCAAATAAAAATAGCAAGGGATGTGCAATTACGCACACCAAGATGCATAATTTGCCATTTATTTGAGAAATAACTGCACTTAGAGCAGCTTTTTCATTTGTTATGAACACATGCTCGAGAGGAGTCGACCATCTTGACTCACTTCACTCTTTGGCAAAGTTCTGGCCAATCAAAATGGATTGGAGCACATGTGGAAGAGAAGGCAGAAAACAAAGTTCCTATTGGACACTCGTTTTGCGACGTCGTCACACAGCGTGTGACGGAGGGTAAAGCCGCAGAAATGTACGGAAACCTCAATGTCTGCGCTTTCAGAGGAAAAGAGTAAGTTTCTATCTTTTACGGTTAGAAAGTTATGCGCGGTTATAAAACATATTCCTTGGAATCGTGTACGATGTCGTAGGACGTAGAACTACCACTACATGGCATCACCAGGTGGAACAGAGCATTTGGAGCTTTGGAGATGTAGACAGACTATTAATAATAAAGTTTGTCTTATACTTCCCCTGTGCAGTTGAATGCCTCTCCCAGTCTGCACCTGTAATGGGACTGTGCTGTCAGTCTTGTGTTGTGTTGGGATTTGGGAGTTTCTTAGATGCAATGTATTCTTAAATGCATTTGTGTTTCTTGCACTGCACATAGATATAATTAGGTTATTTTGTGGTCTATCCTTTAAAAATACCAGATTATTTTTTTTATTTTATTTTGCGAGTGATAGTTTCTCTAACCAGAGTCATTTCCTGCATGTATTTTTATTTTTACTTGAGTAATTTTATTTTGAAGAAATCTGTTTGGATACTCTGTCCACCTCTGTGAATACCTGCCCCACACTCATACTAACACCACAGCTCCGTCCACAGAGCCTCATTCACTGTGTGGGGCTGGGGGCAAGGCTGGGGTCCTGGTGGAGCCACTGTGAGGGCCCCTACAGTAATCCTCATGTAGCTGGTGCTGGGCAGTTCAGAGCATGAGGGAGGGGCTCGCTGTTGGGGTCACCATGTACATTTAGTATCCTTTCATTTTTATATTTAGTGTTTGCGCCCTGTCACCAAGCTAACAGGCCCTGACTCTTTTGGGGAGCTGCTGTCCGGCACTGAACCGTGTAATATTCTGTTTTAAGTTAGTGAAATGGATTGAAAAATATTTAGCTGAACTAAATTATAAACTATGCCACAAAGAAAGTGTACAAAATGAAGATGTGAACGTAAAACAGAACTTAAATCATTTAAAGGTGCTATATTATGCAAACATGACTCTTGTGAGCCTTTAGTTATGGGAAAATAATCCATTCAGAACTGTTTACACATGTGAAAAACAGTGTGCGTTACTTAGTGTAGTCAGAAGTGTTTTGATTTTTGATTTGTCTGTGACATATGGTTGGTTTTACTTGTGGAGGTCATTTCAAGTTTCTCCTCTTGGTCTTTTTTGGCTTATTTTCCACTAGTGCTGCTTTGGCTACAGTGATTCTCACAACTGGGAGTATGAGGTCATTCTTTAACCCTACAGGAGTTGCACAGATTGTCCAACTTCTCCAGGATGGAGCATCATGATGTCCTGTTGCGAGGAGATTTTAATGTATCTCCCAGCACAATATAAAGAACATGGAGAGACTTCAGGAGACAGGCAGTTACTCTTGGAGAGCTGGAGAGGCCCGTAGAAGGTCCTCCACCTATCAGCAGAACCCATACCTACTCCTTTGTGCAGGAGGATCAGGTTGAGTACTGCCTGTACCCTACAGAATGACTTCCAGCAGGACAGTGGTGTGAATTTCTCTGCCCCAAACAATCACAAACACACTTCATGAGGGCGGCTTAAGGGCACCATGTCCAATTGTGGGCCTCAGGCTCACCAGCCAGCATCGTGGAGCTCCACTGGCATTTGCTAGACTTCACCAGAATTGTCAAGTTCACCACTGGTGCCCTGTGCTTTTCACAGATGAGAGCAGGTTCAACCTGAGCACCTGTGATGTGAAAGGAGAAAACAAGGATGACGCTAATCTACCTGCAACATGGTTCAGCATGAGCGGTTTGGTGGTGGCTCACTAATGATCTGGGTAAGCACATCCGTGGAGGGACGCACAGACCTCTACTGGCTCTCCTGATGCACAACAATGCCCAGCCTCAAGAGTACAAACGCAGTGCCGGCAGGATGAAGGGATTGATACAGTTGAATGGCCCTCATGTTCACCTGACTTAAACACAATAGGACACCTCTGAGACATCACGTTTGGGTCCATCAGATGCCGCCAAGTTGCTCGTCAGACTCTACAGGAGCTCAGCTATACACTGATCTGTGTGGAACCACACAAGGTATCTATAGAATTAAGGCCTCTGTAGGCTGAATTTCAAAGTGTTCCTTAATTTTTTTGACTAGTGTGTCGTATGCAATGCACACCACTCACGGGTCATAGCACTCAGCAGGGAGCAGGCACAGCTCTCCATCAAAGCCTCCACAAATGTAGTTCTGGACACACAGATACAATAACAATTCAATTCAATTTTATTTCTATAGCCCAGAATCACAACAAAAGTTGCCCCAATGGGCTTCACAGTGAATAAACACGGAAACATGATCTGACATAGACATCAGCAAACACATTGTCCCATCCTCAGTCTCTCAATGAAGACACAATAACACAAGGTAACTCTTGTGAGTCTTGGATTTCTAAAGAGTTCCTGTACCTTTCCACTGTGCTGTTTGTGTCACTCCTCTCAAAGCCCCTATGGAATAGATCAAACTGTCCGCAGAGTCATGCTGACGTAGTCCCTTGGTGAATGCATGGTCACTACCTCCTGCCACATGTGATTGGCCAGGTCATCATATACTTTGATGCTCTTGGTTTGATTGTTGCTGCTCTAGCCCCCAATGACCATGAGGACCTCACTGGGCAGCCAGGGGTGAGTCAGGCAGTTGGAGAACAGGGAAGCATTGGAGGCTCTTGTCCAGGCGTCCAGCATCAGTCTCATGGTGGTCATCACCACAACCTTACAGTCACACTTGTACTTGAGCAGCTCATGGCCATGGACTCTGTTGTTGAAATGGTCCTGGCCAAGCTGAGCCAGGTGCACCTAGACAAGCACAGACCATATTTAACTGGCTCTTATCACACTAGTTATGATCTGTTATAATGTTTCCTCATCTCAAACAGACCTGGAGTTGTGTTTTGTTTCATTCACACGTTTAACGCACAAAGCCTGCATATTTACGCTGAGATCTTCGCTGAAATGCTAAACATACTGGAAGTCCTCCACTGTGTTTAGGGTTAGGGTTATGGTTACTCCACACACCTTCACTACAGTCCCTGACAAAAGTATTGTCGCTTATCCAATTTTTAGAAACAAAAGCTTATAAACATACATTAAAATAATAAAAAGGTTTTATAAATGTCTCATATGAAAGCTAAAACCCTCCCAAATTATGCTCAATATACTAAAATAAATTTGCTTTAATGAAGAAAGATTGATCATTTAATGAACACAGAAAGGTCAGATTTTGGCAGGACAAAAGTCTTGTCTCCTTGTCATATGATGCACCCAATCCTAGATTACAGCCTCACCTGTGATCAGTTACTGATCGATCAATTAGTAGGTGTGTATAAAAAGAACCCCAGCACACCAGACCCTCACATCAACTGCAACTTGACCTCTGACAACCTGCCTAAGATCCACCCTGAGACTGAAGAATATAATCATTTTTTACTACTTATTATAAATTCATAGTGTGTCTTTAATATATGCCTTGTAATGAAGAATGTAATCATTTCTACCAGTCATTATAAAATTCATATTGTGCCTATGAAACAAAGAAATGCTGTGCTGGCTCACAGCTGGCCCACGGAGCTTATCATTAGGGAGGATGCATGAATCTTTCTGTGCAGACTCTTTCTGTGGGAACTCATGTATTGCGAGGTCATGGAGTCACGTGAGGTCTGGCTGTGAGGAGACGACAGGAACACCAAATATGGGAAGGAAATGGAGTCAGCTGGACACGGAGAAATGTTTAGTGTTTAGGTTCATGAATATTTATAATGCTTGTCTTTTAATGCTGGGCTGAAGGGGGTGTGTGCATCTCTGAAGTTGTGCCTAACCTAAGACGCACGTAGATTGTGTGCTGAGGGACCTCTTCAAACCCAGAGCTCTGCTTAGAATTGTACTGTCAGGGATTAAACTTGATTAATTTGAATCCATTGAATCTTGGTCGTCTCTCCTCGATACTGATCACGCATGAAAGAAAAGCTGCATAGGACGCAGGTTTTTTCCTTCAAGACCAAAGCGTTAATTATCAAGAGGCTGAAGACCAGATCCACTGCTGAGGTGGCTGACACCTTCAATGTGTCTCAGCGTCAAGTACAAAGAATAAGAAAAAGATCTGAAAAGACTGGAGATGTTTTTGACAAGCCCAGGTCCGGCAGACCCCGCAAGACAACTGCTCAGGAGGACCGTTTGTTGATTGGAAAATCCAAGGCCCCTTTTCCACTGCAGCAGAGCTCCACCAGGCCTGGTCACCTCAAGTCCCTGTGTCAACCAGAACAGTTTGTAGAATTCTGTCTCGAAATGGCCTCCATGGTTGAATCAGTGCACAGAAACCAGCACTAAACAAAAGGCAATTAAAAAAACTTGTGGCATTTGCCAAGGCTCACAGCCTGCTAAAAGGATGGACACTGGAAAAGTGGCAGAAGGTGGATTTCTCAGATGAATCCTCGGTTGAATTACATCACAGCCGCCGCAAATATTGCAGGAGACCTACTGGAGCCCGCATGGATCCAAGATTCACCCAGAAAACAGTTAAGTTTGGTGGTGGAAAAATCATGCTCTGGGGTTCCATCCAATATGGGGGTGTGCGAGACTTTTGCAGGGTGGAAGGCAAAATCAATAGCCTAAAATATCAAGAAGTATTAGCACCTCTTACATTCCCAACCATAAAAGGGGTCAAAGCAGCAGGATGGTGCTCCATCACATACTTCTATCTCTACATCAAAGTTCCTCAAGGTGAAGAAGATCAAGGTGCTCCAGGACTGGCCCAGTCACCAGACATGAACATCACTGAGCATGTCTGGGGTAGAATGAAAGAGGAAGCACGGAAGGCAAAACCAAAGAATCCTGATGAACTCTGGAGGCATGTAAGACGCTTTCTTTGCTATTCCTGATGACTTCATCAACAAATTGTATGAATCATTGTTGAACCGCATGGATGAAGTCCTTCAAGCTCATGGAAGTCAGACAAGATATTAAATATGGAGCTCACAGCACCACTACTTAATTCACTGACGTTATGCAACAGATTTTTGTATTTGAAGTAAATTATTTGTTCAATTTTCTGTAGGCGACAAATCTTTTTGACCTTTCTGTGTTCATTAAATGATCGATGTTTCTTCAGTGAAGCAAATTTATTTTAGTATATTGAGCATAATTTGGGAGGGTTTTAGCTTTAATATGAGACATTTCTAAAACCAATCGATTCATTTAAAGTCAGATTATAAGATTTTGTTTCTACAAAATGGATAAGCGACAAGACTTTTGTCAGGGACTGTAGAATCATTTGAATCATTTCAACTGTGGAATTACCTATCTGAAATGAACTAAAGGACAAAGGAGCTGTTAAATTGAAAACTACCGCTTCATGACATCACAAGTTGGGACAGAGTATTTTGAGCTTTGGGAAATAGACAAACTAATAATAAAGGGTTACTCAAACATTCCAGGTCTGTTTCTGAGGAGGCAAAAGTGTCTAATCTAATCCCACTGTGCCCATAACCCTACTTTTTACCTGCATTACCACTTTGATTACCGTGTTTTTTTGTGTGCAATTATGGCGTGGGCTATAGAATATGGACTACTTAGATTAAGTGCTGTGTCTAGCAGAGAATATGGGACTAATGAGCCACACCCCTAACAATTTCTATTGGGCGCTCCCACTAGACCCTAAAATATAAAAGTTCCCTGATGCAGCTCTTGCAAGAAAAGTGAAGCGGGAAGTAAACAGTGAGACACCAGCTCCAAAGAAGCAGAGGAGTAGGAGGACACACAGCCACAGGAACAGGAGGTGCCAGGAGGATGAGATAAGACCATGTGCAATGATAGATGAGTAAATAAACACATGAACTGCCTGCTGTGTCGACCTACTGTTGGAGTGGGTGTGGTGCCGGCCACTTGGTGCACTTCCTTGCTTCACAGACTCACCTGAGACGGGTGGAGGACGGCACAGCGAGACCTGGGAACCGGTGGCGAGTGGTAACCCAAGCTAAGTTAAAGGGACACGTAATACTTGTCTTGACTGTTGCGTGTTTTATTGAATTGTACTGGCTGAGCAGTGAGTGCTCACTCCTAAAGGGTTGAGTCACGCCACAGTTTGGACGTGTGCGACGCCAGAGGCAACTCGCCCGATCTGAGCCGTCTGGGGAGTAGACATCCGGGCCACTAAAGGTAAGTAGGAAGGGACGTCTGCAGCCTGCTAAAGCCTACTGTTGGGGATAGTTTGTTTTGCAGTGCTGTCTCTGTGTGATTTTACCCCCACCACTGTTGCAGAGGCTGGAGCAGACGCAACCTTCTGCCCAGTCGCTGGACTGATCAGTATGTCCACCCATCAGGAGTGCACACACCAGTTCAGTTAAATGGACGTGCATTCTCTACTCCTAATTCATATTTGACAATTGAACGCTGCTTGGCATTGAGTGCATTCCCCCCACCCACAGAGTTGCTGCAGTGCTCATATCAGCCGCCACATCCAGTGTTCTGGACATCGACCTGCCAGACACTGAACTGCAGAGCCCAGCATCGGAAAAGGGACCAAAAGGGACCTACCTTAGATGCTCCTTTGAACTCTTTTTTTAGACTAGTTACTAGCACCTTACTGCACCTCACTAACCGACTTTTTTATATCCAAAATAATTTACTGGCTCATTTTAGTAATAACGTTTTTATATTCAAACTCATAGTTGGGCTATTTATAGTAATTAGTTTTATATCCAAAATCATTGTAATAAAGACCTTAAAAATGACAGCTGTCTCCATTCTTAAAATTGGAAAAATATTGATGGTTTGAACCTACTCTGTGACAACAGCATTCTAACATGAGGGGTTAGGTAGAATAACTGAATATTATACAAAGTAAAGGGAACCCAACAACGCCACTGGGCATAGCCCAGAAACTAAAGCTTACTAAACTAAATTAAGGACCACAGGTTCATTAGCGCCACCACCGCTCCACCAGATGACGTGCCGAAGACCGCCTGGACCCTAAAATGAACATCATATTTTATGCTTCACTTGCTAGTCGCCCGTGACATGAATCCAGAATAGTGACCATCCAACGTACCATAGAACACACGCTACTCAATCCACAAGCAGCCGGGGCCTCTGACAGCAGAACAGCGGATAGCAGGAATGGACCTATAACTGGATAGAGTATGGCTAGCTTGTAGCTGACTGCAGTTGACGTAGTGACACTCACTGGAACTTCAGCGAAAAAATTCCCCTGGGCCAAGAAGGGAATTTTCTCATAGAGCACAATATAATCACAAACTGCTCATGTTCGGCTGACAGGGCACCTACACCTTTCAAAAATGTCAGATTTTGTGTCGATATTTACCTATTTTTAGCTCGTAAACCTTTTTCTCAGCTCAAAATCTTTCAGTTTTAATCATTAGCTCTGGTTCTGCTCTAGCTCCTCTCACTCTGATTGGTCAAAATGATCATGTGATACACGAGCCTGTGCTCCGTGCATGCACTCACGTGCATTCATGTGTGGAGCATTACTGTGCATGTCCAATCGGCCCAGCGTCGCTTGAAGTAGCTCACAGGCTAGGCTAATCTGGAATCATGCGCCATTGAGTGGGCGGCCATGTTGCGTAACAATGTAGCGATCAACATCAGATACACACAGGAGATATATGACACAGATCTGGTGCATCGGGACTCTAGGAGGGGTAAAGCCAAACATTGATTTAGGAAATTGCAAATTGTGCTTAAAGAACAGTGGTTGTTTACCTGTGCGAGACAGCTCAGGGGCCACCTGGTGGCACATAGGACCATTCAGGGGACAGTTTACAGATATGAGATGGTGTATTCCCTCATCCAGGAGTTCATTGTAGAGGAGGTTTCAACAGTGGCCATGTGGACATGGTTTTTGCAGTCCAGAAGCTTGTGGACATCTTGAGTGCAAATACAGTGTCCAGATTATCACTGTTGAAGTCTTCTCTTCACCTTACAACGAAAAAAATAAAATATAGAATCTATTGGGGCTGTAAGTCTTAAGTCATTTTATCGACAGTGTCTTAGTTGACCAAATTTGTATTAGCCGAGAGTTAGCTGAAGATTTTGTATTTTTGGTATTTATCTGTAAAAAGTCACATTAAATCCATGTCTCTTTTTTTTCTACATAAATAGTAGTATTTGTCTTGGGTCAGAACATGGAATAGTTTTGAGAGTTTTTGCTACGCCCCCTTAGTTGATTAATTGAGAGACAAGACGAATCTTTTGTTGACAGCGACTCTAGAATCTATATATTTAATAGTTTATATATTTTGATAAATACATTTGTCTTTTCAAAGCTCAGATGAGGTTTACACACTATGAAACTATGACTTAAAGTGTCTCTTTTGAATGAATCTACTTACTTTAATCTTTATTTGGTGAAACCGGAGTGCCCGGAGGAAACCCATCCAGACACGGGGAGAACATGTGAACTCCACACAAGCGCATGGGCGTTAGCCACTCAGCCACTGTGCTGCATGTTTTATTTAGATAAAATATAATATAAATTAAGCTCCATCTGCACTTTAATGTAGGCTGTTGGCTTATTTGTGCCTATTTGATGCATCCACACCTGTATGTCCAGTGTGTGGCAGGTTCATACCTGAGTGCTTGTGAACTCTGAACTCTGGTTAGCAGGGACATGCACAGGGGGGTTGCTCTGGTTGCCCTGGCAACTGCCCGTATGGCCTCCTCGACTGAAGTTGCCCTTCCGAGAAAAAATAAATAAATATTTTTTTTAAAAATTGGCCGAAGCATACAGGTTTTCATGTATGAAAATGCCTATGCTTAGATTTAAAAGTAAAAATTAAATAGTCGCCTCATTGACTTTAGGGCACCGAGTGTGAGTCTGGAGGGAGGGGCTCAGTTCTGTTTACAGAGCCGCAGAGCTGCACGTGACCAGCACCTGAGCCTGCGCGCAAAGTAAAAAGACATTACCCACAAGCTCCGGCCCCGTGAAGCAAGCCCCGGACCCACAAAGCTAGCCCCGGTCCGCGAGCGGGTGCCCTTTCTTCATGTCAGAGCAACTGCCCCTCAAAATTCCTGTGCACGTCCCTGCTGGTTAGCCACATTGGTGAAATGGAACTGAGGATTTGTTGAGCTTGGATAACCCAGGATTTGGCTCATATCATTTTGATTATTACAAGGATTGAACTAGATCAAAACAATGACTAATCCTGGAGTGAACCCTGAACTAAGGCTAAACTAAGGGTAAAACAAAGCAAAACCAGAACTAAACCACGACTAAAACTGGGTTCCAGCACACATGTTTAGCCAGGTTGCCCTGTATGTACTGCTGCTCCAGACCACAGAGTACATGAGGCTGATGCCTCAGAGTGTCCCTCACAGAGTGGTAGAAGGTCCTCAGGAGTGTCCCTTACAGAGTGGTTGAAGGTCCTCAGGAGTGTCCCTTACAGAGTGGTTGAAGATCCTCAGGTGCGTCCCTCACAGAGTGGTTGAAGGTCCTCAGGAGTGTCCCTCACAGAGTGGTAGAAGGTCCTCAGGAGTGTCCCTCACAGAGTGGTAGAAGGTCCTCAGGAGTTTCCCCTCACAGAGTGGTAGAAGGTCCTCAGGAGTGTCCCTCACAGAGTGGTAAATGGTCCTCAGGCACGTCCCTCACAGAGTGGTAGAAGGTCCTCAGGAGTTTCCCCTCACAGAGTGGTAGAAGGTCCTCAGGCGCGTCCCTCACAGAGTGGTAGAAGGTCCTCAGGAGTTTCCCCTCACAGAGTGGTAGAAGGTCCTCAGGAGTTTCCCCTCACAGAGTGGTAGAAGGTCCTCAGGCACGTCCCTCACAGAGTGGTAAATGGTCCTCAGGCATGTCCCTCACAGAGTGGTAGAAGGTCCTCAGGAGTTTCCCCTCACAGAGTGGTAGAAGGTCCTCAGGCACGTCCCTCACAGAGTGGTAAATGGTCCTCAGGCATGTCCCTCACAGAGTGGTAGAAGGTCCTCAGGAGTTTCCCCTCACAGAGTGGTAGAAGGTCCTCAGGAGTTTCCCTCACAGAGTGGTTGAAGGTCCTCAGGAGTGTCCCTCACAGAGTGGCCCCTCAGTCTCATCGGGAGCTGCTCTGACCCATCCTGTGCATCTGTGTCATGACTCATGTGCAGTTTGTTGTTCTGATGTACACCCAGGTCCACTTGCTCAATGTCCTGTGATGATTAACTGATAAAATGAAACTCATGTCAGTGAGTCTTCATGGCTGATTGGTGCATGGATGAGGAGTTCTTCATGTGTGATTGGTGGATGGATGGAGGTCTTCATGTGTGATTGGTGGATGGATGGAGGTCTTCATGTGTGATTGGTGGATGGCTCAGGTCTTCATATCTGATTGGAGGATAGATGAAGAGGTCTTCTTGAGGAGGTGAGAATCTGGGATTCTACAGTCAAATCTGAGTCAGCTCTGGGAGAGGAGCAGCACAAACAGCTGCTGTGGGTTTGGACTCAAAAGAACAGTGTGCTGAAGTGGACACAGGGATCTTCATGCTGTGACTCTGAGGGCCGTGGGACTAAAGAGGTCCAGATGTGTAATTGTGCACAGTGAACATGCTGAAAGAGTGTGCATGAGGAGTGTGCATGAGGAGGAAGAGGATGGTCCGGATACACCCTCCACAGACCCCCACCATTAGCCTCTTTCTCCTGTTCCCAGAGCACCGGGGGCGAGCAGAAAGGCACATTTTCCCCAGGCTATAAAAAGCAACATGCAGTTTGAGTCACCACAGCCTCTGCATTATCAACTCTGTGTGCACATGTACAGTGTGTGTGCACATGTACAGGGTGTGTGCACATGTACAGTGTGTGTGTGCACATGTACAGTGTGTGTGCACATGTACAGTGTGTGTGCACATGTACAGTGTGTGTGCACATGTACAGTGTGTGTGCACATGTACAGTGTTTGTGTGCACATGTACAGGGTGTGTGCACATGTACAGTGTGTGTGTGCACATGTACAGGGTGTGTGCACATGTACAGTGTGTGTGCACATGTACAGTGTGTATGTGTGCACATGTACAGTGTGTGTGCACATGTACAGTGTGTGTGCACATGTACAGTGTGTGTGCACATGTACAGTGTGTGTGCACATGTACAGTGTTTGTGTGTGCACATGTACAGTGTGTGCGTGTGCACATGTACAGTGTGTGAGTGTGCACATGTACAGTGTGTGTGTGTGCACATGTACAGTGTGTGTGTGTGCACATGTACAGTGTGTGTGCACATGTACAGGGTGTGTGCACATGTACAGTGTGTGTGTGCACATGTACAGTGTGTGTGCACATGTACAGGGTGTGTGCACATGTACAGTGTGTGTGTGCACATGTACAGGGTGTGTGCACATGTACAGTGTGTGTGCACATGTACAGTGTGTATGTGTGCACATGTACAGTGTGTGTGTGTAGGTGTGTGTGTGTGTGTACGTGCACATTTGAGGGAAAACAGGCCTGTGTCACATTGTCACAGAGCTCAGAAACTGCTGAGGAAAAGAAACTTCAAAATCATATCATTTGACTTCAGAAAATGAAGCATCTTGGATTTCTGTCTTTTATACACAGAGGTGTACAGAGGCTCATCTCCAGCATCTATCACTCCAGTGTCTAATGCTACAATGTGTTTGCTCATTGTGTCAGAGGCTAATGGATGATTAGAAAACCCTTGTGCAGTCATGTTAGCACAGATGAAAACAGTTCAGCTGGTTAGAGAAGGGCGGCACGGTGTGGCAACACTCAGGCCTCACAGCAAGAAGGTTGCGGGTTCGATCTCCGGGTCGCCCGGGCCTTTCTGTGTGGAGTTTGCATGTTCCTCCCCGTGTCTGGATGGGTTTCCTCCGGGTGCTCCGGTTTCCCCCATCAACCCAAAACATGCAGCACCTGAACTAACATCAAGGACCATGTTGTCCACCCTCCTGTGGTCTCACCATCTGCAGAGGGGTTCATAGGGGGGTCAGGTGCTATGAGGATTGGGCAGCTGCCCCCGCAACCCAGCTGGATTAAGTGGGAGAAGATGGATGGTTAGAGAAGCTATAAAACTGACCTTCCTTTGAGCAGGTTGAGAATCTGGAGCATCACATTTCTGGGGTCGATTAAATGGTAAAAATGGCCAGAAAAAGAGAACTTTCATGTGAAACTCAACAGTCTATTCTTGTTCTTAGAAATGAAGGCTATTCCATGCAAGACAGGCTCTAACCAGAGTAGAAAGAGAAGTGGGAGGCCCCGCTGCACAATTGAGCAAGAAGATACGTACATTAGAGTCTCTAGTTTAAGAAACAGACGCCTCACAGGTCCTCAACTCGCAGCTTCATTAAATAGTACCTGAAAAATGCCAGTGTGAACATCTACAGTGAAGAGGCGACTCCGGGATGCAGCTTCAGGGCAGAGTGGCAAAGGAAAAGTCACATCTGAGACTGACAATAAAAGAAAAAAATTAATATGGGCAAAAGAACACAGACACTGGACAGAGGAAGAGTGGACAGAAGTGTTATGGACAGACCCACTGAGCTGCTGTGGACAGAAGTGTTATGGACAGACCCACTGAGCTGCTGTGGAGCAGTTTGACCGTCTGGTACGTAAAAAGTGCCCATCCAGACAATCCAACTTGTGGGAGAAGCTTCTAGAAGCGTGAGGTGAAATTTCTCTAGATCCTACAACAAATTAACAGCTAGAGGCCAAAGGTCTGAAGGCTGTGACTGCTACAAATGGAAGATTCTTTGACGAAAGCAAAGTCTGAAGAAAAAAACCTTATCAATGTCTTTGATAAGACTATAATGACTATAGTTTATTCATTTTTCAACTCATGGTGGTAAATAAAAGTGTGACTTTTCATGGAAAACACAAAATTGTCTGGGTGACCCCAAACTTTTGAACGGTCGTGTATGTTATATATATGATCAAACACACACACGAAGACACAAACATTTGGCAGTTTTCTGCTGAATCAACAAACTCTCAAAAGAAGCTTTTGTTACGAGGAGACTCAGAGACACGTGCTACATGGCTGTCATGGGGACCATTGGGCAGTGTGACGCACTCTATGGCTATAATTACTACTCTGCTGGCTGTACGGCCTGATTCCTTCTCAAAATTGTTCTGTATTTGTCCATTTAACAGCACATCTGCTAAAGTCATTCTTGTGTGCTTGTTAAAGCGACTTGGTGATGGTGTTATGGCAACCTGACTGTGGCTGCTTGGGCTGAGCTCATGTGTGATGTAACTGCAGCGAGGGGAGGCAAGGACGCTGGACCAGGGACAGACCACATGCACTCAGAGGACCACACCTCCGTCATGTCCAGGAATTACACCAGGAGGAGGAGGGGGAAGAGCCAGGGGAGGAGGGGGGTGGGAAAAAGAGGGGGGCAGGGAGGAACTGGACACTGGGAGAGGGACACTGTAATATTCTTGTGACTGGTGGAAAAGCTGTATTTATTCTGCTCTGTCCCACACAGGTCACACAGGTCAAATGTTCCCACGCTCTGTGCAGTTGTGAAAGAGGAGCCGAGTCTGATCCTGGCTGTGCTGCTCAGAGAGCGTTGAGGACACTTTAAGACAGGGGTCTCCAACCTGTTGCTTGGGAGCTACCAGTAGCTCCCAAGCTCCTAAAATTGAATGAATCACCATTGTAAATGTATCAATGTGATGCCTAAACTTTGTGCACTAATAAATGAAGAATTGCTGATGTTTTATAGAGATCTAACCTGTTCCCCATCTAAGGCGTTTCATGGGTGTCATATGCTTAATTTCTTGCTACCTTTAACATTCGTGGCTCTCTAGAATTTTTGTTTTGTAAAGGTAGTTCACTAAAGGAAAAAGAGCCCCTGCTCGAAGGTATTCGGGTAGCTCCTTGATGACATCAGTTAAAGTGGTCCACATGGAAGCAGCCAGAGCAATGTTCCAGTTCAGCATGTCAGCTTCCTGTAGGCCTCCATGAGGAGAGCCTGAGCACTCGATGCCTCTGAGTGATGGTGTCCTTATTGCACTCAAAACAGCCACTGTGAACTGAGGCATCAAAGAAGAGAGAAGTCTTTCAGTCTTTCAACAGCTTCTCATTTCATTCTGTAGAACATCCTTCAGGTCCAGTGTGTCCTGCTCGTTTCAGGTGATTCAATGGGCCACACGGGAGGTTCTCACATGTCTGTGAAAAGCGCTATATGAATGAACAGTTACTTACTTAGGTTCTCTGAATAGTCCAGAGAACAATGTGACACTTGGCAGAAGCTGAGGAGGAATTCTTGTTGTTTGTGATTTGAAGGAACTTGGTAATAATAATAATACATTATTATACCACGGTAACCACCTGAAACAGCACTGAAGCTCTTCTACACCAGTTTTCAAGTGATTTAAAAACATTCTCAAGGCAGGAAGCTTATATTTTCTTTTGTGCAGATGATTAAAACATGAAATATATAGATCAGAATGACTTTAATTCATGTTCTGTTTGTTTTGAGATGCAGCCGACCATCAGATCCTAATCAATTTATATAAAATAGGTACAAGTATAAGTAAAATAAACTTTTACCTTATTCAGCACTGATATAATCTTGTTAGTTCTAAAATGATACAGTTCATGTGACGATGCCAACAAAGACATTCGAGCAGTAATCCTGTCAGAATGCATTCCACACTGCAATTTGTGGCTTTTGCTGTAATCATTGTTTTAATATGTCTTGTACTGTTGTAGGCGTATATGCATCGAATAAAGATGTGCAACTCTGAAGCCATTTACGTTCTCATTTTATTCATATTACTCAGAGAAAGAGTATAAAAGATTCATAAAGAAAGGCGGGGGGCAGATTTTGGCAGGTTCACATCACAACACCGGCCCTCTCTCGCAGGCTCCGGGGACCTGCCTGTTTCCCATCTCTAACTTTCAGAGAGTTTCCCCAGTGTCCCTGAACATATCTCAAAGCCCAGGAACACTGGAGCAGACCGCCGTGAGCCGCCATGATCACCATCACATTAACATTCATAGGCCTCCTGTGAGCTCATGTACACCGGTGTGAGACACATGCTCTGAGACGCACAGGTCTGCAGCAGAACACAGCCTCAGAGGAGAAGCAGCACGGAGCATAATCTACACTTGTGTATGTACGAGACACAAACACAGCCTCAGCAGCAAATCACTGTGAGTCATGAAATAATAAAAAAAAAAGAATAACTGTATCTGAAATAATCTCTTAAAGGTCCTACATTACTCAAAAATGACCCTTGTGAGCTTTAAGTCATGTTATAATGGTGTTACCTCCTCAAAAACTTACCCAAACTTGTGTTTTGTTTCATTCACACATGTTTGAGTAACTCTTTATTATTAGTCTGTCTACATCTCCAAAGCTCAAAATGCACTGTTCCACCTTGTGAGTGGTAGTTTACAAGACAACTGTCGTATTACTGTATTGAAACTGTTGTATTTTACATTCAGTTCAGCAGAGTCCACAGGGCGCGGCCTCCTGCGGGTGCTTCACGCAGCTCAAACCTGGAACAGTCTGAACATGGGAGACAGACTCCACTCTGACTCTGTTTAAATCCAGGCTCAACAGTTCTGTTCAGCTGCGAATGACCGAAAGGTTTTGATTTTTCATTCCGCGCTCTTCTCTCTTCTTCAATGTCTCTCTCTTTTTTCATTTTATGATGATTATCTGTGTTTTCATTTGTTTGTATTGAGATTTGAATGTATTTATTATTCTGTAAAGCACTTTGAATTACTTTGTGTACGGATCGTGCTGTACAAATAAACTTGCCTTGATTTGCCAAGAGATTGGTGATTCCAGGGCTGAAATGATCCAAATAAAGCTAGAGAAGGTATAAGAGAAAAAAAGAGCTCATCCTAAATCTGCCTTAAACATGTGAATGAAACAAAACACACTGCATCTGTTTTGGATGAGTAAACTACATTATAACAGGTATTTCATTTTCTTTTGCTGAGGAGTCAGAATATACTAAATCTCCCGGCAGTCAGTCATTGAACCAATCGGGGACACGCGTCCTCCATGGATCTAAACAAATATGGCTCTTAAAACAAAAAAAGAAAGGAAAAAAATGACACAGTGGACTGAAAAACAACAGATTTGTGCAGAATCAGCGAGGGAAGCACTGACTCACTAAACTCTGTTCATGACTGGTGAGCAGTGAGCTCTGTTATTTCATATGGAGGCTCACTATGAAAGAAGAAAGCAAAACATATCAGAGGTGCTGACAAACAGTGAGGGCACTGTGCATTGTGGGTGCTGTATGCCGTGGGTGCTATGGGTGCTGTATCTCATGGGTGCTGTATCTCATGGGTGCTATGGGTGCTGTATCTCATGGGTGCTATGGGTGCTATGGGTGCTGGGTCTCGTGAGTGCTGTATGTCATGGGTGCGATGGGTGCTGTATCTCATGGGTGCCGTAACTCATGGGTGCTGTGTCCTGTGGGTGCTGTATGTCATGGGTGCTATGGGTGCTGGGTCTCGTGGGTGCTGTATGTCGTGGGTGCTATGGGTGCTGTATCTCATGGGTGCTGTGTCTCGTGGGTGCTGTGTCCTGTGGGTGCTGTATGTCATGGGTGCTATGGGTGCTGGGTCTCGTGGGTGCTGTATGTCGTGGGTGCTATGGGTGCTGTATCTCATGGGTGCTGTGTCTCGTGGGTGCTGTGTCTCGTGGGTGCTGTGTCTCGTGGGTGCTGTATCTCGTGGGTGCTATGGGTGCTGGGTCTCGTGGGTGCTGTGTCTCGTGGGTGCTATGGGTGCTGGGTCTCGTGGGTGCTGTGTCTCGTGGGTGCTATGGGTGCTGTGTCTCGTGGGTGCTGTGTCTTGTGAGTGCTGTATCTCGTGGGTGCTATGGGTGCTGTATCTCATGGGTGCTGGGTCTCGTGGGTGCTGTGTCTCGTGGGTGCTGTGTCTCGTGGGTGCTATGGGTGCTATGGGTGCTGGGTCTCGTGGGTGCTGGGTCTCGTGGGTGCTGTGTCTCTGAAGTGTCATCCTCAGACAAAAGGTGGTGTTGTGTGGCTGACACAGATGGGCGTGAGTGATACCCGGAGGAGGTTCGGGGACATCTGCTGCTCGAGCTGTGCCCGCTTCAGGAGGACAGAGGAAAGGGCATCTGGACCACACGTTTACGGCTCATCCTTCAGCAAACGTGGGCTGACTGCAGGAATTCAAGTTAACAAAAGCTGACAAAAGAAAGAGGGGCGACCACTCTATCACTCAGGGGTACTATGTGGTGAAGGGCATATGGGCAGTGCCAGCATGGGCATTACAATCTGTTGCCCTGCACTACTCACCCAGTCCTGGATGAATCACCCCCTGGCCCTCTGCCTTTACAAACTCTTCCAATGGATGTGCGTCAGTCCTGAACAGATCTACATACTGCCTATCCTGGCTGGTTCAGTCCTGGTTTAGTCCTGGTTTAGTCCTGGTTCAGTCCTGGTTTAGTCCTTGTTCAGTCCTGGTTCAGTCCTGGTTCAGTCCTGGGTCAGTCCTGGTTCAGTCCTGGTTCAGTCCTGGTTCAGTCCTGGGTCAGTCCTGGTTCAGTCCTGGGTCAGTCCTGGTTCAGTCCTGGTTCAGACCTGGTTCAGTCCTGGTTCAGTCCTGGGTCAGTCCTGGGTCAGTCCTGGTTCAGTCCTGGGTCAGTCCTGGTTCAGTCCTGGTTCAGTCCTGGTTCAGTCCTGGTTCAGTCCTGGTTCAGTCCTGGTTCAGTCCTGGTTCAGTCCTGGGTCAGTCCTGGTTCAGTCCTGGTTCAGTCCTGGTTCAGTCCTGGGTCAGTCCTGGTTCAGTCCTGGTTCAGTCCTGGTTCAGTCCTGGTTCAGTCCTGGTTCAGACCTGGTTCAGTCCTGGTTCAGTCCTGGTTCAGTCCTGGTTCAGTCCTGGTTCAGACCTGGTTCAGTCCTGGTTCAGTCCTGGTTCAGTCCTGGTTCAGTCCTGGTTCAGTCCTGGGTCAGTCCTGGGTCAGTCCTGGGTCAGTCCTGGGTCAGTCCTGGTTCAGTCCTGGGTCAGTCCTGGGTCAGTCCTGGTTCAGTCCTGGGTCAGTCCTGGTTCAGTCCTGGTTCAGTCCTGGGTCAGTCCTGGGTCAGTCCTGGGTCAGTCCTGGGTCAGTCCTGGACACATTTCCAGCCTGTCCGTCCTCTGCTTCATTGTGGTGCTCCTCAATGTTTTAGGGTTGGTCTTTTTTTATTTTATTTTTGCGGAGGACAGACAGGGGGCGCTCTGGGACAGTTCTCCATGTGGTTGCTTCCTCTGAATGTCGGTTAATCTGCTGTTTCAGTGATTGATTTGTACTCTTTCTGTTGATTAAATCAACAATTTCGTGAAGCCCATTGAGGTGACTGCTATTGTCACTTGGGGCCTTACAAAAGCACATGTAATTAATGTGGTCCTAATGTTTAAGGCCTCAGGAGCTCCAGATTTGGAGAGGGGCCCTTGACCCCCACTGTCAGTGCCCTGTCTGGAGGTGCATTATCCAGACAAGCCCCTCCTCCCCTACAGCCCCGTGCTCATCTCACTGATGAACACTCACACACATGCTGCATTACCAGGATCTGTGCGGACATCACAGTGACATTCATTTCCTGGAGACTTCACCTAAAGAGTCATCCTGTTACCTTCTCAAAAACACAGAGCTGTGTTATGTTTCATTCACATGTTTGAGTCATCCTGGCTTATTAGACTATCTCCATTCCCAATACTCAAAATGCTCTGTTCCACTTTATGATGTCATGAAGCAGTCATTTTCAAGCTAACAGTTTCTTTTGCCTTTAGTTCAGCAGAGATTCACAATTCCGGGACTGAAATTATCCAAATGATTCTAGTGAAGGTGTATGGAGTTTAAAAACACAGTGGAGCACTTCCTGTTGGTGAGTGTTTTGTGTTTGAGAGAAGAGCTCAGTCTAAATCTGCAGGTTTGTGTGTCAAACATGTGTGAAACAAAAACACAAAAGTCCAGGTCTGTTTTTGATGAGGAAATGACATCAGAACAGAGATCAGAAAACAGTGTCATATTAAGGCTTTAACTGAAACGATCACATATCTTAAAGGAGCCGTTATTCTAAATTGAATCATAATTGTGGTAAAGGGTTTGCCACTTGTTCCATGGAGAGGATACTGCATTGCCTTGAATATTCCAAAGTGTGGCATTACATTGAAGTCTTATATTTAATACAATTACAGGTATTTTTATTGCTCATAAGTTCAATAAGTTCAATATGCACTCATACTGTAAACAGGCTGACATCTCCACAGATCTGACCTGTATTTGCCTGTTACCATGGAATTAGATATGCTTATCATTCTGTGGCGCGTACCAGGCAAAGCAGTAACATTTCCATGGAGACACGCTGGTGGCAGACCCTCTACCACAAAAGTTACACAGTGCACCTTTAAAACCATGTTACTGATTTCATGTTGAAGGACGGGCTACGTGGGGACCTGACTTTTCCCCTCATGACAGATATAAGTCCCCACAATGTGCCGAATACCTGCCCACACACTCCGTGCCCCCCTCGCTGGAGCTCCCATTCACACAAAGCTCCTATTAATCCCATTATGCAAATGCAGGTTATAAATCAGCGGCTCTGCTCTCACCTCATTCCTCTGCACTGGAGGTGGGGGTCCCTCTGCACTGATGCCAAATGGTGCCCGGGCAGGGAGCGCTGTGGGGCAGTTCAGCTGCCGGTGACAGATTGGCATCCTGTATGTGCTAGTGATACACACCAGGACAGTTGGCACAGAGGAGCCCCTAAAAGTGCCCTAAGGAGGGGGGTAAGACACTGGACCACCTTCAAACGCCTGTGTTCTGGAGACATCTGCACATTACTCACATCCAGGGGCCCCGCAGCCTGAAGCCATCCAATCCACTTATTTATATACGGCTCTTTGTAAACAAGAGCACTTCTGTCCTGCAAAGAAATGTTCTCCCATATGCTACATGTCTCTCTCTGTATATATTAGGGCTGTCAACGTTAACACATTAAGTGTGATTAATTCTGATTAATCTGATTTTTTTTAAAATATCGTTTGACAGCACTTGAGGTATCGGTTCCATGATATTGGAACACCAATCTCCTGGTTGGATTTTTAATTGGATGTAATAAGATTACAGACTGACATACAGACAGCTACTGACTGGATAAATAACACGACTGGATCAATTTTGTAGTAAGTTTACTGTGTGTACACTAGTATCGGTTAATATCGGATATCGGCAGATCTCAAAAAAGTACAAAGGAACTAAAGACATAATTTGGTGAAATATTTGTTGGGACAGAGGGCAGAGCAGAAAATGCAGCTAATGGTGAGTCTGGAGAATATATTTATTTATTAATAAATATATTCTTTCTGTATGGAGGTAGTTTATGTTTTATGTTCATGTGAGGTTTATTGCAGAGCTTTGTTGGAGTGACATTGTCTCTCATGCACAAACACTGGGGTCATTTATGTCATGCTGAAGTATTCATTAGAGGTACTAGAGCAGTAGAGGAAAATGAGGAGCACTTATTGCGGTCTGTTTTGTGAGTGTTGTAGTCTTTTTTTTTTTTTTTATATATAGATTGCCCGACTGGTTAATATGAAAAGCATTCCATTTCAAACCCTTAGGTATAAATCCAGCGTTACTCCACTCTGATGTTTCAGCTGATGATGATGTTGACAAAAACTTGACAAAGTTGAGTGGATGTGGAGTCATATCATGTCTCCATGACGCCAGAAGACGTGATTGACAGGTGGACTAACCAATCAGAAAGACACGTCGTTCCGGTAAAAAACAAAAAGGTTAGAACTGAGAAACGGCAGATTGAAAACTGGCACCAAACTCTAATATATCTCAGCTAAAGGATTTTTTGAATGATACGAATTCTGGAGAGGAGATAATCGCATCATCACACACACACCTTCCATCAACCACATCACACCCGTCTTACAGCAGCTCCACTGGCTCCACATCACACACCGCATTCAATACAAAATCCTGCTCCACACATTCAAAGCCGTCCACAGCCTCACACCTCCATATCTCTCTGACCTCCTCCATATTGCCACACCTGTTCGCTCTCTTCGCTCCTCCTCCTCTCTCCAGCTCTCTGTCCCCTCTGCCCGTCTTGTTACAATGGGGAGCAGGGCGTTCAGCCGCTGCTCCCCGGCTCTGGAACACTCTCCCTCCTGACCTCCGCCACACAGACACTCTCACACACTTCAAATCCAAACTCAAAACTCATCTGTTCAAACTGGCCTGTTCATTATAACCACAACTGCACTGTCTTTTCATATGCCTGATTTTAATGTAGATTTTAACTGTTGCTTTTACTGTTATGTTTATTTTTATATTGATGTATAAACTTGTTGTGAGGCGACCTTGAGTGCCCAGAAAGGCGCCCTATAAATAAAATGTATTATTATTATTATAACAGGGGCTCCCAGACTTCCTACACCCCACTTCCTCCAAGCTCCTCCAGGGGGACCTCAAGGCGTTCCCAAGCCAGCCGAGGGACATAGTCCGTCCAGAGTGTCCTGGTTCTTCCCTGGGGCCTCCTTCCGGTGGGACATGCCTCCAGACACCTTCCGAGGGAGGCGTCCAGTATTATTACTTCAATAAAAAAACAAAACAAAAACATTGCTATAAAATACATACATTTCTAGAAAAGCATGATCCTAAATAAAAAATAAAAAGTCAGACAGACACTGGGGTCTACTACAGACCTTGTGACAATTTAAGATGTGGCGATGGGTGGCACAGCTTGGGCCCGTGCCCCTGGAGCGGGCGCATGGTGAGCAGCAGTCTCCCTGTGCGGGCAGAGCCGTGATGAGTCACTGTGAGGCTTGGCACAGTCGCCACAGGCAGCCTGGCAGATGGGCCCGTGTGTCACAGTCACCTGCTCTGTTGCCGGGCAGCGGAGGCGTCCAATCAGCATCACTCTGTCTTGGAGCTCATGCCACAGCAAACACACTGCACCAAGTCCACAGACTGAGGTCAGGAGGGCAGGAGGTCAGGAGGGCACCAACACACATGATGACATTTACTCAGTTAAACTACTTGAGTATGATTTTAAAGAAATTGTACTTTTTTCTAGCAGCATACTTTTACTTTTTAAATGAACCATCTGTCTGTCTTCTGAACAACATATTTTGTGCATGATTTAATGTTTTGTCATTCAATTAACTTCAGTGACATTAACTTCAAATCATAAATAAGATGTTGCGTTGTTCACACATTTTTACTTTTACTTGAGTAGTTTCTTGGAGCAGTACTTTGTAGTTCAACTGGAAAATTATTATTTTGAGGTAACAGTTTTTGGCTACTGTACCATCTCTGCTCAAGAGTGTGCCAGAGAATGTTCATTACCTCCATGACGTGCCACTGCTGTAAATGAGGAGTCAGAGGTGGGAGTGATCACATTTAAAGGGCCCATGTTACACTATTTTCTGATCCGTGTTCTAATGGAGTTTTTTCATCACACACAGACCTGGAGTTGTGTTTTGTTTCATTCACACACGTTTAACACACAAACTCTGTATATTTTGGCTGAGTTCTCAAACAGAAAACACTCTGTTCCACCTTGTGATGTTAAATGGTAATATAGGATGTGGTCCGCTGGGTTTCCTCCAGTTTCCCTCATCAACACAAAAACATGCACTGTAGGTATGAAAGAGGCGTGAGTGATGGTGGTGGTCAGAGAGGCCGATGGTGCAGGTTGGCTTGGCAGCCGTCAGTCTGCCCCAGGGCAGCTGTGGCTACAACAGCAGCTTACCACCACTGAGCATGGAGTGAATGAAGAATGCTCTGTTAATAATGCTGTGTAAAGTGTCTTTGGGGACATGTGTCTGTGTAAAGCGCTATATAAATAAAGTTACCTTACCTTACATTTACTTTCTACTGGCAATCTAAACGGAATGTGACTGAATAAATAATAATAATAATAATAATAATAATAATAATAATAATAATAATAATAATAATAATAATCATAATAATAATAATATAGGACCTTTAAAGAGGGGGTATTATATAAAATGGTTAGTTGCAAGATTCTGTCCAATGCTCAGCCCACAAGTCTACGTCACCCACGCCCCCACACAACAATTCTCCATAAATATACAAAAACATGATCAAAACTGCTGTACATAGCAACTTTACAAACCTGATGTGATGTGCAGTAGTTCCATTAGTGGGATACATGCTGATTGTGTTGTGTTTATGAACAGATTATTCTTATTCACTGACAGATTCTTGTTTCAGAATGGCTTCACTAAAGCTCTGTATCAGCATTTGAAACATGCACAGCTCAGTCCACTGCAGGCTGCTGGTTAAATCTGGTTGGTGTTGGGCCCAGACAGAGAAGGGCTGCTGGGGACAGGACCAGGCTGTGCTCCAGACTCTGCTCCAGGCTGTGCTCCAGGCTCTGCTCCAGGCCGATGGAGGAGCAGTCACACAGAGGATATGTGCTCCACCAGCAGTCCACCGAGTGAGGCCATCATCAGGGAGAGGGCTGGGGTCAGGTCTGTGGAAGATTTACAGGCCACTGCACTATGTACTGTTTAATGTTTTGCGGCAGAGCTCCACCCCAATCCGTGTATCATTCGTTCATTTGTTTTTCAATATAAAACCAAAAATAAGAAAACAAAAAAACATAAGTTTTTTTCATTATTTGTCTCCAAAACCAACATGAGAAAACGGATAACGATTTGTTTTTTCAGTTTTCGATTTTGTTTTTAAATGAAAAATGGAAAAAACGGATAACGGCCGTTTCCCATTTTGTCCAAATTTGATCCTTGAGCAAGTTGCGTAAACCGGAAGTGAACCTTTACTGGGAGCAATGCGCAGCGGAGGAGCCGCTACGAGATGGAAAACTGTACCGTGTCCCAATTCAGGAGGCTGCAGCCTCCGGAGGCTGTGAAGACTGCAGCCTCCTGAAGCATAGGCTGCAGCCTTCGCGGACCGCAGGCTGTGTCGAAACGGGACAGGTCCAGCCCACGGAGCCGCGCCCGTCGCCCAGCAACCGAGACACGCTGCTAATACTAATGCTAATGCTAATGCTAATGCTAACAACACGCACCTGCAGATTTCGCACACAGATCATTAACAAAGATTACGCACAGGTAATCAAACTGTCACATTTTGAGAACAAGTTATTCTAATCATTCTAATCCACATTTTATGGCTAAAATATTGCTGTTTCTCCAATACATCTAAAATAGGCTAAATTACCTTAAAGTTTCAAAAACAGTGATGAGATATGCATGAAGTATTTTTAAATTGATAAGGAATTACATGTATACAGGGAATGCATTTAAATCATTTTATAAAGACTCTCCTTTGAGAAAAAATGGTTTATTAAACAATCAATTTATTAAACAACAATTCTTTATTTGTATTTTCATTCTGGAAATAGTTTGTCATAATATGAATAGTCAAACATTAAACCCATCACACACAAAACATGTCAGTGTTCTCTCATTGTGTAACTTTTTTTTTTACAGAAGCAGGTGCCAATCCAAAATGAACAAATTACCTGTGCCAAATATGATCAGATTGAATACTGCTTCACTGCAGTACAATAGTACATTCTTATAGTACATGTATTTATAGTTACTATTAAAATACGCATCAAATAATTGGGACGTCTCACCATGAATCAAATGTCACAGTGAAAAACGTTCAGATAAACTTATTCTGAACCTAAACTGCACAGAGACATCACTATGAGGACACATTCAGGACAGCAGCAGACAGCGGTGCAGGAAGCCAGATGCACCCAGAGGCCCCACAGGTCTTCTGCAGGTTGTGACTCTGCAGGTTGTGACTCTGCAGGTTGTGACTCTGGACATGGACAGTGGAGACATCTTGTATCTTCTGAAGGAGGAAGAGCAGAATGAACCTTACGTCTGATCGGTTCTGTTGGTTCAAAGTCCTGTCCTGCAGAGTGAAAACCTGTAATGAATAATAATAATAATTAATTTTATTTATAATGCACTTTACATTTGACAGCAAATCTCAAAGTGCTACAGTGCAAAAAAGAGACTTTAAAAACAAAGACAATAAAAATCAATATAAAAGCAATAAAACAATATCATGTATTTAGCTGTAGGCCATGGTAGGTCTTAAGATCTCTTTTAAAAGCATCCACCGTCTGTGGAGCCCTGAGGTGGTCTGGGAGGGCGTTCCACAGACGGGGAGCAGCCACTGAGAAGGCCCTGTCGCCCATGGTTTTGAGCCGTGTCCTGGGCATGACCAGACGGTGCTGTTGGCCTGACCGGGTCTTAGTGGAGGCAATGACACAAAGGTAATGACACATTAAGAAAACTACCAACTATTACAGGAAAATGAGGTCCACAGAGCAAAGTACATTCACATCCAAAGTGTGTTGTGTCCTCATCCAGGAAGTTGCAGATGAGAAAAGAAAATTCATATAAACCATTTCAAACAGTTTTCTCATTGTTATATTAAATGTGACTGGCCTAACAGACACAGGTGTCAATATAATGTATTCCCAGAATGAAATGCATGTGTGGGAGGCTTATATTACGAGATTTACAAGTAAATATTATTATACTGCATGAAATAATGCCTGTTTTTACCTTACCTCCGAGCTGCCCCTGTCCGTGAAAACGTGGCGTTTCTTCCTCTTTAATCACTCCATGGTCTTTTCCCCTAACAGTAAAAAAAAAATTAGTGTTTGATGGAAATCTGTCCAAATATGAAAGTCTGAGCGGACTTGGTTAGCTGTAAATTACTAGCCAAACTTTTAGCTCAAAGCTCCAAAGTTCACGCAGATAAAAACAAACTTTTTGACAGTTTTGTGGGAGTTATGGCCATATTTTCCAATAGTTAAAAGTGTGTACTCACGTGTCTGCTTTTTACCTTATGCGCTGATGACAGGAGCAGTTTGTCTTTTCCGCCGGAGTTGGTGTTGAATACAGAACCTTCTCACCGACATTTCCGGGGATCTCTTAATACCGAACTGTCGCAACGTGTTAGAAATCTCAGCGTGCGTTTTTCCAACCTTAAAAAGCTGTTTAATCATATGATAATGATCCACAAGTCCAGCGGCCATTAGGTTTGTTTTGCTCACCCCCCTCTTTATATACGTGTGTCACTCCCACTAAAGGTTCACTTCCAGGTTACGCAACTCGCTCAAGGATCAAATTTTGACAAAACGGGAAACGGTCGTTATGTTTTTTCCATTTTTCATTTAAACACAAAATCGAAAACTAAAAAAACGAGTTGTTATCCGTTTTTTCATTCTGGTTTTGGAGACAAATAATGAAAAAAGCAGTTGTTTTTTCATTTTCTTATTTTTGGTTTTATATTGAAAAACGAATGAACGAATGATACACGGATTCACCCCCAGCACCACTCCCTGCCCACTCCACCATCCTCTGACTAAATTACACTCCGCTCTGACTTTATTTTCATCAGATGACTTCTGACATATGTTTGCTGCTTTGATCACTGGGAATTCAGTCAGCCATTCACTTTCACTTGATGTCACTGAAACACTATGATGTGAACACCTTTATATAAACGTTTAATGCCTCAATATTTTTGGGGAAAAGAAAAATGGGTAAAGTGATTTGATGGGAGCTAAAGTGTGATCTCACGCACCACAGTAGTGATCTGCTGTCTTGTTTTAGGGTAACTTGTCCTTAGGGCTTTGCAGCCCTGCACAGTGCATCCATAAAGAGATGAAACACAGCACTGAGCAAGGCTTTGGCGGAGGTGGTTACACATTCTGAAAGGCAGAGGAACTTGGAGGTGCTTAAGGCAAGTATCAAGACAGTGGCAGGGTGGATTCTGTCCACTAAAATAATTCATCCTAGATTTCATCATTTCATCATATTTTGCTGATGTTTTATATCATGTTAATGGTCTAGCCATGTGCTTATAGTTAGTTTATTTTATTTTAGCTTTTTTTTAACATTTTGAGGGGCCAGTGGTGCAGATTGGCAGCCATGCTTCTGTCTCTCTGCCCCAGGGCAGTTGTGACTACAATAGAAACTTACCATCACCAAGCCTGCAGTGAATGAATAATGTCCTGCAAAGAACTTTGGGTATCGGTATCTTGAAAGGTGCTGTGTAAATCCTGTGATTGATTAATTCACTAATAAATATTTAATTTTATATTCATTTATGTATTTATTATTGGGTAAGTAAGCATTTGATCTTATTTTACAATGGAACATAGTATCATCCATATTGGCATCAGTGCAATCATACCAAAGGAAACAAGAAGAACAACAAATTGGCCCAAAAAGGAGTGGGAAGAAGAAAACATATTTAATCCAACCCCCTCTTCTAATTTAATATAATGAGCCTTTTACTTTAGACCATATGCACTATTTACATGTGAGGACAAAGAGCAACTGTTACAGCTTGGTAACCTGACTATCATCATTTTACAATACAAAAGATACCAACAAAGGTGAAGAAATGAAAGATAACAACAATGGTCTCCCGCATAATCAAACTGGGTCACGGGGGCAGCTGCCCAATCCTCATAGCACCTGACCCCCTATGAACCCCTCTGTGGGTGGTGAGCCCACAGGAGGGTGGATGTCATGGTCCTTGATGTTAGTTCAGGTGCTGCATGTTATGGGTTGATGGGGGAAATCAGAGCCCGGAGGAAACCCATCCAGACACGGGGAGAACTCCACACAGAAAGGCCCGGACGACCCGGTGATCGAACCTGCAACCTTCTTGCTGTGAGGCCTGTGTGTTGCCACTCAGCCACTGTGCCGCCAATGAATACTAAGTCATAGTAATGGACAGTACATATCAGCAATGGTAGGGAAGCAACAAGCATTCACCAGCACGACAGAAGGGAGGACTGCTCTAATATTAAGACCTTCTCTGTATATACTGTGGATCCAGACTATTCCAGAGTTTTACACCACATATAGACACACAAACTTTTAGTAGGTAGTTTGAACATTGGGCAATTTGAAGTTTCCATATGTGGCAGTAGGCGCCTTATGCCTGTCAGAAGCCTATTACATGCAGCCTGAGCCTATAAAAGGGTGGGTCTCTTACCTGCTCCCCCTTTTGGTCACCTCTGACGTCACCCACTGTCTCTGGAGCCAAACCACAGCACAAGCGTCGGATTAAGAGTTAATATGGATTAATGGATTAAGTGTACATTCCCCCACACTTCAACACCCCACTGAGCAAACGAACATAGTCTTTTTAAGGTAATTTTTGTATGTCCAGTCCACTGAAGGTGCAGACTGTGATGCCAGATGACGTCTTTTTTCCAACCTCTCCCGGACGTCCAGTATAGCTTTCTTTTCACATGACATCATAGGACTTTTATCAGCGTGTAAAATCAGATGGAGGGCAGGAAGTGAACTAACTTGATGAAGATGAAACACTGAGGGTATTTGTCTGAGAAAATGCCTTTGTTTTGTGTAGGTTACAGCTGTGCCAATTGTTCTAATGGAGAGAAGGAAAAGCAGTTTTTTTTTTTTTTGAATACCGAAGATAGTAGTCCACAAAGATCAGAAATGGGAAAAGCTCACTGAAAAACGCTGTAAAAAGTTGATTTTAAACCTACGTTTGTGGTCAGGAGGAGGAGAGTCTGAAAATGCTCGTCTGCAGTGATCACTTCGTCAGAGGCATTAGGTTGTTAGGAGTGTTCTGGGTGGCACTGAGTGGGTAAACTGGGCCGCCAAAATGTTCATGGCATGCAGTGTTTTGGCTACACATGCATATAGGCCATTTCCACAAAATGTGATACAATGCACGCCAATAATAATAATAATAATAAAAAACAACAACATAAGATTTAACAAATTATGTATTTACTTTTGTCTGTACTAAAATAAATTCAAATACATATAATGTATCAAAGTGACTTTATTATGAATGAAGGTGATATAACACCTTGAAGGAGCCAGAGATGATTGTTTGAACAGAAGATAAACTCACCGCCTGGACCCACGGCACCTACTGCCGGAGCCGGGGCACTTGCTCTCTGCTTTATCTGCCTCTGTCCACTCATTTATGGTCGGAAAAGTTGGACCTGGGTGTAGTGCGCAGAGGCTTAAATCTGCTGGTGCACTAGTGCTAATATGGACTGGTGTAACTTTCAGGTTTGAGTGGAAAATGGGATTAAAACTACTTTTCAATCCCACTAGTTTTTAATGGAGAACCACCTCCAGCTCTACATGACCAAGACAAAGGAACTGGTGGTGGACTTGAGGAGTACCAAAGTTACTGTGAGCCCCATCTCCATCCAGGGGGTCAGTGTGGACGGGGTGGAGGAGGACAAGTACCTGGGGGTGAACTTGGACAATGAACTGGACTGGAGCAGGAACATGGACGCGGTTTACAAGAAGGGCCAGAGCCGCCTCTATTTCCTGAGGAGGCTGAGGTCCTTTGACATCTGCAGGACGATGCTCAGGATGTTCTATGAGTGTATGGTGGCCAGTGCATCATGTACGCTGTAGTCTGCTGGGGCAGCAGTCTGCGCCTGAGGGACACTAATAGACTCGAGAAGGATCATCAAAAGGACTGGACATGTTGTGGGGGAGGAGCTGGACTCTCTGACTGTGATGTTGGACAGGAGAATGTTGGATAAAATCAGACTATTCTGGACTCTCCCTCCCACCCCCTCCACAAGGTGCTGGCCAATCAGAGGAGCTCTTTCAGCCATAGACTGCGGCTGCCGCGCTGCTCCACTGAGAGACACAGGAAATCATTCCTGCCTGTCGCCATCAAACTGTTGAACTCTGCACTTTAAATCACAAACTACTGTAATATCCTATTCCCTGCTCACACATGTATATAGTTGTAAATTGTGATTGTCGGTGACGTCATTTCCGGTGAGTGAATTCTGTTTTGCGAGCAGTATTATTAGCGTCTCTCTACTGAATCTGTTAATCCACGAATCCAACATCTAAACTAGTGCCTGAGCACTTCGTCAAACCATCGAAGTTTATTCAGCATCTAGTGCTCCGTAATTCGTGGTCTAAGCCTCTCTCTCTCTGTAGTTTCAGCTTGTAGTTTCAGCCTGATCTAGCCTAGCCTAGCATCATGGCTAAAACTCTTGCCCCCCTTTCCTGTTCTAGTTGCCACATGTGGAGTGAGAACCCTGGCTTATTTGATAGTGACAGGGATAGTTGCGCTAAGTGCAGCGTAGTGGCAGTCCTCGAGGCCAGGGTTACAGAGTTAGAAATGCAGATCCGCTCATTGGAGGCGCTGAAGCCGAGTTATAGTCTGGCAGTAGCAGGGACCCCGGACCGCATTAGCATGAGCCCAGCTAGCGAGAGCAGCCCCCCGGCGCATCCCGTGCAGCCGGGACCAGACCAGGACAGTTTTGTGACAGTTAGACGCAGGCGCAGGGCTAAGACCAGGACTGCAGATCAGGGACACATAGCTGAGTGTAGGACTGCAGGAGACCAGGGACACAGGGCTGAGTGTAGGACTGCAGGAGACCAGGGACACAGGGCTGAGTGTAGGACTGCAGGAGACCAGGGACACAGGGCTGAGAGTAGGACTGCAGGAGACCAGGGACACAGGGCTGAGAGCAGGGAGCTTCCCGTCCAAAACAGGTTCGCCCCCCTGAGCTGGACGCGGGACACACTAGTCATAGGGAGCTCCATAGTCAGGGACGTGGAACTGCCTGCAGCTTCCACACGGTGTTACCCTGGAGCCAGACTGGGCGACATCGAGGGGAATCTGAGGCTTTTAAAGAGAAGTAAGAACAGGTACCGCCGGATCGTTAAACACGCGGGAGGTAACGATACTCGGCGCGGTCAGTCAGAGGTGCTGAAGTTGCAGATAGCGGCAGTCTGTGATTTGGCTAAGTCGATGTCGGAGTCCGTGTACTTCTCTGGCCCCCTTCCAAATTATGCCAATTGTGAAATGTTCAGCCACTTTTCAGCCGTCGACCAGTGGTTGTCCAATTGGTGCCCGCAGAATGGTGTCGTCTTCATAGACAACTGGAGGGCATTTGAGGGGAAGCCCAGGCTTATACGTAGCGATGGCATTCATCCCACAGCGGCTGGCTCCTCCCTCTTAGTGCAGAATATGATTGCTAGCCTTAGATGACCATCATGTAAGACTAGCACACAGAGTAGCTCAGGGAGTGTCAGTGACGCTAGGGAGCAGAGTAGACTAGTGAGGCACTGCTCTGTTAGCGAGAACAGCTCCAAACAGGCTGAGACTGTGTGTGCCCCACGTACAGGGGCCTCCTCTGAGCCACCCTGCATGAACAATTCTCCCAGACTGGCTGAGGCTGTGTATGTCCCACGCACAAAAAGCACAAATAAAACACAGCTAAACTCTGATAGGAAAAGTATCAGATCTCCTAACTTAATAAAAATACACTCAACAAAAATATAAACGCAACACTTTTGTTTTTGCTAAAATTCAGATCTAAAATTCATTCCAGATACACAATATTACCATTTCTCTCAAACATTGTTCACAAATCTGTCTAAATGTGTGATAGTGAGCACTTTTGCTTTGCTGAGATAATCCATCCCACCTCACAGGTGCCACATCAAGATGCTCATCAGACACCATGATTAGTGCACAGGTGAACCTTAGACTGTCCACAATAAAAGGCCACTCTGAAATGTGCAGTTGTTGCTTTATTGGGGGTCTGGGGACTCAGAACCAGTCAGTATCTGGTGTGACCACCATTTGCCTCATGCAGTGCAACACATCTTCTTCGCATAGAGTTTATCAGATTGTCAATTGTGGCCTGTGGAATGTTGGTCCACTCCTCTTCAATGGCTGTGCGAAGTTGCTGGATATTAGTGGGAACTGGTACGCGCTGTCGTATACGCTGGTCAAGCACATCCCAAACATGCTCAATGGGTGACATGTCCGGTGAGTATGCTGGCCATGCAAGAACTGGGACATTTTCAGCTTCCAACAATTGTGTACAGATCCTTGCAACATGGGGCCGTGCATTATCTTGCTGAAACATGAGGTGATGTTCATGGATGTATGGCACAACAATGGGCCTCAGGATCTCATCACGGTATCTCTGTGCATTCAAAATGCCATCAATAAAATGCACCTGTGTTCTTCGTCCATAACAGATGCCTGCCCATACCATAACCCCACCACCACCATGGGCCACTCCATCCACAACATTGACATCAGCAAAGCGCTCACCCACACGACGCCACACACGCTGTCTGCCATCTGCCCTGAACAATGTAAACCGAGATTCATCCGTGAAGAGAACACCTCTCCAACGTGCCAGACACCATCGAATGTGGGCATTTGCCCACTCAAGTCTGTTACGGCGATGATCTGGAGTCAGGTTAAGACCCCGATGAGGACGACGAGGATGCAGTTGAGCTTCCCTGAGACGGTTTCTGACAGTTTGTGCAGAAATTCTTTGGTTATGCAAACCAATTGTTTCAGCAGCTGTCTGAGTAGCTGGTCTCAGACGATCTTGGAGGTGAACCTGCTGGATGTGGAGGTCCTGGGCTGGTGTGGTTACACGTGGTCTGCGGTTGTGAGGCCGGTTGGATGTACTGCCATATTCTCTGAAAAGCCTTTGGAGACGGCTTATGGTGGAGAAATGAACATTCAATGCCCGAGCAACAGATCTGGTTGACATTCCTGCTGTCAACATGCCAATTGCACGCTCCCTCAATGCTTGCGCCATCTGTGGCATTTTGCTGTGAGACAAAACTGCACATTTCAGAGTGGCCTTTTATTGTGGACAGTCTAAGGTTCACCTGTGCACTAATCATGGTGTCTGATGAGCATCTTGATGTGGCACCTGTGAGGTGGGATGGATTATCTCAGCAAAGCAAAAGTGCCACTATCACACATTTAGACAGATTTGTGAACAATGTTTGAGAGAAATGGTAATATTGTGTATCTGGAATGAATTTTAGATCTTTGAGTCCATCTCATGACAAATGGGAGCAAAAACAAAAGTGTTGCGTTTATATTTTTGTTGAGTGTAAATACATGCGTCGCAAATAAACAAAATAAATGTACAAAAAGCACAAATAAAACTGAACTAAACTCTGATAGGAAAGGCGTCAGATCTCATAACTTAATAAAAATAAATACATGTGTCGCAAATAAACAAAAGGATAAGTGTGTAAAATGTGGACTGCTAAACATCAGGTCCCTCTCCTCTAAATCTCTTTTAATAAATGAATTAATTGGCGACTTTAATATTGATCTTCAAGCTTTAACTGAAACATGGCTTCAGGAAATGTCAGATTAAACAAATCTACACCTCCAAGTCACGTGAACTTTCAAAGTGCCAGGAGCACAGGTGGAGGTGGCAGTGTGGCCGTCATTTCTCACTCCAGCCTAATTCTCAGCCTCAAATCTAATTATACATTCCGCTCCTTTGAAAGCCTCGCACTATCTATTACGTGCACCAACTGGAAACACCAAAAAGCTGTTATATTCATAACAATGTACCGACCTCCTGGTCCATATGCCGAGTTTCTAACAGAGTTTTCTGACTTTATTTCAAGTTTAGTTTTGGAATGGGAAAGGATTGTTATAGTTGGAGATTTCCACATTCATGTTGATAACAGCAGTGAGTGCCTCAGCAGTGCTTTTGGTGCTCTCCTGGATGGGGTCGGTTTTACCCAGAGTGTGAACAAGCCGACTCACTGTCACAATCACACTCTTGATCTCTCGAACTTATGGTATTGAGATTAATGATTTAATTGTAATTCCTCAAAACCCTATAGTCTCTGACCATTTTTTAATTACCTTTCAATTCGTACTAAAAGACTATCCAGCTCAGCAGGAGAAAACTATAATGAAAAGAACAATATCAGAAAAATCAGTAGCCGAGTTCAAAGAAATAATGGAGCCAGTATTAAATGATATGCCCTGTGACAATGAGAACAACTTTAATCCAATTATCATGGATCAGTTTGTTGATAGGACAATGCTCACCTTAAAATCTGCTCTCGATGTTGCAGCTCCGCTAAAACAGAAAAGCATTAAACCAAGACCTCCGGCTCCTTGGTTTACTCCAGAACTGTGATCACTCAAACAACACGTGAGACGCACAGAGAAGCTCTGGCGCCGCTCGCGCTCCGAGCAGTCTCTGAAGGCATGGAAGCTCTGCCTGCTCTCTTATAAGGCCGCTCTGCCAAAAGCACAAACCAGATACTATTCAAACCTAATAGAAGTAAACAAAAGCAACCCCAGATTTCTGTTCAGCACTGTAGCCAGGCTGACAAACTCGCACACTGCCCCTGAGTCTCTTCTCCCCTCAAAGTTCAGTTGTGACTTTCTTGAATTCTTCGATTACAAAATTACAACCATTAGAGACAAGATCAACGAAGCCACTCCAAAAATCAGCCCCGAGCAAATTCAGCAAATCCAGTCAGTAACACCAATATCCCACATAAATCCTCTAACAGCATTAGACAAATTTACTCCTGTCGATGAGGTGGAGATTACCTCAGTCATCATGTCGTCCAAACCATCAACTTGTTTGCTCGACCCTATTCCAGTCAAACTCCTCAAAGAAGCTCTCCACTTAATAATGGGTTCCATCCATAACATAATAAATATGTCATTAGAAAATGGCTTTGTTCCTCAGTCCTTTAAATATGCTGTAATTAAACCGCTTTTGAAAAAACCTAGCTTAATGGTTGCCCGGCCTCCCCTCCTCGCCCGGGCTCCTTCCCCACCTGGGTAGCTGTGGTCATACCGAACTGGCCCACGGGCCTGGACATCTATAGCCTGTCCGTCCATGGGAGTGGATCTCTCCTTCACTGTAGTTCTCCCCGAGGTTTCTTCTTTTTCCCAGGACCCTGGGTTTTTTGTAGTTTTTCCTTGCTGAGAAGGAGGGTCTAAGGACAGGGGATGACAGACAATGTTTCATTTGCTGCTTTACATGAATGTCGTTTATTCCTGTTTTGCGCTACAAAAATAAATTGAATTGAATTGAATTGAATTAAATATGTCAATGATGTAAATAATTTCTGAGAGAGAACTATTTTTATCTTTTATCTTATTGTATTTATCTTATCTTATTTTTGAAAACATGATTCAAACTACTTGGTCGGTTGCATCTGTAACAAAGAAAATTTCCCCTCGGGGATGAATAAAAGTAATTCTGATTCTGATTTTACAACCAGTTTGTGCACTCAGCTCCGGGACTGCGCATCCTGTCAGACCAGGACTTGGACAACTTTCATCTCGTCGTATTAGACAATAATGCAGAACCAACAGGACAGCAGATAGAGGATGCACTCCACTTCAGTCCTCTGGAGAAGGTAAAATGCCTGTTTTCTGTAGTTTGGGGCAAATCTGAGGACAGAGCCTCACAGGTGCATAAATGTGTAAATGAATGAGCAACGGAACCGTTCCGGTGTTCTGCCGTGTGCTGTAGGAGTGGGGCCGATGTGTTCATGTTGGGACCATAGCCTCTTATTGTAGTTTTGCTGACGTTATTGGGGCAGGTTGTGTGCTGTGTGTTATGTTGTGTTGTTGGGCCGGATTGTGAGTGGTGTGTTACGCTGTGTTGTTGGGGCTCAGGTTGTGCTGCTGCGTAAACTTTGCGCTTGGCTGTACGTTGTGCTCTGATGTAGTTCAGCCAATAGTGAACTAAATGACTGTTTTGGGCATTCATTATAATACTATATAGCCTATATATAATACATATATTTATGCATGTTATGGATAGAATTATTATTTGATGCACATAATTCTTGCTGGCTCAGCCAAATTTTATTATATGACAGCTCAATTTGGTGTACAAAATTGTTGGCTGGCTTTAACCTCGGTTACCAAAAAACACAGCCCAAATCAGAGGCATCTCTCCAACGAAAATCTATGGAAACCTCGGATTTTCAAAATAGACTCTAATAGCCTTCCTCCCCATAGGTTCTTTCCCGATAAATAGGCCACATATTAACTAGTATGTGGCTTATCTGACATGGGTGCACCTATGTGTTAGGTATTGTATAAAAATAACAGCAACTTGCAGGATGTCCATGAGGTCTCTGTACAATTTAACACATCTGTGGAGAATACAAAATGAGGACTAGATATTTTAGAGTTTTGTGTTTCATATTGATACATCATTTGGTTCAAGTGTCTATCAGAGTTGCACTTTGTCAGTGTACCTCAGCTATTTGCATTGTAACAGTTCACCTGTACTTAACGAAATGAAAAGTTACAACGCAAATTAAGGACGCGGGGGGACCTATCCACATCAGCAGGCGTGAATTAACCGCAAACAAACAGTACTTTTGGCCGCCAGCACAGGCTTTTATTGACAGTACCGGTGTGCGTAAAGATGTGACCAACGTAAACACCCTTTACCCCGCGCTCGAGCGCCCCCTCACCAAACATGAACACACAATACAATAACCCACAGACAATAAACCCTCCACCGAGTCACCACCACAATGAGTCCCCGTAGCTCCCGCAAAGATCCCCCCAAAGATCTGAGCACGCCGCGCTGCAACAGGTGAGCAAGAGGTGCAGGCTTTACTCACGACTCCACTCAGAGTTCAGTTCAGTTTTTGTAGGTTGGATGAAGCCCAGCAGCTCCCGCAGAGAGTTAGTAATCCAAATGGCACGGTCAAAACGCAATAATCCCAAATGAATGTAATCCACCTCGACTCCACGGACAGGTAGCACTGGCACGGCTCCAGAAAACGGCGTGTGACGTCACCCTACATGCGCCCCCCGCGCGTGTCACCTCTCCAAATAAATACCCCGTGCCCCTGGAGAGGGCGCAACCTATAGTTCATCGAAACGGCATTCATACATGACATGTACTTTTATACAGGACCTTTATACGACAACAACACAGAAATAATTCCCCTGCTGATGGGAACAAAAACTGTGGTCTTTACAGCATTATACACATATTTTTAAATTGTGGGGCAAAGAACTTGTTTGTAAAAAGGGTGTCAAAAAGATCATTCAGAACCATATTCATGAATGAGCTAATTATTCTCCCACACTACTTTATTGCAGGTGTAGGAAGATTGTCCTATGAATCTGCCATTTATACAACGTTAAACGTGACCATTTCGATTTAGGAAACTAAAGACACAGAATGGCCACTGTTATCTCCCTTTGGAATTTGGGATGCCCCGCTGACCGGAGCAAACACCCACTCTAGGCCAAGCTTCCTCTAGCCTGGATCTGGGACCTGTCACAGAAATGAAGACAAATTCCCTGCGCTCTACAAACAAGGGACATTTTCTGTCCAAACTGACCCGAAGACAAGAGACTCAAAAGACTTCTATGTTCCCTTTTCCAAAGAAATCACACTGACTGAAGTAATTCAAATAAAATATATTAAATAACTGAGACAAATAAAAAGACACTTTTGTTTGTCTTCTCTACATTTCAAGTCAATGGACTTTCATTTAGAAGAAATTTGAACTTGAACATTCTGCAAACTATTCAGATCTCTGAATGACTGACTGTGTTCTAATATCAGTTTGTAAATGCAAATGTAAATGTGTTTAAACTGTTCATGGTTCATGTGTAACATGAGAAGGTAACCCATCTCACTCATCTGCCTTCCCGCTCAGCCAAGAGTCAAAGAAGGGAAAAGAAAGACTCTTATCAGAGTCCTTCTCTAGTCTTTCTTGAGTTCTTCTTCAGCCCTGCCAGAGTGTAGTCTGCTTCCAGAGTCCTGCCCGAGCCCTCACCAAGGGCCTGACAGCGCTCACAAAGCAGCTGCCAAGGGGACAACTCCTAGTTCTCCCCAAGTTACCACCAGCTGCCGAAGGAGAGACAACGCCTAGTTCTCTCTCTTCCTTTAAGTTCTGCCCGTCTTTTTGATGCATTTTCACAGCTGTAGCTTAATCTGACCATTTTTCCAAAATCCGAACAATTGCATTTTATAGTAACGCATTTTTGACTAATTGCCTTATTTCTGTCAGCGCTACTCAGACCTCACAGACACTAAGTGTCTCCTCTTCCGAGGATGAAGCGTTTTCAGACTGTCTCGTTCCGTGGCCTCCATCTCAACAAGTTTGATTCTTCAGATCCAACGTCCTGAGGACTTCAAACTGCCTCAAAACTGCCCGAAGGACCAAACCGAACGGACATCTCCTCTACTGGTCGTATGCACATGTCACAGAAAGGCTTATCAATGCAAACTCAACACATAGTTTTAAATAACTCTTAAGACTTTTGTACAATTCCTTTGTCCACATCAGCCTCATTTTACTCATTCTGAACTCATTTGCATAATTTAATATTTAAATGTTGTTTAACTTGGTCAATAAATATTCATAAACCACAGTTTAACTTGATCAATGTGATGTTTTGACTTCAGATTCTGGTCCCTGTCATGTCAAAGAACTTAACGAACCTTCAGATAAAAAAAAAAATTAAATAAATAATTAATTAATTAATTAAAATAGGTAATTGATTATATTGTATTGGTAATATTTTCTCAACACTAGTTGAGTGGTGCCCCAAATTGTAAATCCTAGTAAAGCCAGGACCACAAAGGCCACATGGTGCTGCTGAGCTCAGAATAATCAAATTCCAATCAATCCAATTCAATTACCACATTCTTTAAGTATAGGAACCATCCAATACTTAAAGAATAACCCATGTGAAAACACTACATATTTTAGTGTGACGCTATATATATTTTCCTTACACAGGATATACAGATGCTGGATGCCAGACTAATCAAATAATGGACGACATTAAGAAGATGGAGGATGTTCTTAGACAGAACACAATAGTTCTGAGAGATCTTCGCAGCAAGGCACTGGAAACACAGTTCAGCCAGGAGTCTCTTTAAAAAATGAAGATAAAAGTAAGTTCTACACAGGGTCCCCAACTTAGTTTTAATTCAGATTTTTCAGCTCTGCAAGTCCTACGTCACCTGTGGCCCTATGTCTGTGCTCACTTACAGATTTTGCTTTCAGATTCTGTCCACTGCTTCTAGAGTTTGGCATATTTCATGAAAAGTTAGAATTCCAAATTGAGTGCTCAGAGCGACATGTACCCCAAGCTACAATGCCAGTGGCATTCAGGGAGGCATTTGGGTGTAGAGTAGCTGTAATAGTTGACCGTATTGAAGTTTTTATTTATTTATTGCCCAAGCACAGATATAGTCCATCTACAAGCATCACCATCCATCCATCTTCTCCCGCTTAATCCGGCTGGGTCGCGGGGGCAACTTACTGCCCAATACCTGACCCCCCCTATGAACCCCTCTGCAGGTGGTGAGCCCACAGGAGGGTGGACGTCATGGTCCTTGATGTTAGTTCATAGGGGTGCTGCATGTTTTGGGTTAATGGGGGAAACCGGAGCACCCGGAGGAAACCCATCCAGACACGGGGAGGAACATGCAAACTCCACACAGAAAGGCCCGGGCGACCCGGGGATTGAACCCATAACCTTCTTGCTGTGAGGCCTGAGTGTTGCCACTCAGCCACCGTGCCGCACAAGCAGTGCAGTGAAATTTCTGACTGGTGCTGCACCCCAAGGTTATATGTCACGTACATATCTCTGCCTGGGAAGGGTCAGCGATAAACAGATCACAACAGAGAGTGGCATCCTAAAAAAACCTGTTACCTGAAGATATTGTCCTAGCAGACCGTGTATTAAATATTGGTGATAGTGTGGGATTTTACTGTGCTTCACTACAGATACCTGCATTCACCAAGGGCAGAAAACAGCAAACAGCATATGAGGTCGCAGAAACTACAAAAATAGCCAATTTGCTTATTCATTTTGAGAGAGTCATAGGTTTAGTCAGAAGAAAAAAGCCTTGCAAAACAGGGCTATGCCCATAGAGCAAATGTCAGAAAAGCCAAGTGAGGCACTAGCAATGATTGCCAAGATAGGGGTGATTTGTTGTGTTTTGTCTAATCTGTCAGAATCTGTCATCTTATTGGAGTAGAAGCGGAGGTGAGGTGTTAATCTATCATTCCAGTTAAGTAACACGTTAGTCTGGAGCACCTGCTTGTAAATGAACCACCATGTATTAAGTTCTGAGTGGCTTTTGATGACCATTAGTGCTATCACTAGATATAAACCCATCCATCCATCCATCTTCTCCCACTTAATCCGGCTGGGTCGCGGGGGCAATTTGCTGCCCAATACTCATAGCACCTGACCTTCCCTATGAACCCCTCTGCAGGTGGTGAACCCACAGGAGGGTGGACGTCATGGTCCTTGATGTTAGTTCATAGGGGTGCAGGCATGTTTTTTGAGTTGATGGGGGAAACCAGAGTACCCAGAGGAAACCCATCCAGACACGGGGAGAACATGCAAACTCCACACAGAAAGATATAAACCCATAATGTGATATATAACCATAATGTGATAATGACTAGTATGTTGAGACAAATTATACACAAGTCAGAACTCACAAAGACCACAACATCCTGTAATCACAATACACAAGATCCTTTAATCACACTATGCATGTAAGTCTGTAACTTGTCCCAGAACTTCTGGAAGTATCCCATTTCCAAAAAACAAAAACAAAAAAAACACTCAACTTTAGGAATTACATTCTTGATGAGGCAGAAGCCCTTGTCCCCAGCACACAAGCACAGACTGGCTTCATCTTGCTGAGAGTGGGCACTAAAAACACAGTGACAAGTGCACATTAGATTAGAAAAGGTATTTTCTGCCTTTTTGCACAGTCAGGTCAAGTGTTGTATCACTGAAGTCCAGAACTTGAACACAGAAGACTTCAGACCCAACGCGGACCTGACTACAGCAGAAACAGCAATGACATTTTATTACAGTTAATCTCACAGATGCCAGTTCCATGACAGTCAAAAGTGACTATCACAGGAGGACCCCGTGTGCGGCCACTTGGGGTTTAGCCAGAGTCCTCTGTTCAGATAGGAGAAGCCTGCATGCTCCTGGCCCATCAGCTTCTTATATAAATACTACATATGCGAAACATGAAAAGGAAATTCTTACTCACTTAATTCTTAGGCTCTATCAGATCAGATAGTTTCCCTGGATGGCATCAGTGTGACCTCGAGCTCCAGCGTGAGGAAACTTGGGGTTATATTTGACCAAGACTTATCATTTAAAGCCCATATAAACCAAGTCTGTAAAACAGCATCTTCCACCTCCGCAACATCGCCAAAGTTAGAAATATCTTATCCAAAAATGATGTGGAAAAGCTTGTCCAGGCATTTATTTCATCAAGATTAGACTACTGTAACTCTCTGCTGCAGCCTGCCCTAAAAGCTACTAAAAAGCATTCAGCTTGTTCAAAATGCAGCAGCAACATTATTAACAGGAACAAATAGAAGAGACACATTACTCTGGTGTTAGCTTCACTTCATTGGCTCCTGGTCGAGTTTAGAATTAAATTTAAAATCCTTCTTCTCACCTATAAAGCTGTAAATGGGACGGCCCCATCCTATATTACTGACCTGACAGCACCTTACAAACCAAACAGACACTGCGCTCACAAAATGCAGGGCTACGAGTGGTCCCCAGATTTAATAAACTTTCAATGGGAGGTAGAACGTTTAGTCTCCTGTTTTTTGGAATCAGCTTCCACCTCAGGTCAGAGAGGCAGACACAGTCTCTACATTTAAGGTTAGGCTTAAAACATTTTTCGATGAGAAAGCTTATGGCCAGGTTAGTTGCTCTAGGAGTTAGATGCTGGGGCAAGTATGGTGCCCTGAGCCTCTGTCCTCTTATTCTAACTGCTCTCTCTTCTTCATCTCTGTCCCATAACCTCATGTTTTTCACAGACAAATCAGTTCACTGCTGTTCACTAGTGTCTCTCTCTCTTCTTCTCTTCCGTTCCCCTTGGGGAGTGGAGCTGTTTCAGATGTTTCAGAGGTTCCAGATGTGCTCCCGTGAGCAGAACTTAGCTCTACCCCTCTCCACTCACCTGTCTAGATGGAACCCCCAACTGCCTGGATTGAGCTCCCACCTGCCTGGTTGAAGCCCTCAACCCAAATAAGCCGATGTCCAGTCCCCCACACATCTGCCTGTCCGTCTGAACCCTGCTTTCTATAAAGTGACTGATTCCTCAAAGCTCTCAGGTCTGAAGGTGCCGCATGGCGACAGCTGGTTGGCAACAGTGTCTGGAGAGAATTGTCCCATACTGCACCCACTGGTGGGTTTTTTGCTTTCTGGCACCAAGGATCATGTGTTCATTGAGAGACTGAGGATGGGACAATGTGTTTGCTGAAGTCTATGTTAGATCATGTTTCCATGTTTTTCACTTTGGAGCCCATTGGGGCAACTCTTGTTGTGATTCTGGGCTATAGAAATAAAACTGAATTAAAAATTGAATTGAATTCTTCTCCCATTACCGTAACCCCCATACTTAGTTCTACTTCTGCATAACCCTTGCCTTATAACCCTATAACTAACACTGTCCCTTCAGGGCTGTCCATACTATGAATTAGCGATGAAAAAGTAAAGAAAAAAATGTTGTAACTGAAGAAGGCCTACAGTAAACTGACTGCATTTGCAAAGTACTTTTGTGCAACTTGACTCACAGAAAATGCTTTACAATGCCCAAGCACTTACCCAAAATACTACTCTCTGCCTTACCCTAAACCAAACCGTAAATACCCTGTAGTGGCTGTGGTGAACCTATATACTTCCGGGTTCCATATGGCCATGATCAAGCTCTTCGATGTTTGCTGAGGGTTGGTCTTAAGTACTTGTTTTAGCTTAGAGGCAGTTATACATCCAGCTCTTTGCCTAAACCAGATCCTGTTCGCACTCTGACTTCAAGTTGCCCTCTCCTCTCACCCTGGGAGAGGGTGAGATCCTGACATAGCTCTCCAAGTTCTTTGGGTGGTAGCTGCAGAGTCTGTGATGTTGTGTACTCAAGAGCTGTTTTTGGAAGCATGCTAGATTTGGGGATACATTTCATGTGATAAGGCTCCCCAGCTGCTGCACTCCTTGGAAAGTTTTTGCTCAAGTTCTCTAAAAACAAACAAACAAACAAACAAAAAAAACTCCAATATGTTTCCGACCCCCTCTCTACTCTTGGGTATGCTAGTAATTTCTCTACCTTTTTTCCAGGTGACCTTCCTTCAATGGAACAGTCAAACTTTTTTAATTTTATTTTGCAGAGAATAAGTCAATCAGAGCGGCTGGAGCAGCAGCAATGTATTATTATCATTTACCCTAATGCTACACAGTGTCCCAAAAATGATGTCCTGTGGCTCACATTTGGTTTGCTGTGGTTGTGTCACCTTGACACCTTTTTACATGTGATGGGATCAGCTTCCTGCACATCGGAACAGTGCAAGTGGCTGATCCCATCACATGTAAAAAAGGTGACAACAGGAAAAAGAACTGATTCTGACAGTCTGTGAATAGACTACAATATTATATTTTTTAAACCTCAAATTGCAATCTAAACCAATGACAAAGTGCAATAAATATCAGTAATGTGCAATATAGCCTAACATAAAGGAGTGATGAGGACTGCTACTACTGTGCCATGCAGTTGCAATGAGCTGTAGTGACCTCTCCATCCTCCTTCACAATAATCCACGTCTGTAGGGGAGTTTCATGTGATCTATGAGAGTGCTTTACCTAAACATAAACAAATCGTTAATGACTGTCAGACTTTGTTGACATTAAACAGTTGGAACAAATTTACTCTTATAAAAAATCCTATGTTGTACTGCAGTATACTCAAAGTCAGCTTTATTGTCAATTTCTTCACATTTACTAGACATACAAAGGAACTGCCTCATGCATAGACAAAGAAAGGACAGATATTAAAGTTTTACTACAATATTAGTGCAGTGCAATAGTACAATATTTTGCACACAAAACCACTGCAGTCTTCCTGTTAGGCCTATACAATGCAGTGTTTTTTTCCATAAGGGTACATGCACATAAAAGAAGAGAAACACTCACTCTGGCAAAGACAAATGATAATCATCACAGGTGTTTTGCACCAAGGTTGCTGACAAAAAACTTATATGCCTCCAAACTTTTATACGCCTTCATTTGCTAGTCTAGTATGTCTAGTCTGGAAAACTAGGTAGTTTGTGATATCCACAGCCTCTACTGTCAGTAAAACTTTGAGTTTGGTCAAAAATTCACTAATTTTCATAAGATACGTTTCATAAGATCTTTCTTCCACTCCAAAATCAACTGCATCCACCAGCAACTTTCTACCTTCACTCCTCTCAGTCCTGACTCCCAACCTGTCCTGCCCAACACCCCACAAAACTGCCTGTCTTCATTATCACCCATCTCAACCTCCGACCTCACCAAATACCTCAGCAAGAGCAAATTGTCCTCATGTGCACTAGATCCTATCCCCTCTCCTCTGATCAAAACATGTCTCCCCTGCCTCAGCCCACTCATCCTCGACATTTTAAACTCATCCCTTACCTCTGGAACTGTTCCCCCCACCTTCAAGCTTGCTGCAGTCACCCCCATACTCAAAAAACCTGGTCTGGATCCTGAAGTCCCTAACAACTTCCGCCCCATCTCAAACCTCCCGTTCCTATCCAAAATCCTTGAACATTCTGTATCCACTCAGCTTCAGGATCACCTTCACTCCAATCAGTTATACGAATCCTTCCAGTCCGGTTTTCGCACCCATCATAGCACAGAAACAGCTCTCATCAAAGTTACAAATGACCTCCTCCTCGCCTCAGACTCCGGATCTCTCTCCATCCTCCTTCTCCTTGACCTCTCCGCCGCCTTTAACACAATCTATCACTCCATTCTCCTCCACCGTCTTCACTCCATTGGCATCACCGGTTCTGCTCTCTCCTGGTTCACCTCCTACCTCTCAAATAGATCCCACTACATTAGATCCCACTACATTTCCATCAATAACATCACACCGGTCACTCACGGAGTCTCCCAAGGCTCGGTGCTCGGTCCCCTCCTCTTCATCCTCTACATGCTTCCCCTCGGTCACATCATCCGCCAACATGGACTCAAATTTCACTGCTATGCTGATGACACTCAGCTTTATCTCTCCTCCAAAACCATCACCTCTGCCACCACCTCCACCCTCTCAAACTGCCTCTCTGCAATAAAATCCTGGATGACCACTAATTTCCTCAAACTCAACTGTAACAAGTCTGAAATCCTCATCATCGGTCCCAAATCTCTCGTCCCCTCTGCTCAGAACTTCACTCTCACCATAGACGGCCACACAGTCGCCCCCTCAGCTCAGATCAGAAACCTCGGCTTCATCTTCGACCCCAACCTCTCCTTCAGACCACACATCCGCCACGTCCCCAAGACCGCCTTTTTGCACCTCCGTAACATCGCCCGCCTTCGCCCCTCCCTCTCCCCCTCCGCTGCCGAAACTCTCATCCACGACTTCATCACCTCCAGACTTGATTACTGCAACAGCCTCCTCTACGGTCTTCCCTCCACTGACCTTCAAAAACTTCTGTATGTTCAAAACTCTGCCACCCGCCTCCTCACCCACACCCGCTCACGAGACCACATCACCCCCGTCCTGCAACAACTCCACTGGCTCCCCGTCCAACAGCGCATCAATTTCAAGATCCTCTTGATCACCTACAAAGCTCCTCCACACCCAGGCCCCTCCATACCTCACAGACCTGGTCCAGCCCCACCGTCCCTCCCGCCGCCTCCGATCAGCCGACTCCAGCCTCCTCACTCCCACAGTCAAATCAAAGCACCGGACCTTGGGGGACCGAGCCTTTGCCATTGCTGCCCCCGCCCTCTGGAACTCTCTCCCCCTTCACATCAGAAACTCAGACTCACTTAACACCTTCAAAAAACTGCTCAAAACTCACCTTTTCCTCAGAGCCTACAGTCCCCACACATGACCGCTCCTCATTACTGTGTTGTCTGTTCTGTCTTTGCTTTATTGTTACCTCATTGTGAAGCGTCTTTGTGTTACCGTGAAAAGCGCTGTATAAAACCGATGTATTATTATTATTATTATTATTATTATAGATACGGCCAATACATTTGTCAACTCACTGCACATACCTTTGCCTTTTCTGCGTTAAATTTAAGCGGTCACATTTTTATAAAGCATCTTTCCATCTTCAAGTACTCAAAGTGCTTTACAACAAGGAACCACACACACACACACACACTCACACACACACGCACACACACACATGCACACACACACCCACACATATGCACACACACACTCACACACACGCACACACACACGCACACACACACACCCACACATATGCACACACACACACACTCACACACACACGCACACACACACATGCACACACACACCCACACATATGCACACACACACACACAAGCACACACACCACATTTTATAGTTGAACTCATAGGAGAGTAGAATTATGATCATAAAAGTAGGCTATAATTTTCCACAAATTGCATTTCCAAATAAATAAATATACATATACCTAAATTTGTTAATTAAACAATTATAACAAAATATCATGTATTCAAATAAGTAATTCATAATAAATGTTTAATTACACATAATAATAATAATAATAATAATAATAATAATAATAACACTCTCCTGTGGGCTCACAACTCACAGAGGGGTTCATGGGGGGGTCAGGTGCTATGAGGATTGGGCAGCAAACTGCCCCCGCGACCCAGCTGGACTAAGCGGGAGAAGATGGATGGATTGATAACAACAATGTTGATATTTGTATAAAAAAAGTAGAAAAGACGTCGACAATGACCTCATTTGAACTAGAATTAGCATCATCCAGAGGTCCTGGGAACGTCAACACCGGACGTCCAGAAGATGTTAGAAAAAAGACATCATCTGGAGTCACAGTCTGCACCTTCAGTGGACCGAGATTGGACGTACAAAAATGATTCTAAAAAGACGTTGTTTCAGCGTTACTTTGCTCAGTGGGTATATTCATTAATAAGGTCATTTTCCTGCACCCGTGTTTGATGTCCAAAAAAGTCTCCTAGTCCACAGTTCCAATGTTGCTTTGGATGTCCAAGTGAGGTCATAGTTAGACGTCCAAATAGTGGATTTTATTTGTGTGTCATTTAACAGTCCAGAACTGGTCTTGGACTGAAGGACCAACCTAGACATTATCTGCACGTCCAGAAGACGTCTGATGTTTAGTGGGACAGTGTGTGAAATAAGGGAGGACCAATGAACAGTGTAATGTACGAAGGGCATTTTGAAGGTAATATTTCACTTTGTTTATTATAGCAATACTTTTTAGCAAGAAAATTGTAGTGTGGACATTCCAAAATAAATTACTGTCTATTATAACTCCCTGGAATGAATTTTTATTTACATTTTCTATTTGGACACCTCCAATATTAAATGGTAACTCTGTGTTAATTTTGAGATTGCCAAACATCATTACATCAAATAAATTCATTAAAAGACTAACACAAAATGAACACTGAAGTGTAGAGAGATTAATTGTGCAAAGTTTTTTCACCACAAACTCATTAAGCATATCTGGTGCTCTCATCTTTTAATTGAACAAACCCGATCCCCCATGTCCGTCATATCTCTGTATGTTTCATGTTTGGGGCTAATCAATACAGTCGCGATAAAGCTGCCGTAGTGGTGGAGCTGGAGCTTACAGGGCATGACAGTGGCCTTATCTCCTCAGCCTTCTATCATGTTCTGCATATGAATTTAGAGAGGATCAAAGATGTGGAGCGGACCACGAGACAGGATTACGCCGCTGATGTCTCCGGTTTTCTTATCACTCCCCTGGCTGTTAATCCTGTTCTGAGCTGCGTCTCTACACAGGCTGCTCAGAGCATCAAAAGCATTTCGAAGGACTGGCATTATCAGTGAAATGGAGCTGTTTGAATGTGTAAACAGAGACAGTTAATGCCACGCACACAGACCTGCTCATGGCAGACATAGTTGCCAGGGCTACTCCTTTACAATGACTTTGAGCTTTGTTTTATGAAAAGCCTCTTACACATTTTGAGCTTGCTCCTGAGTGGCACATAGTAACGAACAGGCCGTTCGTTACCAGTAACGTATTCACACATGCACTTTCATTCACTTTGCACTTTATGAATTTACATTGCACTTTTATAGCACGGAGCACTTATGAGATACGCTGATTTGCACATAAACAAAATTGCACATATTTGTATTGTTTTAAAATTATTTATTGGAACTTGGTCATTTGTTGCGCGGATTCGGTCGGGCAGGGCACTTCCGGTAATGGCGGCCGCCGGTCTGCGGAGACAAATGTAGGATTACGATTGGGATTGTGCAATATATGTGCCGTGTTTAAATTGGTAGTGTCTCATGTGTGTTTGCGTGTGTGTGTCGTGTAGGTATTTTAAAGTGTGAGTGGTATGCGTGTGTATGTGATGAATGTAGTTTGTGCTTTTACTCACCCAGTGTCTTGTGTCCGGATGTCTGGCCAAAAGAGTCCCCGGGGAACCAGACACCACTTAAGAGTTCCGGGCCAGCTCAAAATAGAGGACATCGGGAGGGGGGAATGGCACTGGTTTTAATCGGGATATCACTATATTTTATTAGGTGTTTGGTTTTAGGGTTTATCTTTTGTATTTTGGTTTTGTATAGTTTATTTGGTTTGGGTTAATTTAGTGGAGGATTTTAACTTAGTTTTAAATGAGCTAATGTTAATTTTACACCCCTTTGAGTTTTATTGGTTTTACCCAGTGGTATATAAGGCGCCTGATGGTGTCATTCTAGGGCTACTGCTGGGGAGGACCCAGGCTCTGATCCTCCAAGGCACCTTTTTATGCACTGCACTTTCTTGCACTTGCGCACTTTGTTTTTGGAATGTAAAATAAAGAATTGTGGACCCTGACATCCTGCCTCACGTCATCTGTACATCTGGGTAACTCACTGTAGATCCAGCCGCTCTACCTGTCCTGGTTACACACATCATCAAAAGACCATTTCCTTATCTATGTTCTAATGTAGTTTTCTCATCAAAAACACACCTGCAGTTGTTTTTAGTTTCATTCACACGTGCGCAACACACAAATCCTGCATATTTAAGATGAGTTCTTCTCTCAAACAGAAAACACTCCTTGTGATGTCATGTGGTAATATACAATAAACAAAAATATAAAAGCAACACTTTTGTTTTTGCTCCCATTTGTCATGAGATGGACTCAAAGATCTAAAATTCATTCCAGATACACAATATTACCATTTCTCTCAAACATTCTTCACAAATCTGTCTAAATGTGTGATAGTGGCACTTTTGGTTTGCTGAGATAATCCATCCCACCTCACAGGTGCCACATCAAGATGCTCATCAGACACCATGATTAGTGCACAGGTGAACCTTAGACTGCCCACAATAAAAGGCCACTCTGAAATGTGCAGTTGTTGCTTTATTGGGGGTCTGGGGACTCAGAACCAGTCAGTATCTGGTGTGACCACCATTTGCCTCATGCAGTGCAACACATCTTCTTCGCATAGAGTTTATCAGATTTTCAATTGTGGCCTGTGGAATGTTGGTCCACTCCTCTTCAATGGCTGTGCGAAGTTGCTGGATATTAGTGGGAACTGGTACGCGCTGTCGTATACGCCGGTCAAGCACATCCCAAACATGCTCAATGGGTGACATGTCCGGTGAGTATGCTGGCCATGCAAGAACTGGGACATTTTCAGCTTCCAAGAATTGTGTACAGATCCTTGCAACATGGGGCCGTGCATTATCTTGCTGAAACATGAGGTGATGTTCATGGATGTATGGCACAACAATGGGCCTCAGGATCTCATCACGGTATCTCTGTGCATTCAAAATGCCATCAATAAAATGCACCTGTGTTCTTCGTCCATAACAGATGCCTGCCCATACCATAACCCCACCACCACCATGGGCCACTCGATCCACAACATTGACATTAGCAAAGCGCTCACCCACACGACGCCACACGCTGTCTGCCATCTGCCCTGAACATTGTAAACCGAGATTCATCCGTGAAGAGAACACCTCTCCAACGTGCCAGACGCCATCGAATGTGGGCATTTGCCCACTCAAGTCTGTTACGGCGACGATCTGGAGTCAGGTTAAGACGCCGATGAGGACGACGAGCAGTTGAGCTTCCCTGAGACGGTTTCTGACAGTTTGTGCAGAAATTCTTTGGTTATGCAAACCAATTGTTTCAGCAGCTGTCTGAGTAGCTGGTCTCAGACGATCTTGGAGGTGAACCTGCTGGATGTGGAGGTCCTGGGCTGGTGTGGTTACACGTGGTCTGCGGTTGTGAGGCCGGTTGGATGTACTGCCATATTCTCTGAAACGCCTTTGGAGACGGCTTATGGTGGAGAAATGAACATTCAATGCCCGAGCAACAGATCTGGTTGACATTCCTGCTGTCAGCATGCCAATTGCACGCTCCCTCAATGCTTGCGCCATCTGTGGCATTTTGCTGTGAGACAAAACTGCACATTTCAGAGTGGCCTTTTATTGTGGACAGTCTAAGGTTCACCTGTGCACTAATCATGGTGTCTGATGAGCATCTTGATGTGGCACCTGTGAGGTGGGATGGATTATCTCAGCAAAGCAAAAGTGCCACTATCACACATTTAGACAGATTTGTGAACAATGTTTGAGAGAAATGGTAATATTGTGTATCTGGAATGAATTTTAGATCTTTGAGTCCATCTCATGACAAATGGGAGCAAAAACAAAACTGTTGCGTTTATATTTTTGTTGAGTGTAGCAAGAGGTCCACTGTGTTTTTAAAATTTATACACCTTCACTAGAATCATTTGGATGAAAAATCACCCTTTTTGTTTTTGAACAGATCAGTCAGAGCTTCTGAACACTTTATGAGAACCCCCATCCAAACATGGAAAGTGCGCCCCCTGTCATCTCCCTATGTCTCTACAGTCTGCGGAACATGAATTCAATTCAGTTCAATTCAATTTTATTTCTATAGCCCAGAATCACAACAAGAGTTGCCCCAATGGGCTTCACAGTGAAAAACATGGAAACATAATCTGACATAGACATCAGCAAACACATTGTCCCATCCTCAGTCTCTTGATAAACACACGATTCTTGGTGCCAGAGAGCAAAAAACCCACCGGCGGGTGCAGTATGGGAAAATTCTCTCCAGACATTGTTGCCAACCAGCTGTCGCCATGCGGCACCTTCAGACCTGAGAGCTTTGAGGAATCAGTCACTTTATAGAGAGCAGAGAGAGGGGCCACAATTCCAGCACAAACAGCGGCCCCAGGAGAGAGCCAACCTTTCCTCAGATCTGCTCGTTCACTACAGACAAAAAGAGGCACAGCCCTGAAGACGGGGCTACAGTAGCTCAGTTGGTAAGAGTGTTTGTCCACTGATCCGAAGGTTGGCATTTCGAATCCTGCTCTCAACATAGACATCATTGGTGAGTGTCAGATCCACTGACCCACACATTGGCTGGTGTGATTCCAGCTCCCACACCGTCATTTTGTCCTTGGGCAAGACACTTAACCCACCTGGCCCCCTGTGTCTGCGTAGACTGATGTATGAATGCATGTGTGAATGGGTGAGTGGTTCCTTGTTGTAAAGCGCTTTGTGTGTCTTGAAAGGTAGAAAAGCGCTATAAAAATGTGACCATTTACCATTTTGAAGACATATGGTGCTTGTGTCTGCTATATAGTTAAAATTTATGACACCTGTGGATCACTTTAAATGTAAAATTGCAATATTGAAATTTGCAATATTGAAAACAACAATAAAAGAACCCCCCCCCCCCCTCCCCATGTTGTACTGTGTACCTGTGGGTAATCGGGTTGTTTGTGAGTTGGCTTTATTGTGTGTTTTAGATGCAAATGATTACAGCCTGTTGCCTAGCCCCTGACAAGCTTCGGTTGTAGAAATTATTATTATTACAGTTTGGTCTCATCACTGCCATTTCCAGTATTCCTTAAAATCATTACATTACATTATTACTATGGGGTATTAACTGCTACCACAGTTGTGTATTAACAATGTATTAACATGATGGAAAATTGCCAGGGGTGATGTAGGCTTGTGGGCAGACCATTGCACAGAATCTTACAGCTAACCTTAAGAAGGTTTCTAATAGGGTCCAGGAGAGATTCCTGGATTATTCTGATATTCATGGATGGTATTTCAAATCTCTTGTTTTTGATGAGGGAACATTATAACATATTAGAAAAGCTCAATAATATTGCATAAATCTGGCCAAAATACAGTTATATAAGACAATTGTTAGATGTGGCCAAAGTGTAACAAAGCTGAGTTTTGGCCCCCGGATGTACCCCACACGAACTGCCCCTGGTTCAGGTGTTTTTGTGTGGCTCGGCTGGGTGCCCGCTCTTACTTCAGCTGTGCTCCACTTCATTTGCGAAAGCTTTATGTGCCTCTATACAACAGCAGCCTGAATGAGCCTGTCACAATGGAAGTGTGTGAGTGACACTGAAGCAAAGGCCCTCTGTGCTCCACCATTGTACACGTCTGAGTTATTGGACCTTTCCACTGAAAAGTATCTGGAATCAAATGGTGAACATGGCAAATGAATGTTCCAAATGCAGCAGGCCTCGTGTCCCTGCTCTGCACAGACAGCTTCAGCCTGGCGGGTTTTCACAGCGAGACCACCAGCCCAGTCTGCACTGTCTAAACTTCCACATCCAAATGTTTGCATGGACTGGTTCAGAGCTGTTTAAGTTACTAGAAACTTATAAAACATGTTAATATGTTGTTTACGGAAAATTTCCATCCATCCATCCATCCATCTTCTTCTGCTTATCCGGGGCCGGGTTGCGGGGGCAGCAGTCTAAGCATGGGCTCCCAAGCTTCCTCTCCCCAGCCATATCCTCCAGCTCCTCCGGACAGACCCCGAGGTGTTCCCATGCCAGCCGAGAGACAGAGTCCCTCCGGCGTGTCCTGGGTCTTCCCCGGGGCCTCCTACAGGTGGGACCTGCCCGGAACACCTCCCGCGGGAGGCATCCGGACCAGATGCCCAAGCCACCTCAGCTGGCTCCTCTCGACGTGGCCAGTGACGCTACCGGGGGCCCACCCTGGAGGCAGGCCTGGGGTGGGTGCAAGTTGGCGAGCGCCTGATGGCCGGGCCTTTCCCCACGGGGACCGGCCGGGCCCAGCCCGAAGGAGCGACGTGGGGCTGCCCTCTTGTGGACCCACCACCTGCGAGAGGAGCCATAGGGGCCGGGAGCAGAGAGATCTGGGTGGCAATCGAAGGTGGGGGCCTCGGCGACCGGATCTCCGGACATGGAGACTAGCTCTAGGGACATGGAATGTCACCTCGCTGGGGGGGAAGGAGCCTGAGCTTGTGCGGGAGGTTGAGCATTACGGACTAGATATAGTCGGCCTCACCTCCACACGCAGCTTGGGCTCTGGAACCCAACTCCTTGAGAGGGGCTGGACTCTCTATTTCTTACGGTGGTTGGAGTTCACCCTGGTGAATTAGAGGGTCACATCCCTGTGCCTTCAGGTCGGGGACAGGTCTCTCACTGTGGTGTTGGCCTATGGGCCGAACAGCAGTGCAGAGTACCCGGCTTTCTTGGAGTCTCTGGGAGGGGTACTGGATAGTGTACTGACATGGGCAACGACAGTGACACTTAGGGAGGGGTGATTGGGAGGAATGGCCTCCCTGATCTGAACCTGAGCAGTGTTCTGTTATTGGACTTCTGTGCTAGTCACGGTCCGTCCATAATGAACACCATGTTCGAGCACAAGGGGGTCCATCAGTGCACATGGCACCAGGACTCCCTAGGTTGGAGGTCGATGATCGACTTTGATCGACCTTCACTTGGGTGAAGAGAGGGGCAGAGCTGTCAACTGATCACCACCTGGTGGTGAGTTGGGTCCGCTGGCAGAGGAGGAATTCGGAAAGACCTGGCAGGCCCAAGCGTATTGTGAGGGTCTGTTGGAAACGCCTGGCGGAACCCTCTGTCGCTGCGGTTTTCAACTCACACCTCCAGGAGAGCTTCTCCCAGATCCCGGGGGAGGCTGGGGACATGGAGTCCGAGTGGCTTCGTTCTCGGCCTCCATTGTCAATGCGGCCACTCATAGCTGTGGCCGTAAGGTCTGTGCTGGTCCTGGCGGCAATCCCCGAACCCAGAGGTGGACACCCGGTGGAGTCCTGCCGGGCCTTGCTGGCTCGGGGGACTCCTGAGGCAGCTGACAGGTACTGGCGGGCCAAACGAGCTGCAGCCCGGGCTGTTGCAGAAGCAAAAACTCGGGTTTGGGAGGAGTTCGGGGAGGCAATGGAGGAGGACTATCGGACGGCCCCAAGGAAATTCTGGCAAACCGTCCAGCGCCACAGGAGTGGGAAGCAGTGCTTCACCAGCACTCCACCAGCGGGTGGAGAGCTGCTGACCTCGACTGAGGATGTTGTCGGGCAGTGGAAGGAATACTTTGGGGATCTCCTCAATCCCACTGTCACGTCCTCCGAAGAGGAGGCCAAGGCTGGGGACCCAGAGGCGGACTCGTCCATCACCCTGGCTGAAGTTACTGAGGTGGTCGGAAAGCTCCTCGGTGGCAAGGCTCCGGGGGTGGATGAGATCTGTCCTGACTACCTTAAGTCTCTGGGTGTTGTGGGGCTGTCTTGGCTGACACGCCTCTGCAACATCGCGTGGCCGTCGGGAACACTACCTCTAGACTGGCAGACCGGGGTGGTGGTCCCTCTGTATAAGAAGGGGGACCAGAGGGTGTGTTCCAATTACAGGGGAATCACACTCCTCAGCCTCCCCGGTAAAGTCTATGCCAGGGTACTGGAGAGGAGAGTCCGATAGAGAGGCCGATAGTTGAACCTCGGATTCAAGAGGAGCAGTGTGGTTTTCGGCCTGGTCATGGAACACTGGACCAGCTCTACACCCTCCATCAGGTGCTCGAGGGTTCATGGGAGTTTGCCCAACCAGTCCACATGTGCTTTGTGGACCTGGAGAAGGCATTCGACCGTGTCCCTCGTGGTGCCCTGTGGGGGGGTGCTCCGGGAGTATGGGGTCCAGGGCACTTTGCTAAGGGCTGTCCGATCCCTGTATGACCGGAGCAGGAGCTGTGTTCGCATTGCCGGCAGTAAGTCATACCTGTTTCCGGTGCATGTTGGACTCCATCAGGACTGCCCTTTGTCACCGGTTCTGTTCATTGTATTTATGGACAGAATTTCTAGGCGCAGCCAGGGGCCGGAGGGGGTCCGGTTCGGGGACCAGAGGATCTCATCTCTGCTTTTTGCGGATGATGTTGTCCTGTTGGCTTCATCGAACCAGGACCTGCAGCACTGGGGCAGTTTGCAGCCGAGTGTGAAGCGGCTGGGATGAGAATCAGCTGTTCCAAATCCGAGGCCATGGTTCTCGACCGGAAAAAGGTGGATTGCCCTCTCCGGGTGGGTGGGGAGTCTGTGCCTCAAGTGGAGGAGTTCAAGTATCTCGGGGTCTTGTTCATGAGTGAGGGGAGGATGGAGCGTGAGATTGACAGGTGGATCGGTGCAGCGTCGGCAGTGATGCAGTCGGTGTATCGGACCGTTGTGGTGAAGAGGGATCTGAGCCGAAAGGCGAAGCTCTCGATTTACCGGTCAATCTACATTCCTACCCTCACCTATGGTCATGAGCTCTGGGTAATGACCGAAAGAACGAGATCGCGGATACAAGCGGCCGAAATGAGTTTCCTCCGCAGAGTGGCCGGGCGCTCCCTCAGAGATAGGGTGAGGAGCTTGGTCACACGGCAGGAGCAGTGAGTAGAGTCGCTGCTCCTCCACGTCGAGAGGAAAATTTAGCATTTTGTAAATAACATGGTTATCTAAATATGTTATCTGTTAGCAGTGAAAACTCCATAAAAACAAAATCCCTCTTTACATAATGACTTAATTATTTTTCAACCCTATTTTCAACAATAAAATCCACATTCTAAATTAGAGCCATTTTCACTAGCAGCTCCTCAGATTCAGAGAGTTGTCCTAGCGATGTGTTGGATTCTACTTGCACGTTCCAGACTGTCCCACGGAAAGGAGACTCTGAGGACCTCAGCACATCTCTGGACCTCCCCACACAAACTGGAGGTCTGGAAATCCTGCTTAGAGTGCCGCCTTAGTAGATGATGCATGCATGGATACAAAGTGAGCAAAAGTACATGTTTGAGTCAAATGTAAATAATTGATAGAACATGGTGTCAATCTCAATGCTTCCTCCTCTGGAACGTCTGAAGAAATGACAGAACTTATTTAAATGCACAACGCCATGTGAGCTCCAGCTCCACCGGCGGAACCATAGGAACATCTCAGCGCTGTGATTGGATGAAAGGTGGAATTCCTCATGAGAGCCGACTAGACAGAATCTGAGGCCGTTCCCTTCAGTGCTTCACACGGATTTGCAAATGTTGTGTGCTTTAATAAATCATCTGTCTGGGCATGAATAAGTGATGGTGTGTGTAGCCCCGCGGGAGGGCCTTCATGTGGGTCAAAGCGCTCCCTGGATGTGTGTGTGCCGCTGGGGGAGCTGGGCAGGTGCGAGAGCACTCAGCTTCCATCAGCTGTCACTCTGTCATGTCCTGATCAAACTGAGCCATGTGAGTGATAACATGGGCCCAAGAGGAAGAGGAGATCCTTCTAGTGTTAAAGCAGGACTACTGAGATTGAGAACAGAGGGGAGTACATTTACTTGAGTAGGTTTTTAAAGAAAGTTTACTTTTCAGAGTACTTTTCTATGAGCATACTCCTACTCCTACATACTTCTACTTGAGTTTTATTGAAGTTATAGTACTCTTATTCAAGACCAAAGCTTTATGTTGACGATATCATTTGGACATTTGTGATTCTTGTACCACTCCTTCACATATGATTATTTTTTACATTTTTTGATCAATTCCTTCTACTTGAGTAATATTAATTAATTAATTAATTAATTAATGTTACTCTTTCTTGAGTACAATTTTTGGCTACTAACCACCTCTGATTGATAATTGGTATTTAAAGGTGTACCATGTAACTTTTTGCTTGTTTGGTATAAACTATGTTGTTGGACAATGCATATTTTCAAGGTTGCGATGTTACTTGTGAGTCCAACATTTGAACATAACATACGTGAAACTGACAGTTGGATCCGGAGGTGACTTTTAAAGAACTGCCTAGGACAGCCCATTCAAAGCACCTAATACTTTGATTTTAACTGTTAATCACTATGGTAACAGGACTAGTTTTACATCACTTTTGTGTACATTTGATTCAACCCACTTTCCACTAGGGATGGGCATGACCACAATTTCTGGTATCAATATGAGACCAAGTACTTGTGGGGCATTTTTTCGATCCCAATAGTTTATCAGAGCACTGTAAAAACTCGAAGAGGCAAGTACATCTCTAATGCTGTTGCAACTAATTGTCATAAACCTTGTGTACTTTTTAAAACCATTGACTCTATTTTAAATGTGCTCCAGCCTGTATGTTTGGAACAATCAGCAGAGATGTAAGAACAGTTTCTTTCATTTTGTGTAAATAAGGTTGAGGGCTCTCGAGCACTTATTAAGGCTCCGTCCCATGACCCTTCTGTGCATGTTTCATGTCCTGCTAGTTCACTTTCATAGCATTCGTTTTGATGTCTCACTGTGGGATACGCCCCTTGCGTATTCACAGAAGTCCTATACCAATACGCCAGCCCTGAGAGGCTGGCAGTGGTGGCGTCATGACGTTGGCATGGACACGACATTGCCTGTCATTCAAACACCTCTTCTGGCTTCACTAAGCCAAGTTACCGCAACTCCTGTGTCTCTGACTGGTAGCTCAACTGTTCACAGGTAAGAACTAACACCTGTACTGCTGAATGTTAGCTGATATTGACACGGCCTCCTGCCACCATACAGGACAGACTTTGCGTTAACAAGATATGTGTTTGTTCCACCGTTAGCTACACCAAGCTAACTTTGCCTTACTTGCTATCTCTCTGGTTAGCAACCATGGCTACAGCTGCAAAACTCTCTCCCACCACGGAGATAGAAGTGGATAGTGCCGGGCTCTGCACTTGTGGGAACAAGATCTCGAGCAAAGACACACACCAGGTCTTACTAGTTCACGGTGAAAAGTCTCCACCGTAGGCTTGCCAAGCTAGCCTCTCAGAGAGGCACCCTGCTACAGCAGCACACCAGCTTGGAGCAGCCACTCAGAAGGACCCGAACACGCTGAGCCAGAGCTGGAGCTCGATGCTAGACCTATAACACCCTCTCAAAGATGAACTGCCCATCCTGGATTACGAGGAGGAGGAATCTTTTGGAGAGGAGTGCCTGGTTTCGAAGGACGATGAGGACTCCTCCTCCTTCGTTCCCCTGGGCCAGTGCCAAAATTTCCTGCTTGCAACTCAGGTCAAGGACGATGGCGGGGCCACACAGCCACCGGCTCAGTGCCGACCTGCATGATGTGTGTAAATGCGCCGCTGAGAAGTTGTACATCCCCTGGCCACCTGTTGTGGCGGAGGGTCCCCACCCTCGACATGAGCATAAAAAAATTACCCCAGGTCAGTCTCTTGGAAAGACCGTCCATACTCCACCAAGAACCCCATTTTGGGCGCTTCTTCCTTGGATTTTGTCGATATGGAAAACACGGCCCAGATCCCTCGCACCGAGCCAATGGTGGTGGCTCACTTTCATCTGAAGCTCTTGGCCACGTTCACCAGATCACCCATCCTCCCCTCTTAAACCAACCGCTTTCAGTCCGCTATGGCTGAGAGCAAAGCAGCAGCTTTGTCAGTGTGAGCTCTTAATGTCACCTCCAAGCGGAGCATTTTGGACATGCCAGTCATCCCGGAGGGGATATTCAAGTCCGCACTTGCTTCTATGCAACAGAGGTGCAAAGACTTGTACTCTTTCTTCCATGCAGGATGCCTGCCCAGACAGCCCACAGGTCAAACTTGACTCAGGCAGGGCCCAGGCCTGGCTTCATCCCCTCTTTCTACACACCACGATGACCAATGCCACAGGCCCCCACCAGGCTTGCCCCCAGGTGGTCAGACCCATGTGGCTGCTCCACCGCCACCGAGCATATCTTCTGGTGTTGACCTGCACTCAATGCTTATGTATTTATCCATGTGCCCGCTTATCTAATGACAGTGATGCCTGATATGAGCTTCCATGTTGTGGAGAGACAGGTTATTGGCTGATAGTTGGATGGAACTGTACTTTTTGAGGGATACTTCAGGATCAGGATCATATGCCCTTGGACAGATAAGTGGACGTTATACACAGTGACTTGAGTGAATTGTACGAGTAATGGTGATTACTACAGGTGGAGGATACATGTACAGGGTTATGTTGCACTACTATACTGTGTCCAGAGCAAGGCCTATACTGCCATCTTAGTTTTAGTCAAACATTACTATAACTTGATAATACTTTCCTGCTGGTTATGCGATTATAAAAGATTACACTGACATCAAAGAGTCTAATTTCACCACATCCCAAAGTAACCTTTACATGAGAGCAGGTAGTCGCTTCCATAATAGGCCATCCTCATGTGTTCCATTTCCAGCCCAGGCTCCTGCAGTGTGAGATAGATCCTTTACCTCTGCTCGCTCCTGGTGCTCCTAATGCACACACTCACAATGGGGTAAGAGGGGCAGTGTTTTCCCTGTACTCAACACAAAGGTGGAGGGTGGCGTCGAGATTTTCACACACACAAGCTGTTTGTGCGTGTCATACAGGGCATTTGCAGGACTCTCTTCTCTGAGAAATCTCTAAAAATGTTGCCAGACTGATTTGATTGAGAAGAAGTCATGATGCTGATCTTCCTAAAGAAGAACTGCTTGTCCTTACATTGCATCCTCTCAGCTGTTTGCCCTATGTGCACTATGAAAGCACCAAGACAGCACAATGATGCTACTTATTCTCACAGTATAGTATTCACTTACATGCCACTATAGAAAGCCACTGTAGAGAGCCACTGTAGAGAGCCACTGTAGAGAGCCACTGTAGAAAGCCACTATAGAAAGCCACTGTAGAGAGCCACTGTAGAGAGCCACTGTAGAGAGCCACTGTAGAGAGCCACTGTAGAGAGCCACTATAGAAAGCCACTATAGAGAGCCACTGTAGAAAGCCACTGTAGAGAGCCACTTTAGAGAGCCACTGTAGAGAGCCACTATAGAGAGCCACTGTAGAGAGCCACTGTAGAGAGCCACTTTAGATAGCCACTATATATAGCCACTGTAGAGAGCCACTGTAGAGAGCCACTATAGAGAGCCACTGTAGAGAGCCACTATAGAAAGCCACTGTAGAGAGCCACTGTAGAGAGCCACTGTAGAGAGCCACTATAGAAAGCCACTGTAGAGAGCCACTGTAGAGAGCCACTGTAGAGAGCCACTGTAGAGAGCCACTGTAGAGAGCCACTATAGAAAGCCACTATAGAGAGCCACTGTAGAAAGCCACTGTAGAGAGCCACTATAGAGAGCCACTGTAGAGAGCCACTATAGAAAGCCACTGTAGAGAGCCACTGTAGAGAGCCACTGTAGAGAGCCACTATAGAGATCCACTATAGAGAGCCACTGTAGAGAGCCACTGTAGAGAGCCACTGTAGAGAGCCACTATAGAGAGCCATTATAGAGAGCCACTGTAGAGAGCCACTATAGAAAGCCACTGTAGAGAGCCATTGTAGAGAGCCACTATAGAGAGCCACTGTAGAGAGCCACTGTAGAGAGCCACTATAGAGAGCCACTGTAGAGAGCCACTATAGAAAGCCACTGTAGAGAGCCACTGTAGAGAGCCACTGTAGAGAGCCACTATAGAAAGCCACTGTAGAGAGCCACTGTAGAGAGCCACTATAGAGAGCCACTATAGAAAGCCACTGTCAGAGAGCCACTGTAGAGAGCCACTGTAGAGAGCCACTGTAGAGAGCCACTCTAGAGAGCCACTCTAGAGAGCCACTCTAGAGAGCCACTTTAGAGAGCCACTATAGAGAGCCACTGTAGAGAGCCACTGTAGAGAGCCACTGTAGAGAGCCACTATAGAGAGCCATTATAGAGAGCCACTATAGAGAGCCACTGTAGAAAGCCACTGTAGAGAGCCACCATAGAGAGCCATTATAGAGAGCCACTATAGAGAGCCACTGTAGAGAGCCACTGTAGAGAGCCACTGTAGAGAGCCACTATAGAGAGCTATTATAGAGAGCCACTATAGAGCCACTATAGAAAGCCACTGTAGAGAGCCACTGTAGAGAGCCACTGTAGAGAGCCACTGTAGAGAGTCACTATAGAGAGCCACTGTAGAGAGCCACTATAGAGAGCCACTGTGAGAGCCACTGTAGAAAGCCACTGTAGAGAGCCACTGTAGAGAGCCACTGTAGAGAGCCACTATAGAGAGCCACTGTAGAGAGCCACTATAGAGAGCCACTGTAGAGAGCCACTGTAGAGAGCCACTATAGAGAGCCACTGTAGAGAGCCACTATAGAAAGCCACTGTAGAGAGCCACTGTAGAGAGCCACTGTAGAGAGCCACTGTAGAGAGCCACTATAGAGAGCCACTATAGAGAGCCACTGTAGAGAGCCACTGTAGAGAGCCACTCTAGAGAGCCACAGTAGAGAGCCACTGTAGAGAGCCACTATAGAGAGCCATTATAGAGAGCCACTGTAGAGAGCCACTAGAGAGAGCCACTGTAGAGAGCCACTGTAGAGAGCCACTATAGAG
>CM060654.1:42551798-42666798 GCA_030686955.1 Odontamblyopus rebecca | reverse complement strand
AAGGTACAGCCATATATGACTATGACTAGTACCTGAGTAATTCAGTACAGTACCTAGAGTACTCTGCCCTCTTCAGTGTGATTGGCTCAGCGCTGGGCACCTCTCTGTCTGACCATCACAAGGACAGCTCCCTTTAATCAAATTAGCCATGCATTTACTGCAGCACTAGCAAGGTCTCTTTATCCTGCGCCATCTGAGGCCATAAAAGCATGTGCAGAGGGCTGACCAGTGCACACGACGCACACACTTAAGTGCCACAGCAAATTCCACGGCCCATTAATGTTTCAATGAAGTACAGGCTGCATCACACACTCGTCCTTAGACATAAAGCTGCTGTGGAGGTTAGAGACAGGCTCTTCACATGTCCATCACCTCAGTCCTGTCTCTGCTCCTGCTGCAGGCCCCCGCTGTAGGCCCCTGCTGCAGGCTCCCGCTGCAGGCCCCCGGTGCAGGCCCCCGCTGCAGGATCCCGCTGCAGGCCCCCGCTGCAGGCCCCCGCTGCAGGATCCCGCTGCAGGCCCCCGCTGCAGGATCCCGCTGCAGGCCCCCGCTGCAGGCCCCCGCTGCAGGCCCCCGCTGCAGGCCCCCGCTGCAGGCTCCCGCTGCAGGCTCCCGCTGCAGGCCCCCGCTGCAGGCCCCCGCTGCAGGCCCCCGCTGCAGGCTCCCGCTGCAGGCTCCCGCTGCAGGCTCCCGCTGTAGGCCCCTGCTGCAGGCCCCCGCTGCAGGCCCCCGCTGTGTCCTGCTGCTTGGGCCCATTAGCACGTGTGCTAGTGACTGTGCCCAAACCTGCCTCACCTTTGTTAATTGCACTGTGGCCTCGTTAGCTCCAGCACAGGGACTGTCTGCTGCTGTTGCTTAGGCTGTACATTTAATTACTCTACCGCTGAAGATGCAGAGGCTCAGCAGGACGCACACTGTGGTGAGAAATCCGACCTTGTGTGTGCATTTGTGAGTCTCTGCTCTACCAGCGCTGGCCAAATGTCAATGATTGTCTCTTAGCGCTTCATTAAGCTGCAATAAGGCCGAGCATTAGCCTCCAGCTCTATGATATTCAAGCTGCTGATAGCACTTAGGCCTGCGCCTGCCTCTGTGCTGCTGTCAGGAGTCATCTTTAGACAGGCCAAATCAATATTCCAGCGCTAATCACAGGCCCCAGCTCTGCCCCTGCAGCATACAAACTAGACAGAGAACATTCACTGGTCCATACACCGGCTGTAGGCACATCTGGAGACCATCACATCCTCTGGCATCATTAACCATTAGAAGAAAGGCTCAAGTACAGAGGAGACAGTACAGAGGCGAGTGTCAGGCCTGTACGTGGGCTTCTTAATGGATCTGTCTCTATGCTTTTTTACTCAAACATGCACCAATCACTCCAAATACAACTTCAGCTGAGTAAATGCATATACCCATCATAGATCTGCTTTAACCAATTACAAGACAAAAACATGATGTTGCCACGTGAGCCTGTAATCTACTCTGGTGTCAGCACCCCTCCTCCCTGTGCACAGGCTCACTCAGTCTGGGGGCTCTCAGTGGATTTACACTTGACACAGATGGAGCTCTTTGAACACTGAGAGCTGAGGAGCAGAGGCAGCGCCACACTATTCCACAGAAGTACAAGTGTCTGCGAGCATTGTGTGTCTAAATACTACCACACTGCACAGTCCAGCTTTTCTTTTCTTTGTAGAGGCTGTTCACATTGCAAAAAAAATGCGACCCAGATGAGTTTTCCTGCCCTTGCCCTGAAGTAGTCTAATGTGCTGAAGAGACAGGAGCCATGGCTTTGTCACATTATGACAATAGGATATACCTGGCCATGTGCTGAAATATAGAAATATGTCTTACTAAATTATTTGGTGACAGCACTGCAGTTGTCTTGCTTGTTTAGAGAAAGGAAACGTGTTTATGCATATTTAAGATGAGTTCTTCACTTAAACAGAAAACATTCTTGTGAGGTCATGTGGTCATACAGGAAGAGCTCCAGTCTGTTTTGAAACTCCATGAAACTTCACTAGAATCATTTGGATCATTTCAGACCTGCAATTGGCAGTCTCTACAGAAGTAAGGCTACAATATGACATCACAAGGTAGAACAGAGCATTTTGAGGTTTGGAGATGTAGACAGACTCATAATAAAGGGTTATTCAAACATGAGTAATGAGTGTTTTTGAGGAAATGACAACATTATTACATGGCTTAAAGCGCACATTTAATGTCACTTTTGTATATCATTGGACCTTTCATGTTTTATTTTTAATGAGTGATGATTGAGCAATAAGTAAAGGTTTGAAAGTCTGTATTTTTTTTACTGAACTGTATTGAATATATCCAACTGTATCAAATCCAAAGTGCACTGGATCCATATACTGCGGTATTATGGCCTATGAATGTATTATCTGAAACCCTGGAGCTGCTCATGTGAAAGAAGCGCAGCACCCATCTCCTCCCTCAAATATGCAGGTGAAGCTCCCAAGAAGAGGGGGAGATATTAATAGGCTGCTCCTATGCAAAAAGAATTTTTTTTCTATTTATTCCTTATAACTGCTGGCTCCTAGTGCCCTGAATCAAGAATATGACATTAAACACTTCTTATAAAGTTATATTTATTTTGGATGTAATTTACTTAACATATGATGGATGGACTTGGGTAATGACTGAATGTTCGATGATGTACAGTGTATATTGTGTTATATATTGTGTTGTGTGGACATCTTCTGCTGCTCAGTTTTGGACTGGTCAGTGGGCAGGAGGTGTATATGGGAGTGACCACAAAGAACGACCTGACCTGATGAAGATCCACTGATCCAAACGTTATTCATTAAATGCACTTTGGGAGTAAGTGTGCAGGCTTTGTCTCACTTTCTATATAAATATATATTAGTAAAACAATGTGTTATCATGTAATTATCTTTTTATCTTCCCCTTTAAACAGGCCGGTTATTTCATGTTTGACCCTTTTTCAATCAACTTTCTAGCTTCCCTTCCCAAGCAGATGTTTGAATGTTGCATTGCCCCTCTGAATTTTCAGGGAGGCAGCAGTCTAAGCAGGGACTGCCAGACTTCCTTCACCCCAGACACTTCCTCCAGTTCATCCAGGGGGACCCCAAGGAGTTCCCCGGCCCAGAGACATGGTCCCTCCAGTGTGTCCTGGGTCTTCCCCTGGCCTCCTCTTTCTGGTGGAACATGCCCAGAACACCTCCTGGGGGAGGCATCGGAGCAGATGCCCTCCCCTCAGCTGCTTCTCTCAATGTGGAGGAGCAGTGGTTCTACTCCAAGCTCCCCCTGTGTGACTGTCACAGGGTTCTACTTGGGAAATGATGATGGCGTAGTCAGAAGGATGTGGGTTTTTTATGTTTTATTGAACAATTGTGTCCCCAAAAGGAAAAGTTTGAAGAGTGCTATATACAAAACAGTGAAACAAAAGAAAAGATATTTACTATACATATACATATACATATACATACACATATATATATACATATACATATACATATACATATATATATACATATACATATACATATACATATACATACACATATACATATACATACACATACACATATACATATACATACACATATACATACACATATACATATACATATACATACACATATACATATACATATACGTACACATATACATATACGTACACATATACATATACATATACATACACATATACATATACATATACATATACATATACATACACATATACATAGACATACAGAAATATGCTTCATAATCTGTAGTTACCTTCCACATACAGGTCCCGATCCAGACTGACTGAAGGAGGGTGAGCGGCTCTTTTATACCCCCAAGGCTCCTCCCCCAAACCAATTAACGTTTTACTACAGGTTTCTACCTTTAAACCCGGGTTAATCAATCTAACATAAATATTGAAAAATATGGAAAAACATATTGCACAACATGGCCATGTCCCTGCACCTGTAAACGAACTGGAAAAATTAAGGTTAATATTTTATTGCCACGGGTGATATTTTGTGGTGACGTCACGGTGACGTCAGACACCAGGGTCCCGCGCGGGAACGCGTGAATAGGAAGTGATTGTAGGGCCTCTGTTTGACTTGCGACCGGAAAATGGATACTGGTTGAAGTTAGTTGGAGGACGAAGTTATGGATATGGATGATTTGACAGCGGACTTGTGTGCACCCAAGACTACTGCGGTGGTGGACGGTAAATATAGCGGGGAACAGAGCGGACGGACGGGGAGCGGGAAATGGAGGGGGAACTGGCAGAAAATCAATGAAACCAGGTAAGCGGGTGCGGGCTTTTCGGGCGTGCCTAGGCTAGCACGGGCTTTGACGGGGCTACTCCGTCACAGTGACCGAGCTCATCACGCTATCTCTAAGGGAGCGCCCTCCACTCTGTGGAGGGAACTCGTTTCTTCGCTTGTATCTGCGATCTCATCCTTCCGGTCATTCCCCAGAGCTCATGACCATAGGTGAGGGGAGGAACGTAGACTGAGGTAAATCGAGAGCTTTGCCTTTCGGCTCAGCTCCTCTTCACCACAACGGTCCGATACAGCGACTGCATCACTGCCGACGCTGCACCTGTTAATTTCATGCTCCATTCTTCCCTCACTTGTGAACAAGACCCCGAGATACTTGAACTCCACTTGAGGCTGCCTCAAGTGGGGGAGTTCTAGATGGAATAAGGAAAAAAATGACATTAATTAAATCCAGGTCAGATTTGACATGCAGTGTGAAGAACGGAACCTCAGGATTGAGGGGGCACTCAGCTGGTACAGTGCTCATTCTCTGATCCGAAGTGCTTTACATAAAACGTTACTGGTAGAGCACTCAGTCCACTGGCCCACAGGTTTGCGGTGGAGCTGCAGCTGCAGCCTGTGGAGTAACACCATGACACTCACATGTCGTGGTTCTCCAGGTTCCATGTTTGTGTGTAAAACTGTGTAACATCATTACAGCTTTAGTTGAATCTTTGTAACTGTCTTACATCAGGACCCACAATGCACCATTTTGAGCCACGCCTCAGCATTTTCCCCACAGTCAAGACTGTGCAGTGGACCGGGCGTAAAGATGACCATCTGCAGAGCCATAGGAATGGTAGAAGTTAGTTTCATGGTATTCAAGTCTCTCAAGCTGAATGAATGTCATGAATACAAAAGCTGTGCGGGAGGCTGCTACACTGACCGCCAGATCACATTTGGGAAAGAAATGAGAATGAAAAAGTTGACACTGACTGAACCCCGGCTGGTGAGTGTGCGATGCCAAGGAGCGTCTTTTGTGTTCACAGGTGGGCTGGTCGGAGGTGGGCTGGTGTCTGAAAAGCTGTCCACACTAACATTTTGAATGGCCTTTGTGAGATGAGCAGGGCTGTGGTGACTCAGCCTGTGGCCTGTGGGTGTGGAGCTGCAGAGGAGGCCTGCTGCTTCACTGGCACTTCATATGGAACTCACTTTCATCAACTCAGATGGAGCGCTATTCATTCAGACCCACATATGACAGGAGCATGCTTTTAGCCGTGGTACGAGCTGCTTTGTTCACTTGCACGTTTGAGTAACCACAGGCATTATCTGGCTCAAAACAGTTCTCATGTTATTAGGTGGCCAACGATAATGTTCACATATAATGTTCTCATCTGTACTTGACACATCTTTCACTGTGGGTGGGGCAAAAAGAGTGGACCACATCTTGATTTGACGGTCAGGACTATCTTATCTTAAGCAGTATTTGCATGTTGTGGTCAAAATCAAACTTAAGCCCTTTTGCTGTGAGACAAACCTCTTATCATGTAGCCACTGTGTAGCTTGAAGCAGTGGTTCCCCCCATGCTCCTCCATGGTTGTAAAGCACTACAACTTCATTCATTCTGATCATTACAGCTTTTATATTACCTTAGCTAAGCTTAATTTACTCTTCTCTCCACACCACAACAGCCTGATATAAATGTATAGTACAAGACATTTTTGGAACGTAATATGTTTTTTATTGTCATCTCCCAGTCGTGTGTTTAAAACCCTGTGTACGTGCAGGCTGCAGTGTGGAGCTTTGTTTCTGAGCACACAGCACATGCATATGGATGTACCTACTCCAGAGCCTCCACCGAGGCGCTCCACATGTGCTCAGCTGTATCCCAGCATGCACCAGGAGGGAATACTCCGACAGCCTGTCAGTCCAATTCAGCCCGACGCATCACTGTACTCATACAAGAAACAAGCTTCGGAAAGTTCTACAAGGAATGGTCAACCGACTTTTACTTCACCGCAGTCATTCAGGAACGCTCCACAAGGTTTCACAAAGCTGTCACGTAGAGTAGGGCTGATAAAGGACCTGATGAAGACTGCAGCCGTGAGTGAGACGTTATAATATGGTCAAGCACAGTGGTAACAAGCATTATATAACCTAGACTTAGACAAACTTTATTGATCCACAAGGGAAATGATTTGGACACAGTAGCTCACATATCACAATATAATAACAGTAAGACATATAATTGGTAATAATAAATTCGCAAAAGTAGCAAAAAATAGCAAGAGACTGGTGTCAAATAATAATATAAATGTATATGTACATCAAAATAAAATAGAAAAATATGTGATAAAATATAAAATAAACAGTGCAACAGTGATAAGATGATTGACAGGACATAGGGTCATGCATTACATAAGGGTGAGTTGTAGGGAGTATTATCTGTTACATAAAGTTGAGTTGTACATCTGTATGGAGAATAGTATGAACGTAGTCCCAAGCAGTCTTGTCATAATACAACAATTTTAAACTCAATTTTGATACTAAGAAATAGACTATATACTTGATACAGATTCCGATGCCGTCATGATTATCAAAAACACACTCTTGAGACAGTAGAATGTCTTTTTCAACATTCCACTGTAGTACTGTCTTCTTCATGGTGGTTCCATAGTGCTCCATGGGTGTATACTTGTCTATGTGCTCTGATACCTGTCCTGATACAGCTCAGGATCATTCTGAAGACATTCAGGAAAGGCTCGTTTCTGTTCTGTCAATGGGACCTTTTTAGTATTGATCGAATAGAATCTGATTTTTGACATCTGCAGTTGGAATTCTCACCTGATGAAGGAATAGTGAGTGAGGCTGAAGTGTAATGACCGTGTGGATTGCATTTCTATTTTGGAGGTCCTGACTGGGAATTGAAATGCCGACATTTACATTAGAAGGTGAAGCCCCATCCCATCAGCTGACACAGTGTTCCATCTCTTCACCTCTGCAGCCCCACAGCCGTCCTTAGGGGCCTCACATGTCAGGGGCCTCTACAATAACGTGGGGATGTGGAGCTTCTGCCAAGTGCACCATTCCATCTCCACTGGACCCCCGTGCCGCCACTGTTCAGGCTCCCATCCCTCCCTGAAGGACATCAATAATGCAGTGCCCAGCAGACTCTGTCAAAGGCGCTACAAAGAGGACCAAAGGCTCTGTCCCCCAGACGCAGACAGGCGCGGGCCCCGACTGATTTATACTGGAGCCCATTCTCATGCAGCCCACCACATCTGCACACATCACCCTGAGAGGTGTGAGGCGCAGGGGCCCGGGGTAACTCCACGGGGGCCCTCTGGTGTCAGCAGGATGGCCCTGACCCGGCCCCTCCCGCAGCGTCAGGGGCCAGTTGGTTGACAGCTGGAGAAAAGAGCCAGGGGCCACTGTAGAACATGTGCACAACAAGTGAAGGGCAGGCAGGACAAAGAGAGTGATGGTTGCAATGATTAAAAGGGTCATCAAACTCTGAACCCAACCACAGACAGGCCGGGGCCCCAAGTGGCCCCTCATCTGAGAGACTGCCTACTGTACATATTGTTGTGCCTGTGATAACATGCATTGAACTTGTGCATGTGCGTTTTACCTTAGATCAGGGGTGTGCAACCTTTTTTCATCAAGGTCCACATATTAAAACACAGACCAGTGTGGGGGCCGATTGAAGGTCATAGACCTGTGGTCAAAATCTGTGCATTTATAAAAGGTCTGAATGACCCGTAGAGCCTTGTTCAGGCTTAGACCCTCAACAGGACACACTAAATTTGCTTTATCAAGGTAAACTTGCTACTGCTTGCGGTAGTATGAGCCAATTCACCTGGCAGCCTGAGGACCAACACAGTCAGTCTGAGGGCCACATTTGGCCCCTGGGTCACAGGTTGGAGATGCCTGCCTTAGATAGACCCAGTCATTATAAAACATTTAACCATCAATGTGAAAAGATGTTTTTTGCAGCTCATTCCACAGGAAACATTTATCCAACACAATTCAACACAATAAACCATCTTCAAGAATGATCTTGTCGGAGTTTTCTACCTTTGACGATTTCTCCCAGGCCCTTTTAGAACTCCCTTTAAAGTTAGCAGTATTATTCTGTCCAATGCTCAGCCCACAAGAGTATGTCACCTTCCTGCACAAGTATACTGTACACATATTGTGTTGTGTTAGTGCTCTGAAGGGGGAGTGAAAGACAGAACATCAGAAAAAACAAAAGTGAAACTAATCAAACATTTTAATATGTTGTTTTCTGCAAATAGAGCATTCTGAAGACATGCACATGTAGTCACATAACATGTATGTCTATGTTATGTGTGAGCAGTTAATACCCCCACAGAATTATAATTTAAGACACTGATGCCCTCACACAAGCACATACTATTTCAACTTATATTGTCCATACAGAACCTGTTCATTCCTCATTATGACTGTCTGTTGTAAATGCTGAATACTTTGACTTGACTTGGATGCACGTCAGACCTCCAGATCCTAGTGCTACACTGAGCCTCTCCTGAAGCTGCCTCAGGCCTGGAGATGTGAGCTGCATCCTGATCGTCTCCTCCTCTGGTTCCTCTGGACGAGACTGACTTTGAACTGAGGAGCTGGGAGTCTGTGGAGACACGGGCTGCATCTCAATTCTCCAATCCGCTCAAAGTCTCCTCCTCGATTTCTTCACTTAGCCCCTCCCCATATGGCCCCTCTCTCTTCAGTGGGCACGAGGAGTCAGAATTGGGTGCAGCCATAACCCTGCCTCACTGCTTTCCTGTGCTTCTGATCTCACGTTTTGGAGGATGAGCACATTGATCAAATACTCAGCAGTTTTAGTTATTACAAATGTGACCTTACATTTGAGAGCATAAATCCAAACACCACAGGTTTCAGATTCTCTCGTGGATTAGAGACTCTTACCTCAGAGTGGCAATTAGCCTGACTTCATTGTAACTTCACTGTAGTAATGTACATACTAGAGAGGTTTCACACATTTATTTACACAGTGCATCTTTTGGTTGTACAGTGTGAGACCCATCTTCAGATATTGATGTAGGCTTGCTCAGGACTACCTTAGCTGGAGCATTTTAACATATGGAACATGTTTTTAACCTTGAGAATCTATCTTGTAGGGGTTGCACACATTAGTCGACTCTAGCGTTGTCCGGCGACTACCTCAGCGTGTAGTCGACTAGTCGCGAGTACGTGACCCTACGTAACTTTGACACAATCGACATGGCGGAACAAAACAATGAAAGAAAGTTATCATCAAGCGTTTGGAGATATCTGACAAAAGATGAGGCTGGTACACAAGTCTCATGCAACATATGCAAGACTGTTCTGAAGTACAACAACAGCTCTTTGACCCGCTTTATTCCAGCAGAGAAAGTACTGCACTCTGTAACACTGTAGATGAGGAGGTCCAGCAGTATTTATTATTGCCCCATATTCCCACCATGGATAACCCTCTGCGATGGTGGGCCAGCCATCAGAAGCACTTCCCCCGTTTGGCCAAGCTCTCCAAAACCTACCTTGCCATTCCAGCTACAAGTGAGAGGATCTTTTGGCTCGCGGGGAACACTGCCGCCAGACAGCGCACCAGTCTTCACCCTGCTCATGTCAATGTGCTCATCTTTCTTCATGAAAACACTGACAGTAAAACAAAAACAAATTCCCCACCAGAGCAAGAGTGGGACAGTGAATGATGAGCCAAATTTGCGTGCATGCGTAAACGCGCCCGTAGCCTTTTGTTCACATGAAAAGTTCTAATGTTGTTATTATTCTTGTTGTTAAAATGAATATTATGTTTCCTGAAAGAAACATTTCCATGTTAAAAATGTCTAATAAATGGCAAATTTATTGCATTATTTGCGCTCACTTTTTATTGATGATGACGTCATCGACTAGTCGGTGTCGACACGACTAGCGTCCTCAACTAGTCGACCACAAATATCGAGTCATCGTGCGACCCCTGTCCTTAGACTCCGGCTGAACCTTTTACTCCGGCAGCACAGTAGTTTGGGTGTATGCCAGCACCGACCAAAACTATGTTATCAGAAATATGGATGAGACCATTGCTTTTTTGTATTTGTGGAGGGAAAGCTGTCAACTGGATTGAACAAAAGTTTGATTTCACAACATGTTCTGGTGTTGTGACACTTCGACAAATCAGTGTAAAGCATTTATTTGAACGCTCCAGACTGATGTGGACAAAGTGGGCACGTATGAATCTGCCGTGCGTCAGGTTAACATGTTTTGGATTAATGGGGAGTCAAACCCAGAACCCTTTGGCTGTGCAGTGAGAGTGCTATACCGCCTGGCTAAAATTAAAAAAAATAAAAAAGCCACCTGGATTTAACTAAGCAAACAGGTCTGAGGTTGCTGCAGTTGGTCAGGTCCAGGTTCAGAAACAATATGTGTCATCAATGCAAAATCTTGGTGAAAAATGGATGCATTCCCTGTGGCATTGTTTTGATAAGCTTCTGTAATGTCACAAGATTTATTTCCATCCAGTGTTGCATTCATTTTTCACCGTCTTGCAGTGATGACGGTCTGAACGCTGCACAAAGCTCCAGCACATCCCAAAGATTCTCACTGGGGTTAAGGTCTGTGGGGCTAATCCATGTTTGTCTCTGGAAAAAAAACAAAAAAAAACAAACAATATCCAGGTAAGTTAAAATGACTTAAATTAAGAACATATTACTTTATTTGAGTCAATTCATTTTAGCAAGTAAAATGATCTGCTAGTGAAATAAGTGTTTTTTTTTCTTAATTCAAGCAACATTTGTTTTATTTTCATATTTTAAGTACAAAAATCCACGTGCCAAGTGAAATTTACTCAAATCATGGTAAACCTTTCTTAATCCAAGTCATATTATCTTGACTAGATTTTATTTTTTGCAGTGTGAACCGCTCTTTCACAGTTTGAGCCTGATGAATCCTGCCATTGTCATCGTGGAATATGCACATGCAGTCAGGGAAGAGAAAATCCACTGATGGCATAACCTGGTCAGAAGAATGAGGTCAGCTGAACCTGAATATACTGAATAGTATATTCAGGTTCAGCTGAGCTCATTCTTTGAGCACACACTGCTGCTGAACCTGGACCTGACCAACGGCAGCAACATCGGACCTATTTGCGTAGTTAAATCCAGGTGACGACTTTTTTTGGCCAGGCCGTGTATGTCACAAGAGCAAAGAACAATAAACAATTTATACCAATAAAAATGTTGCATTAGACCTGTTCCTATATACTTGCTGCCTTTAGAGATGAGAAATCAAGTCTTCTCTCTGATTTAACAGTGAGCTCTGTCTGCTCCCGGAGGACAGCAGAGGAAGCGTGCTGGATTTCCTGCTTAATCTGCTTAGACACCTCTGCAGACGGACGGATTAGCCGGGCTGTCAGGGCCCTGCTGGGGGATCGATACTCTGGCTCCAGAGCAGGAGAGCAGGGGCCCTGTGGGGAGCAGGGTCGGGAGCGGGTCAGTTCACATACACCCATGCCCAAAATCTGATATCTGCAGGGAGATACTCCAAAAAGGAATTCTTACTAATTCCAATTTTTGTTAGCTGGATCTAAACCAAATTTTAAAGAGCCTCTATTCCACTATTTTCTGACCCACGTGATGAAGTTGTGTTTTGTTTCTTTCAAACAGAAAACACTTTCTTCCACCATGTGGTTTACACGAAATGCTCCACCGCTTTTTTAAACTAGAATCATTTGGATGATTTCACCCCTGGAATTGCCGATCTCGACTGAACTGAACTCGACTGAACTAAAGGTAAAAGGAGCTGTTCACTTGAAAACTACAACTTCATGACATTATAAGGTGGAAAGGAGCATTTTGAGCTTCGGAGTCTTTACTCAAACATGTGTGAATGAAACAAAGCACAACTCACAAGAGTTAATTTTGCATTGTTGAAGAGCATGTATGAATAAGGGGAGATAAAGGTGAGAAATAATGTGTAAATATTGTGTATGTGTCGTACGATCACTGTCGGGGGGCTGTTTCTTCTCACGGCTGCAGTCATATGCGGAGGACATATATACACATATAAAACTTAATACAACAGCACCCCCTGGCGAAAGGATAGTAGTACTACACCTTCCAGCGCTGACAAGTGCATATGAAGTTGCCCTGACACAGGATCTGATTATGACAGGGGTGATTATATTTATTTCCAGTTCATTCTGATAACATCACTTTCAAATTATTTCCAACAGCACCCCTCCATATTTGAAGAACTCATGATTTTAGTTAAGTGAAACACACACTTGAGGTATATAAAATAACCTTATTTTTGACAAGTTTTGATAGAAATCTTCAGAAGACATCTTAAAACTACTTGACCCTGCTCTCTATAAAGTGACTGGTTCCTCAAAGCTCAGGTCTGAAGGTGCCGCATGGCGACAGCTGTTGGCAACAGTGTCTGCAGAGAATTTTCCCATCCTGCACCAGCCGGTGGGTTTTTTGCTCTGGCACCAGGATCATGTGTTCACTGAGAGACTGAGGATGGGACAGTGTGTTTGCTGATGTCTGTGTCAGATCATGTTTCCATGTTTTTCACTGTGAAGCCCATTGGGGAAACTCTTGCTGTGATTCTGGGCTATAGAAATAAAATGTAAATTAAGTGAATTGAACTTACTGCTGTTAAAACTGGATCGTCATGGTTACGTGTTAAACAGTAGCAAGTGGCTTTAAAGTGTAATATTATAAAATCCACGGTCAAAACAGTTTAGAAACCAAGTTTGAGCTGTGTGTGCCCTCCTCCTCTCTCTCCTTCTCCTCCACTCTCCAGCTCTCTATGCCCTTTGCTCCTCTTCTCTTTCTCCTCTGCTCTTCCTCCTCTCTCCAGCTCTCTGTGCCCTCTGCACCTCCTCTCTTTCTCCTCTGCTCTTCCTCCTCTCTCCAGCTCTCTGTGCCCTCTGCACCTCCTCTTTTTCTCCTCTCCTCTTCCTCCTCTCCCTATCTCTCTATGCCCTTTGCTCCTCTTCTCTTTCTCCTCTGCTCTTCCTCCTCTCTCCAGCTCTCTATGCCCTCTGCTCCTCTTCTCTTTCTCCTCTGCTCTTCCTCCTCTCCAGCTCTCTATGCCCTCTGCTCCTCTTCTCTTTCTCCTCTGCTCTTCCTCCTCTCTCCAGCTCTCTATGCCCTTTGCTCCTCTTCTCTTTCTCCTCTGCTCTTCCTCCTCTCTCCAGCTCTCTATGCCCTTTGCTCCTCTTCTCTTTGTCCTCTGCTCTTCCTCCTCTCTCCAGCTCTCTATGCCCTCTGCTCCTCTTCTCTTTCTCCTCTGCTCTTCCTCCTCTCTCCAGCTCTCTATGCCCTCTGCACCTCCCTCTCTTTCTCCTCTCTCTCCTCCTCTCTCCAGCTCTCTATGCCCTCTGCTCCTCTTCTCTTTCTCCTCTGCTCTTCCTCCTCTCTCCAGCTCTCTATGCCCTTTGCACCTCCCTCTCTTTCTCCTCTGCTCTTCCTCCTCTCCAGCTCTCTATGCCCTCTGCTCCTCCTCTCTCCTCTCTCTCCTCCTCCTCTCTCCAGCTCTCTATGCCCTCTGCTCCTCCTCTCTTTCTCCTCTGCTCTTCCTCCTCTCCAGCTCTCTATGCCCTCTGCTCCTCCTCTCTTTCTCCTCTGCTCTTCCTCCTCTCCAGCTCTCTGCTTTCTGCCTGCCTTGTCTCCATGGGGAGCTCAGCTCTGGAACTCTCTCCCTCCTGACCTCCTCAGCACTGACTCACTCCCACACTTCAAAGCCAAACTCCAAACACTCGTGTTCAAACTGGTCCATTCACTCCACCAGAGCTCCGGAGCACAGCTGCACTGCAGAACTTCTGACCGTATGTTTTTACTGAGTATTCAGCTTTGTTCTATAGTAATGCGTTTGTATTTGTGTATTGTTGTAAGGCGACTATGACTGTCTAGAAAGGTGCCTGATTACAAGAACTGTCTCTAGTGGAAGCCTCCCCCACTGTACATGTTAACAAAGCACACAACTGGAGGCAGAGGATTTCCTTTTGAAGAGTGAGCCATGAAAACATGTGGTTTCCTCTGATTTAATCATGAATAAAGCACAAAACAGTCATCAGGTCTATCACACAAACAGGCAAAATAAAACACAGCATACACAGTGTTCTACAGTTAGTACACGTCACATTAAATGTGTCTACAGAGCTGAAAATGTGTGGGACCTGGAGACAGGATTTTGGAATTTCTAAAGATCCTAAAGAGTTTCAAATTTGAGCTGGAGGGAAGTCAGAAATCTGTGGTGCGGTTTGTTCTCTGTTCATATTGCTCACATTTTGACCTGGTTTATGGTTAATTGTTCTGTAATAACTACCTGACTATTTTGATATTTCTTCACAAACATGTAGGTCCTTTCCTTCCATTTGAAAAGCTGACAGTGTAAGGTGAACCTGGACTAACAGACACGGGGATAGTGACAGGGTGTTAACCCCGGTGAAGCTTCAGGCTTTGCTCTTTTCAGACTCCGCCTCTGTGCTCTCCGCCGCCCCTCCGAAACGCCGGCCCAGTTCTGACGTCAGCACAGAGCAGCATGACCTCTGCACAGTGCACAAAACAGGGTTAGAACAACTTAAGTAATACATAAATGGTAAGAGTACTTATTACGTGTAATAAACTTTGTGGCTACTTTGAATCTGTCTGTAAGTAGTCCTTTCACTTAAAGGCTGTACCTCCTTTAAGCATTTTTCACATCTTAAAAGTATGAAAAATAGAAGTAGTTCATCTTAAACAGTTACAATGGTTATCTCTCATTTACCTAATCAATTCAGAGAATCCTAATTATTCACCATGAGTTTATGAGCACTTTCCACAACTCTCAGAGGTCAGTGCGAAAATCAACTCGCTTGTTAACAGCACATAATAGAAAACTGCCATTCATCTCACCTGTGGCCTTATGGTTTAAAGTAATGGTGCATTTATACATGAAAACTGAGACAAGGCCTGTCACCATAACAGGTATACAGAGATATACAAAGATACTATGATACATGATAATACTGAAACTACTTTATGCCACTGATATATTAACAATGATGCAAGATAATCCCAGTAACCGATTTTTAAATAGACACTATCATTCAGAGGGCCTGAGTTGCAACAAATAAATAGCACAATAAAAATTAACCATAGAAATCTCTTATTTAACCTTTTACAGCTCAAAAGTTATTGTATTACAACAAAAACACACTTATTTAGCTCCCTCACCTTGTCATCCTTGGCCTGGCGGTGGGCTTTGGACAGAAGCTCCAGCAGAGCCAGCATGACCCCCAGGGCCAGCCCCAGCCCCAGCAGCACAAAGAGCCCCCTCAGGTCATGTGCCTCCAGGGAGCCCCCCTCCTGGTCCTCCATGCAGCTCCGTGCCCACCACTTGTTCCTCAGGTAGGTGAGCGTCCCAGCCTCACTCAGCTCCAAGATGGCAATGGACAGGTTCTTCATCAGAGGGAACCCTGGTACAGGAAGGTGAGGAATACATTCCATTGTCCAGAAACTCCCCAAAACGCTTTGAAAAGTGTGTTTTTAACAGAAAAATACATTTACATAGTTTATAGTGAATAATGTAGAAATTTTACTTTAAAGAAACACTATGTAGCTTTTCTAGTGTGGGGTCTGTCACCATAGAGATGTGGTTTGCCTAGAATGTTCCATAGAAGGGTATTAATGTTTAGCTAGCATTATTCACTTATGGGTGTTTTTACTGTGCATCGGACCTGTTTGTTCTCACCACCTCACCAAAGACAGGCCTGGAGCTGTGTTTTTATTCACACACGTTTGAGTAACTCTTCATTATTAGTCTGTCTACAGCACCAAAGCTCCAAACGCTCTGTTTCACCTTGTGATGTCATGATGAGGTAGTTTTCAAGTTAACCAAGTTACCTTTTACCTTTAGTTCAGCAGAGACGACCAAGTCCAGAGCTGAGATAATCCAAATGATAATGCAGGTCTGTGGAGTTTAAAAACACAGTGGAGCACTTTCTGTTTTCCACATGACATCACAAGGTGGAACACAGTGTTTTCAGTTTGCAGAGAAGAACTCAGGCTTAAAGATGAAAGTTTTGTGTGTTAAATGTGTGTTTTGCTGAGGAAACAACATTATAATAGAGGTAAAAAGAGTGTAATAATGTGATTCCATATGGTGGATTTGTCCCACGGTCCGTGGGTGTCACTCACCTCTGGGTGCTGCAATGCTGTATGCCCTCTCTGACACCACCTCTTCAGAGCGAGTGAGGGAGCAGTACCGTGCCACTGCCAGGTCCAGGGACACAGCCTCCCCGATGAACGCAAAGTTCCCCTCCTGAGCCCGCCGCATCCCCTCCCCCATGTTGGCCACGAAGCTCCTCCTCTTCTCCATCTGCTCGTACATGCGCTGGTACAGGGCGATCTTGGACGTCTGCGCATACAGACAAACTGATGACTACAGTCACATGAGCAGTCAAAAGTAAGGACACAACACACACGTTTACTGCTTCCTACATTTTCTACACACACAGAAGACATCGAATATATGATGTGAGACATATGAGTCATGCACCAAAGAGAAAAGGTTAAATAACTCTCTTGGTCTCTGTGATGTTCTGATGAAGCCGCCCGACTCAAACCAGGGCTTATAGCAGAGGATGGCCATTAAAATAAATAAATCAAAGACAGAGTTGAGTTTTTGAGTGTATTTTTTTTATACTACTGACATATGGAATATTTGTCAGTCAAAGGTTTGGTGTCTTCAGTGATGATGATGATGATGATGATGATGATGATGATGATGATGATGATCTACTATGTAAATAATCATGGAAATAAAGAAGAGACTTAAATGCAAAGAGTGTTCAGACATATGTCTGGTACAATATGTCTGATAAACTTTTCTGTGTCATCATTATCCTCTTCAAAGCAGTATTTTTGGGTGATTCACGCATGTTTGAGTGATACTGTACTGTCCTGCTTTTGAGTGCTTAGCAAATACCTGCCGTCTATCTTCACTCACTGCTCTGTACTTTGATATATAAAAAAGAAAAAAACCTCTGACCTTATACATGTAATACATGGTAATACATGTCATGTCCAGACCTCCAGGTCAAAGCACGGTCTTGTCCGAAGCTAAGGCCTGGTTGGTACTTTGGATGGGAAAAGCTTTCATTATTATTGTGTCTGTAGGCAAGACACTTCAGCCACCTTGCCCAGTCTGAATGTATGAGGGTCTTTTCCTGTCTGCCCCAGGGCAGCAATAGTAGTTTACCACTGTATTTGGAGGTAATAAGTAATGCACCCAGTGTCCTACAGATCCACTTTGAGCATCTGGATAAGTGTGAAATAAGAATTGTTGGACAGGAAGTAAGTGTTTCTGTGATAAAGGTTCTATATTACACAAAATGGACTATTAACTCTTAACTTTAGACATGTTATAATGTTAGTACCACCTCAAAACACCTGGAGCTGTGTTTTGTTTCACTGACACATATTTGAAAAAACATTTAGTATAGATGGAAAATTCCAGGGTTGAAAGTAATTCTACTAAAGGTGGAGTTTAAAAACACAGTGGAGCATTTCCCGTATTACTACATGACATCATAACAAAATGTTTCCTGTTTGAGAAAAGAACTCAGCCTAAATATGCAGGATTTGTGAGTTTACTTTGAAACATACTCGAATGAAACAAAACACACCTCCAGGTCCTTTTTTCTGTTTGAGGACAGAGACGAGAAAACAGTGGAGTAAAGTCATGATCTGTGTGTGTAGTTTAGCACCTTGAAGAACTGTGTGGTGGAGCCCCCCTCCACAGAGCCGTACTCAATCAAGTCCTGATTGGCCAGATCGCTGAAGGTCCTGATGGACGCGTGCTTTTTGTCCGTGTGGATCATGGCGTAGAAATTGGCAAAGTAACAGGCCAGGAGCAGTACCGCAAACAGCCACCAGACGGCAGCGATCACACGTCCAGCCACAGCTTTAGGGTGGGGGCCGGCGCCTGAAGGGGGCAGCAAACACACAGGCACATAATAGAATACTGAAAAGGGGGTATTTTACTACTATGGGGTATTAATCTATAACATATAATTGGTCTCAGTGTTATTGCCCCCCCTTCAGAGCATTGTCACTATACAGTCAGCGCTAATTAAACTGCTGCACATCGCATCAGGTTTGTCAAGCTGTGTACAGTTTTGTATCATGTTTTTGTATATTTATGGAGAATTGTTGTGTGGGAGCCTGGGGGGTGTAGGCTTGAAGGAGGAGTATTGCACAGAATCTTAACCCAAAGGAGGGTCTGAATAGGGCCCGACAAGCATGGATGATGTCGAAAACCTCTGCCGGCATATTTTTAATGAGGGAACAATGTTATACAGTGGAGGAAATAAGTATCTGGTCCTTTGCTAATTTTGTAGGTTTGCCCACTGACAAAGACATTAACCATCTCTAATTTTAATGGTGGGTTCATTTAGAATAATCCTGTAAATAAATAGCATTTGGGAGCTGCCTGGCTGTGTCTTACCCTGCAGAGTGAGCGCTCCGGTGATGTACCAGAAACTGTGCAGCAGAGTGAAGGTCGTCTGCTCCTTATCTGGCTCCGCCCACTCAGACGGGCTCATCCTGAAAACAGTTCTTATCATTATCATCAGTTTGACTTATGTATAAAGGCTCTACAAACATGTTCTGAAATGAATGAGGGGTTTGAGGAAAGGGAGCGCTCTGGGACAGTTCTCCATTTGCTGTGCCTGCGAGGCTACTGCTGCTTCATATTGGCCAATATTACATTATTCTCTGATCTACTGTATGTTATAATATTGTATGAGTTTGTGTCTCAAATCCAATTCGCTCTGTTCCACCTTGTGACGCTGGTGTACAGTGCTCCACTGTGTTCTCCACACACCTTCACTAGAATCAGTTGTATGATTTCAGCTTTGGAATTTCCTTCATGAGACAGAACAGAGCATTTTGAGCTTTGGAGATGTACACAGACTAACAATAAAGTTACTCACACATTTGTGAATGATACAAAACACAACTCCAGCTTTGTTGTTGAAGAAGTAACAACATATATAACATGTCTTACATGTGTAATAACTTTGTGTAATATCAGAGCTTCAAATCAGCACCACAATTGTTATCAGTAAAAGCTAAATCTGATTCATATCAGATGGATAAGACCTCTACATGCCCAACTGCCTTTCAATTATACATTACTAATCTTTTGTATTGTTTGTCAGAAAACACATTTCTATATTTGCCCAACATCATGCAGCCCTACCATGCATGTCCCAGCCTGGGACTCACCTGGACACGAGGAAGATGGAGAGCCCGGTGAGGAGGAAGGCGATGAGCAGCCCCACCCACATGTCGGCGGAGAAGGGTGCGAGCAGGCTGAGCGCGCTCTCGTGGGTCACCAGTTCTTTGTTGAGGATGAAGCCCAGGCCGGTCTGGAGGAACGGGGTGCTCATATCCACATGTCGCTCCCGCACTGAGGTGAGGGTGAGGGGGGCCACCGCCAGGTCAGCCTCCTGAAGGACAATGTGGAAGGAAATATGACATGTCAGCTCCGTAGTGCTGATGTTGAGTAAAGAAATTCTTGGTGGACTAAATGTCCTGCAGAACAATTCAACTAAAAAGCACTAAAAACTCTCTCGTATGTGTATCTGACCCAAACTGCACTCACAAGACGACACCCGCAAAAAACTATTCACACAAGAACTTACTTAACTTACAGAAAACGTACTAGGAAGCAATGTATTCAGTCTTTTTTACATCTAAAAGGCAAAACGTCTTTACTCTAAAACTTTTGTCTGGTGGCAGAATTGAATTTCTTTCTTCTGTGGACAATGCCCTGATGCCAAAACAATTACAAGTCTGGAAATGTGATCAAACTCAAACTATCACAACATGACTGGTAATGATTTAAGATTTAAAATAGTAATTGTCCAGAGCTCACCGGGTTTAGCCCAGCATTGCAACAAGGGTTTAATTAGTGGTTAGGATGAAGATTTGAGGAGACAGGCACAGGAGGAGAGGAGGAAGTGGAGCAGACCGAGCACTGTGTGTGTGCTTTATGGGAGCACCAAGGATCAGAGCCCATACGTCATGTTTCTGCTGTAGAACTACAGGACGAGTGTGATTTATCTGATGTTTTACTGTGTCTGTGGCCAGCACATGTCTGTGAAACCGTTTATGAAATGTGCTCTGTTGTGTTTGGACGCACCCCTCGGATGACCTCTCCGATCATGCCGCTCCACTGGCCGTTTGGGTCCATGGCCCCGTAGCGCCCGTCCTTCACCACGTGGACCTTGTAGGTGAAGCCCACTCGTTTGGCCAGCTCGGTCAGCAGGTCCATGCAGTAGCCCTCCAGCTCACTGCCGCGACTCATGGCGTATGGCTCCTCCTGTAAAACAGACAGGACACCTGCTTTAGTGTGGTTTGTGGGAGGATGGACTTTTACTGAGTCACCAGCAGGTGGTGCTAGAACATCTGGCCTCTTCAAAGTAAAAGAAACCTGTGAGTTCAGTTTAGATACCTCATAGTTTTACCAAAGTACATATAGTGTCTGTATGAGGTAACTAAGGACACTTTGAATCACTCAGTAGCTTTGGTGACATGTCACCTCATGACTTTCCAATGGAACCATGAGCATAGAATTAAAACTATACTTTGTAATATTCTCCATTATGATCAGTACATTTTATGTCATACTGTGGAGGATTGAAGCCAAAAGAACATTTCCATGGAAACATTCAAGAGGAGGCTTTCCTCCAGGCCAAATAAGAGTTTGGTTTGTGGAGGTCTCACACAGTAAAAATGTTTTTCAGCACAGTAAAATCAACAGTGGGAGAGGGATCTACTTCTCTTTGCTTTAAATCCGGAAGAATGTGCTTGTAACTTACTTGTGCAATAAAATTAACTCAATCAACAAAAAAGAAAACATTCTGAGTCTATGGAGTAGAGTCCATAAAACTCGATTGGCGATTGGAGAGAAACTGGAGCCATGTTTAAGTCAGTGCTGTGGCTGTGTGAATGTCCCAGTGCAGAGCAGAGTACCTTTATGGTGGTGATGGATAGCTCCTTGACATCTGAAAGAGAAAAACAAAGCCGTGTTTAAATCTGGACTGTAATAAAGTATGTCAGCATAATGAAGCGTGACAGTCAGGGGGATTAGACCAGCTCCAGCCCAGGACCAGTGCTTTATCCAGGGGCTCGCTGTAAATAAGCCACAGCCGCACAAAGAGCCGCTTGTTGTGCTTGTTTTTGGGGAGAGGGATCTGAGTTCTTTCGGGCCCCATGGGGTGATCAAAGGGGCCCCTCCTTCAGGATGTTTTCCAGCTTTGTTTGTCAAGGATCAGAGCTGTGATGGATCCCACAGTCCCACAGTCCCACAGCTCCTGACTCTGAGAGGAGCCATTGCTATTGTTTGCAGCTGGGACCAGTCATGTTCCCAGGGACTCCAGAGAATGCCAGGACTGCTCCCACTAGGTCCAGACCCGCTTCACAACCGGTCCAAACCCAGTCCCCGGCCACTCCAGACCCAGCTGACAGATCTAAATGAAACACATAGAGGCTATGACAGTCCATGTCTAAGCCCAGCAGGACTTTGGCCCCTCCGCTGGTGAGAACGGCCCTGGGGCCCTCAGAGGGCTCTCAGAGGGCTCCAGAGATGAGGCTGCCAACATGAAGGAGTCAAGAGAGAGAGACGTGACCCTGGCTGTGGTCAGCCAAACCAGTGCTGTGGTCAGCCAACACTGCCCAGTACACACTCACACTCACACCAATGGACTTGTGCTGGGGCTTTCTCAACCCAAACACAAATCTTTTTTGTTTCTTTCCCTTTTTGTTTTTCTTTTGTTCATCTTCTACAGTTGAGGGGATTTGAACAAGGAGGGACAGAGATAATTTGCACTAAAATAGTTTTGGCATTGAGAGGACTGCTACACAAAGAGTCTAGTGCAAGTCTCTGAGGATGCTTTAAAATGGGGTTATGTAAAATCATTATGCCGCTCAAAGTCTGGAGTGAGTCTGCATGGTTTAGTAATCCTGGATATAAATAAGTTGTTTGCTGAGGTGAAATGCCACAAGGAAGAGGCTGTCTACCAGTTTGAATGGGAAGTTAATGGATCAACTTCTATTTTTATTTCTTTTATTCTATTATCATTTTCTGTGAACAAAATGTAAAATGATGTTTTGCATATGTTCAGGTTTCACTGAACACCTGACATGTTCATAAAGCTCATGCAGATGCAGCTGCACTCTGCCCTCTATTTTTCAGGTCACATTTATACATCTGTCCACACGTATACAGATTTACAGATAAATAGAAGAGCATTCAGGCTGTGCACAGTAATATGGTCAGAGTCAGACACGTTTAAAACTGTTGTGTTCGCAAAATTTAGCAACGCATGGACCTCACATCACATTGTATAATTCTGAATTTTCAGTCCTGTTTTATCCTGTGAATACCAATGATTTATAGTTATAAATAAATAAATAAATAAAAGAAAGAAAATAAGGATGTAAAAGAAAAACAAAACACGAAATATGTCCTTCTAGTCTTCATACCAAATCCTCAGATTCTAATTCATGAATTATTATTAGCAGATGAAAAGAAAGCGTTGAATTCAATCAAATATATAATTATCCTTCTAAACACCGATTCAGAACGACAAGGATGGTCCATTCCATCTTCACTCCCCACTCTTAACCCAGTTGGTGTGCTTCATACTCTCACACCTAATATAACGTACACCACCCCACAGACACACACCCTCAAACATGAAATGGACCGTTCCAAATCTCAAACAAATGGGACTTTCCACACAAAACTTCAAAACTGTGACCAGAGGTTGCTAAAAATAGGCAAACTAAATCATATCTGAAGGAGCGCTGCAAGGAACACAAATGTCCAACTCCTTTCATATTGTCTACAAGCAGTGGCAGGTCACTCTAAATAAATATGAGTGCATCTAAATGAGTAGCAGTATGCAAACCACTAGGCTATGACCCTTACCTCCGCTGGCAGCCAGTGCACACAGAGCGGCGAGCACGAGACCCACACAGCTCCTCATTTTGTCCCAAGTGGAGTGAGTGTCTCTGGGCAGTGGTCAGCGCGGGCTCCTGATCCTGTGGTGGTCAGTCTGGTCCTCTTGCTCCTCTGTGCTGGGGACTTCACAGCAGCTGCAGTGGACACAGGGGCCGAGTGGAGAGGCGTCCGGGGATGGGGCCTTTATATGGGGGGCTGGGAGGAAAAGCAACATGTGACGTTGATCAAGCTATTTCATCATGATGATAGTTTGAATTTCAGTTTGGACTCTGGGTTACACAGTTTGTAGGCTGGTTCTGAAGGTTAACAGTGAAGAGGGCTTCTACACTATAAAAGCCCATGTCTGATGTTGGGCTTGGGGCATGTTAGCTTCATTAAAGCCACTTGTTTTTGGCAATGGTTACGTAACATTGGGGACTTGGGGGTTTGGGGAGGGGGCAGATGTATGCAGAGGAGGGGATGTTTTGTTCCTGGGATGGAGGCGTTCCTCACAATCCGCTCTCATAGGCTCAAAACAAAGATTATTTTAGGTCGAAAAGCAAGACAGTGGGTACGGAAAGTAATCAGACGCCCTTACATTTTTCACTCCTTGTTCTATTGCAGCCATTTGCTAAAATCATTAAGTTATTTTTTTCCTCACTAATTTACACACAGCACCCCATATTGACAGAAAAACACAACATTTTTGCAGATTTATTAAAAGCACCTTTTGAGCTAATACGGCCATGAGTCTTTTTGGGAATGATGTTTTTCACACCTGGATTTGGGGATCCTTTGCCATTCCTCCAGCAGATCTTCTTCAGTTCTGTCAGGTTGGATGGTGAACGTTGGAGGAGCCATGTTCAGGTCTGTCCAGAGATGCTCAGTTGGGTTTAAATCTGGGCTCTGGGCCATTCAAGAACAGTCACAGAGTTGTTCTGAAGCCGCTGCTTCCTTATTTTAGCCGTATGCTTAGGGTCATTGTCTTGTTGAGCACCTGGGCACTCTGGAGAAGGTTTTCATCCAGGATATCCCTCTGCTTGGCCGCATTCATCTTTCCTTCGATTGCACTAGTCGTCCTGCCCTGCAGATGAAGAACACCCCACAGCCTGATGCTCCACCACCAGGCTTCACTGTTGGGACTGTATTGGACAGGTGAGGAGCAGTGCCTGCTTTTCTCCACACAAACCACGTAGAATTAAGGCCAAAAGGTTCTATCTTTGTCTCATCAGACCAGAGAATCTTATTTCTCACCATCTGGGAGTCCTTCAGGTATTTTTTTAGCAAACTCCCTGCAGCTTTCATGTGTCTTGGACTGAGGAGAGGCTTCCCTCGGGCCACTCTGCCATAAAGCCCAGACTGGTGGAGAGCTGCAGTGATGTGACTTTCTAGCACTTTCTCCCATCTCCCAACTGCATCTCTGGAGCTCAGCTACTGTGATCTTTGGGTTCTTCTGTATCTCTCTCACCAAGGCTTTTCTCCCCTGATTGCTCAGTTTGGCCGGACGGCAGCTCTAGGAAGGGTTCTGCTCGACCCAAATGTCTTCCATCTAAGGATTATGGAGGCCACTGTGCTGTTAGGAACCTTAAGTGCAGCAGAAATGTTTTTGTAACCTTGGTCAGATCTGTGCCTTACCACAACAGTGTTTGTGAGCTCTTCAGGCAGTTCCTTTGCCCTCCTGATTCTCATTTGAGCTGAAGCTCAGAGCTGGACTCCAGTGAAGGTGTAGAATCATCTCAAGAATTCAATTCAATTCAATTTATTTTTGTAGCGCCCAAAATCACAACAACAGTTGCCTCTAAGGGCGTTCCAAGATATGGATGAGTAAAACATACACACAGACATATCAAAACAGGAATAAACAACATTCATGTAAAGCAGCAAATGAAACATTGTCCAGTCATCCCCTGTCCTTAGACCCTCCTTCTCAGCAAGGAAAAACTCCAAAAAACCCAGGGTCCTGGGAAAAAGAAGAAACCTCAGGGAGAACTACAGTGAAGGAGAGATCCACTCCCATGGACGGACAGGCTATAGATGTCCAGGCCCGTGGGCCAGTTCAGTATGACCACAGCTACCCAGGTGGGGAAGGAGCCGGGGAGGTGGAGGAGGAGAGGGGCGAGGAGGAGGAGCCAGGCGAGGAGGAGGAGAGGGGTCCAGCTGCCATCAGGCGTCTGAAAGAGTTACACTCCACAGGGGGAGTGGGACAGGGGACAACATGTGAATAGGATGTTCACATAGGATAGGATTGTTGATCCACAACAATGAAGGATGAGCAGAAGACATGGACAGACCTGAGTTCAAGATGAGTGTCACAGCAAAGGCTCTGAACACTTATGGCCATGTGATATTTCACTTTTTCTTTTTTAATAAATCTGCAAAAATGTCAACAATTCTGTGTTTTTCTGTCAGTATGGAGTGCTGTGTGTACATTAATGAGGAAAAAAAACTTAAATGATTTTAGCAAATGGCTGAAATATAACAAAGAGTGAAAAATGTAAGGGCATCTGAATTCTTTCCGTCCCCACTGTAAATAAGCCATGCAGGCAACATGGTGTGAGATGGGGGGTTATGAAATAAAAGTTATCATTTCAGAAGTACAGTCGTATGGTGTGCTGCACTAATAACTCCTGAGTTAATAAATCTTATAATTCTTAAACTTAGAGACATTGTAGTGTTTATCCAGAGGGATGTGTTGCAGGCTGAGGACTTTACATGTGAAATGAATTATAACTCAGAAACAAGGAAACATGTGTTCTTGTCGCTCACACATGAAACACACATCAGTATATATATATATATATATATATATATATATATATATATATATATATATATATTTCATTTCTCCCACATCCTGTTCATGTTGCCCCTCTGACTAGGGTTACTGGAGTAGTAGCATTAACAGAGTCTGGTTCTCGCATCTCGCCCATTTCCGTCTTGTTCCAGTCGCCCATTTCTCATCAAGGTGTCCTGGTTCCTCCACACCTGACGCAGACCTTGTTTGGGTGAGCGACGTTCGGATTCAAACCCGGGTCCCCCATGGGAAAGTCCAGTGAGCTAACCAGCCACTTGCCACACTCAGGCAAATGATAACTTTTACTCAGGCACCTTGGAAGACCCAAGGTGTAGGCTGTGCCTACACCTTGGGTCTTCCAAGGTGTAGGCTGTGCAAAGAAGTGCCTGAGACAGTCCAGCACATAACTGCAGGGTGTAAGATGCTGCAGGGAAAGCGACATGGAGCGACATAACCAAGTAGCGGGCATAGTGTACAGAAACATCTGTGCAGAGTACGGGCTGGAAACCCCAGGATCAAGGTGGGAAACACCTCCAAAGGTTGTGGAGAATGAGCCAAGATCCTGTGGGACTTCCAAATACAGACGGACAGAATGGTGATGGACCAACCAGACATCGTGGTTTTGGATAAGCGAGAGAACAAAGCTGTGGTGGTGGACATTGCAATACCGAGCGATGGCAATGTCAGGAAAAAGGAACACGAGAAACTAGAGAAATACCAGGGGCTCAAAGAAGAGCTGGAAAGAGCCTGGAAGGTGAAAGCATCGGTGGTGCCTGTGGTGATCGGAGCACTCGGGGCCGTGACCCCCAAACTGGATGAGTGGTTGCAGCAGATCCCAGGAAGGACAACAGACATCTCAGTCCAGAAAAGCGCAGTACTGGGAACAACAAAGATACTGCTATATATATATATATAGTGTTTTTAAAAAAACGCAATGGAAAAATGATTGCATTGTATTGTAGAATTACTTAAAAATAGACAAACTCTATAACGATAAGGATTATAAAATAAAATAAAATTCTATATGCAATAAATTGCTATCTGAATACAGTGGCTACAGTTTCTTATGATAATAAATACATTTGTAATGGGTAAAGTGACAGCTGGACATCTTATGTATTGCACAGGCAGTAGAGTTACCAGTGTTCATTGTAAAGTCTGACAGCAGCAGGAAGGAAAGACTTGCAGAACCTCTCCTTCACACAGCGAGGGTGGATCAGTCTGTGACTGAAGCTGCTCTCCAGAGCAGACAGGGCCCTGAAGAGGGTGAGACTCCAGGTCCAGAGCAGACAGGGCCCTGAAGAGGGTGAGACTCCAGGTCCAGAGCAGACAGGGCCCTGAAGAGGGTGAGACTCCAGGTCCAGAGCAGACAGGGCCCTGAAGAGGGTGAGACTCCAGGTCCAGAGCAGACAGGGCCCTGAAGAGGGTGAGACTCCAGGTCCAGAGCAGACAGGGGCCTGAAGAGGGTGAGACTCCAGGTCCAGAGCAGACAGGGCCCTGAAGAGGGTGAGACTCCAGGTCCAGAGCAGACAGGGCCCTGAAGAGGGTGAGACTCCAGGTCCAGAGCAGACAGGGCCCTGAAGAGGGTGAGACTCCAGGTCCAGCATAGAAGTGAATCTGGCCAGGACCCTTCTGTCCCCCACCTCCTGCACCGAGTCCAAGGCACAGCCCAGGACAGAGCTGGACTTCCTGATGACTTTGTCCAGTCTCCTCTTGTCCCTCTCTGTGATGCTGCTGCTCCAGCAGACCACACCGTACAGGATGGCTGATGCCACCACATAGTCGTAGAAGGTCCTCAGGAGGGGCCCTTCACTGTTAAGGACTTGAGTCTCCTCAGGAGGTAGAGCTCTGGCCCTTCCTGTACAGTGCATCTGTGTTGTGAGTCCAGTCCAGTTTGTTGTTCAGATGAACACCCAGGTACTTGTATGAGTCACTCTCTCAATGTCCCTTCCCTGGATGTTCACTGGTGGGGGGGCAGTGGAGTGCCGTCTGTGGAAGTCCACCACCATCTCCTTGGTTTGGTATGGTTTGGATGTTAGAATAGTAGTCTGTATTTTGCCTAAAAACAAACCAAATAAAACATGTTTTCTGTCTTTTGTCAATTTTGACAAAATACACATTAACTGGACTTACACTGTAGGGCAGTGTTGTTTCCTGTATTGATACTTAGCAGTGGCATCATGTTGGGGTGTTCTACATGTATGTGTATGGTGGAATATTCAGCAGTTGCCATAGTTCAGGGTGATTTTCTAAGTGGCTAAGCGAGCGTGACGTCACCCACAGCGTTCAGCTCCACTCAAATGGGCTCATGATGCTCACGGTTACAGGGGCGAATGTGGAGCCAGACTCTATGTTATGAAGAGAATTTTTTTGACAGACAAAATAGCAACAAAAAAATGAGGACTTATGACTATAAATGCATTTGTGAGGGACTTGTTTAACAATGCAAATCAGCTCACAAAAAGTCTGTTCTTTCTGGTCAGATTGTGTTGAAATAAAACTCAGATTAAAGTCTAACAAAGCCTCAGACAGAGCCCACAGTTAGCATCACACCCCCAGAGAATGTGGATGAAATCAGCTGCAAAATATCAATAAATAACAGGGTGCTCTTCAAGAAGGCTGTTCCTGCACAGGGCTGTGGGCTGTAGAGGAGGCTCTGGAGGAGCAGTCTGTCTCCGGACTGGGCTCCTGGGATCCTCTAAGTTTTTTAAATATTTTTTTATTTAACCTTTATTTTACCAGGTAGGTCGGTTGAGAACCAATTCTCATTTTCAACGACGACATGAGTGACTCCAAATCTCCCGGGCCCCGTGTTTTTCCAGACTGAAGGTTTGTGTGTCTGCACCTGGGATGTGGGAACGTCCCTCTGGAACAAACAGCTTCATCAGAGCACATTCTGGTATAAGAATGCTGAGACATTTATTTTGAAGATGAAAATGGTGGTGATGGGAAAACACATTCACACCTTTAGTGGACAGATACAGGCCACGTGTTTATGACAGAAGTAACAGAAGTGGAGGGTTTGGGGCTCAGATGCATCAGTGGAGACGGTGCTCCTGCACTCTTCAGCTGGCCTCTTTGCTCAGTTACTGATACTCCATTGCATAACACAAGATTTACATAATACTTTAGTTTGCAGATGCTTTTGGTTTCACCAGGCCAGGGCCCTCCCTGTTCACTGGGGTGGTTAAAGTGTGAAACTGGAATGAAAATGAGCACCTCCAAACTATGGAGGCTTTGTGTGTTAAAGGAGACCTATTATGGAAAATGGATGTATTTGTGCTTTTTTACCATGTTCTAGTTGTTTCTCCGACTCCCGTTGTCTCCCTCACATGCCCACTGCTCTGTACTTGCTTCGTTCTCCATTTTTATTTTCTTATCCTGTGATATGTGTAGGATTCACCACCATGGTGTAGTTATTTTGGTACAAATGAAAAACAACAGTCTGCTCACTACTGCGATGTGCAGACCATAACTCTCTGTTGTGATGACGTAATTAATACATAACGTAAGTCATTTTAGATGTACAATGAGATTTAAAATGAAAACATAATGATCCATGAGTGTGATAGATTATTGCAATATAGCAGGCAAGCACAATATGTCTTTACACCTGTGTGAATGAAACAAAAAACATCTCCAGGTGTGTATGAGACAGATGTACATGATAGAGATCAGAAAATAGCCTAATATGGACGTTTTAACTCCACTACACTGTAAAGTAAATGTAAACAGTTTGGAGAATCTGGTTCATTCCATGATCCACATCCAGTGCTCCATTATTCCAAGGCAGCTGCATTCACTGTGACACGGAGCATTCTCTCAGGCCTGGAGTGGTAGACAGGGCCCAGTCTGAAAGGCCAAGCTAGGCCAAGCCAGGCCAAATGCTCCTGAAAGAGCTCTCTAAAAGGGAACTGGGGCTGTTTCTCAGAATCCTAATGGGGTTCTCCTTTGTGTTTGTGTACTGGCTGTGGCGCTAAAATCAGCATGTCCCACCACACAAAGCCTGGGAGTGCACAGGAGAGGGAGGAGGAGAGCTACAGAGGAGGGGGTACAGGAGAGGGAGGAGGAGAGCTACAGAGGAGGGGGTACAGGAGAGGGAGGAGGAGAGCTACAGAGGAGGGGGTACAGGAGAGGGAGGAGGAGAGCTACAGAGGAGGGGGTACAGGAGAGGGAGGAGGAGAGCTACAGAGGCAGAGGAAAGGAAAGAGGTGCTAAAATGAGCATGTCCCACTGTGCAAAGTCTGGGAGTGCAACAGGAGAGGAGAAGAGTGAGGGAAAGTCTCAGTGCAGAAAGGGGTTTAGGGCATATTACCTGTTAAATAGTACACATGCTGACACAGGCACACACACACAGACACACACACACACGCACATACAGAGACATGCACACACACACAGACACACACACACACTCACATACAGAGACATGCACACACACACAGACACACACACACACGCACACAGAGACACACGCACACACACACACAGACACACACACAGAGACACACACACAGACACACACACAGGCACACACGCACACACACAGACACACACACATATAAACACACACGCAGACACACACACACATACAGACACACACAGACACACACACTCATACACAGACACAGACACACACACACAGACACACACACACAGACACACACACAAGCACACACACGCACACACACACAGACACACACACAGGCACACACACACAGACACACACACACACACACACACAGACACACACACACACAGGCACACACACACAGACACACACACACACAGACACACACACACATAGACACACACACACACAGACACACACAGACACACACACACACAGACACACACACTCATACATTCACAGTCCTTTGTTTAACAATCTATGTGATTGATACAAATTAAAATAATTTTTAAAAATTGAAAATCCACATTATCCAAAATTATCTCCTGAACCCACATTGTTCAGGTCAAATACACACCACAGTTGTCGTAGTTGGTGCAGCAGGAAATCTGCAAGTAACCCACATTAATAATTTTCCGCAGCAGGGAGAGAGAGAGAAGAGTGAAGTTTGGAGATGTTATGGAGGTGAAAGAAGGCAGATTTGCAGATGGAGGTGACATGATTGTCAAAGGAGAGGTGGGGGTCAAATTTGACCCCCAGGTTTGTTACAGAGGGAGAGAGGGGAATGGTGTGTTCGAAAAATGAAACAGAAGTGATTGGAGAGGAGCGGAGTTGATGAGAGGTACCAGTTTGGATGGCTTCTGTTTTGGAGCCATTTAGCTGCAGGAAATTTTGACTCAACCACACCTCTATCTCCTCCAGGCAGGAGCTGAGACAGGAGACTGTGGCAGAGGGGGTACAAGAAGGAGAGATGGTGAGGTAGAGTTGTGTGTCGTCAGCATAGCAGTGGAAATTTATTCCATGCTTGCTGACGATACGACTGAGGGGAAGCATGTAAATGGTGAAGAGGGTTGGGCCGAGCACGGAGCCCTGGGGGACCCCACAGGAAACAGAGTGGGGTCTGGATCTTGCTTCCCCCAGAGCTACGTACTCGGTTCTGTTGGCAAGGTAGGAGTGAAACCAGTGAAGGGCAGTGCCAGAGAGACCTGTGTAATGCTGGAGACGGTGTAGGAGGATGTGATGGTCTACGGTGTCAAACGCAGCAGAGAGGTCGAGAAGAATGAGGAGGGATGTGGAACCGGAGTCAGAGGCCCTCATCAGGTCATTGGTGACTCTGATGAGGGCTGTTTCTGTACTGTGGGAGGGGCGGAAACCAGATTGGAATTTTTCATACAGGTTATTGGATTTGAGGTGGTGGTGAAACTGGGAGGAGACAACTCTTTCTAGGATTTTTGCAAGAAATGGGAGGTTTGATATTGGTCTGTAGTTTGACAGAGGTTTGGGGTCCAGGGTGGGTTTCTTGAGGAGGGGTTTGATCATGGCAGTTTTGAGGGTGCTGGGGACATGGCCTGTTTCAAGGGAGGTATTGATTATTTTTGTGATGAGGGGACTGATGGAGGAGCAGTAAGTTTTGAGCAGGGATGATGGGAGAGGGTCGAGTGGGCAAGTGGATGGTTTAGAATTATGGATGATCTTCTCGACCTCCTGCTGCGTTGAGACAGTGAAATGGGTGAGTATGTTTGTGACTGGAGTTAGGGGTAGGTCAAGTGTGGCGCTGTTGAGTGGAGGAAATGAGGTACGGATGTTATCTATTTTTGATGTGAAAGATTGCATGAAAAGGTTGCAGTTTATTTCTGTGTTGCTGTGGAATGGGGGGATATGAGCATTGAGGATGTGATTTATTGTGGAGAATAGTTGTTTTGAGTTACCCGTGTTGTTATTTATTTTGGTGGAGTTGTGTTCTGACCGGGCCTTGGTGAGTGCTTTGCAGTATGTTGTGCGGTGTTCCCGGTAGGCCAACTGATGCACCGTCAGGCCAGATTTTATGGATGCACGCTCCAGGACACGGCCTCTTCATTTCTCTCAGCTTCTCTGTGAACCACGGGGCAGAGCGGGTGAAATTTACAGTCCGGGTTCTTAATGGAGCGAGGGAGTCCAGGATGGAGGCAAGGTTAATATTGTAAAAATCTGTTAAGTCGTCGGTTGATGAGTGAGGATGGGGGGAGAGACATGAAGTCAGAACCAGAGCCAGCTGCACTCAGTGTAAGTCCATGCACGGCAGAGAAAACATATGGATGAGCATGCTTATAAACTGAACACAATTTACATATTTTAAATAATTTTCATAGAATAAATTATATAGCTATAAGTACATCCAACCATTTTATTAACTAGGCCTATTTTAATGAATAAAAAAGGTTGTCTTTTATACCCTTGTTTCTTCTGTGTCTTAGTGGAGCACAGTGTAGTTGAACATGCCTTTAGAAGACCAATACCTGCGCTGTTTAACTACTGTCAGGATGGTCTCCCTCTAGGGAACAGTGCAGAACATTTGCAAACACACCTGGATTTGAGAACTAAAACACAGGGAATAAAAGATCCAAAGGAAAGCAGAGGAGAGGAAGACAGAGGGAGCAGAGGAGGAGGGAGAGTGAAATTGTTTTTGTGTTTAAGGGAAGAGACTATAGGCAAAACCTGCTTTTATAAGATGACATTTTTTGTATCTAGTAGTATCTCAACAGAAAGAAACAAGAAGAGGAAGGGAATTTTGCACATAAAATGGCTTATTTAAATATGAAAATATAACATGATCAGATAACTGTGGTTCTATGAATCCCGAATGACCACCAGAGGCGGTGCTTCAAGCACTGGATGATCATCCTTGTGCATGCGCAGGTCGAGAATTTAATATCAACAAAGTCACCTTTGACCTCCAGTGGCTCAGGTGAGTCTATATCAACACGTGACACCGGAAGCTCAGTCCCTAAAATCTTCTCGCGAAAGCTTGAGGATTCCGACCTGGCACTCTGGGGGTCATCCAGGATTCATAGCACCACAGTTACCGTCGTAACTCTCGTTCTACTTCAGTCCTACTGATCGCCAGAGGAGGTGCTTCAAGCACTGGATGACAATACCAAGGTCACAAGGGATCCTCACTTAAAGACAAAATCGTACCTTACTGTGAAGTAGAGGAGTGTTGCCGGAGAACCCCCTCCATCGGAAGTGGCGAAGCGATGTTCACTGTAGAACCTTGCAAAGGTGTTGAGTGAGGGCCAGGAGGCTGCTGAACAGATGACATCCAGCGACACGCCATTGACAGCTGCCCATGATGTCGAGAGGCCAGTTGTGGTGTGACACCGCACTCCAGACAGCAATGACTGCCCCTGTAAAGCATATGCCGTCGTTATGACCCCCACAATCCAGTGTGCAAGTGCTGTGTTGAAAGAGCCTGACCTCTGCGCGAGCCAGTAAAACACACAAACAGGCTGTCCGACCTCTGCACAGAAGCTGTGGAGTGGACATAAGACTCGAGGGCACATACAGGACACAGCGATTCAGCAGGAGTTCCCACCTCAAAATGGGAAAGCTGCAGTGGCAGCTTGTGCTGTGCAGCTGAGGGCACCTTTGGAACAAAGGCTGCCTTAGGCCAAAAAGAAGCCCCAAAACCATCAGGATGCCAGCGGCAGTAGGATTCGTGAAGGGACGGAGCATGCAACTCACTCACCCGTTTAGTGGAAGCACTGGCCAGAAGGAACACAGTTTTTTTCGAGGGCCACTTAAAGTTGATCAGCGCAAGTGCCTCAAAAGGAGGGGACTGCAGGGCCTTGAGTACAAGGGACAGATCCCACATCGGGACAACAGGGCGGTTGGGCAGACGCAAGTGACGAGTACCCTTCAGAAACACCGAAACATCCCAGTTACAATCAACAGTAGAACCACTCCACCCTGCATGTCAGCAGTTAAAGGCAGCAACATAAACCTTCAGAGTAGTCGGCGTTTGCCCCTGATTCAAACCATGCAGGAAGGCAAGAACCATAGAAACAGGGCAATGAACCAGGTCCTGCCCCCTGTCATGACACCAAGTGTCGAAGAGCTTCCACTTGCAAGAATATAACGTGCATGTAGGCGGAGCACACGCATTGGTCATTGTGTCCCCTATTTTTCCAGTATATTCCGAGAAGGCTAGGCCGGGCCTTGCAGGAGCCACACCCAAAGTTTCAGACAACTGGGGTCGGGATGCAGAATCCGTCCCCCAAGTTGTGACAGGAAATCCCTCCTGGAGGGAAGACGTCTTGCAGGGCCGTTGCAAAGCCTGAGCAGCAAAGGAAACCAGGTCCTCACTGGCCAGAATGGGGCCACCAGGAGTAGCCTTCCTGAAGGACCCGGAGCAGTGTCTGAAAGATCAGAGGAAACAGCTGGAATGGATATCTCCAAGAAGGAGGAGAGGCAACCGGGGTTGTCCAATGAGGAGCTCGTCTTTGAAGCCCTGCCAACTGTCTCGTCCGGCTGGCCTGAGCCGTACGTTCCAAGGCTTCCAGGGCAGCTGAGCCAAACAACTCTTCAGGAAGAACCAGAACACTCCTCAAGGTCCGCCGACTGGCCTCCAATAAAGGGGATTGTGCTAACCAAACCTGGCACCAAGCTTGAACTAATGTTGACAGTAGATGCCCCAGTTCTTGGGACATGAAGGCAAAAGCTTGCAAGGACGCATCGAGGAGTCCTTGCATAGGCTGGTCCACATACAGAGGCCACATCATGCTGATGTTGGGGAGGCACCATACAGCTGGTATCCGCCTGGAGGTCCTGAATTAAGGTCCACATTTAGGCCAATTCAGATGTAAACGTATCCACCTTAGCAGACAACTTCCCCAGAACCCCATTCTTGGTATTCTTATGCGGAACACATTCCTCCCCAGTAGAATGGCAGTTGCAATTTACAGGCTGGCCAGACAGTAAAACGTCAGAAGGTCCCACAGACATCCAGGTAGAGGGCTCAAATGCAGCCAAATGAGCCATACATGATGAATGAGCCATCTTTTTTTTTTAATTCTGTGATGGCTGCCATGGAGCAGTCACACAGTCTGGCAGATCCTGTGCGTTTGCCACAAAAGCTTTTTAAAAGCATCAAAAGACCATGGCTTTTATGATCTGGCAATTTTTTTTATTGTTTTTGTATCTCTGTATTTGCTGCTGAGCTTAACATGTCCACGAAAACAGGATAAAGACCAGTTCCTCTACCCAGCCAAGATGAGTCAACACTTTCTCTTTTCATCAGTACTGGATAATGGCCAGGCTAGGCCATCTACAGGTACAAAGGGACAATCACTTAAACCGTACTTGGGAACCGCTCACCTTATGATGATATTGCTCCTAGCTGGCGATGTAGAGATCAATCCTGGGCCTGATCCACTGCTACCCGGGCAACATCCACTGCTACCCGGGCAACATCCACTGCTACCCGGGCAACATCCACTGCTACCTGGGCAACATCCACTGCTACCCGGGCAACATCCACTGCTACCCGGGCTACATCCACTGCTACCCGGGCAACATCCACTGCTACCCGGGCTACATCCACTGCTACCCGGGCAACATCCACTGCTACCCGGGCTACATCCACTGCTACCCGGGCAACATCCACTGCTACCCGGGCAACATCCACTGCTACCGGGGCAACATCCACTGCTACCGGGGCAACATCCACTGCTACCGGGGCAACATCCACTGCTGCATGGGCTACATCCACTGCTACCCGGGCTACATCCACTGCTACCCGGGCTACATCCACTGCTACCCGGGCAACATCCACTGCTACCCGGGCAACATCCACTGCTACCCGGGCAACATCCACTGCTACCTGGGCAACATCCATTGTTACCTGGGTCACATCCACTGCTGCATGGGCAACATCCATTGTTACCTGGGTCACATCCACTGCTGCATGGGCTACATACACCCAGGCCTCCTTCATTGTCATTTGGGCCTCATCCACTGTTTACTGTCCCTCATTCTCCCTTATATCTCCCTTAGATTAAATATCACCATGGATGAAGTGGTTACATCAATCCAGATGAACTTATTAACTGGTTTGACTTCTATTAACAACAATACAGAGGTAGGCCTAATTCCATTGCACCCTTTCTGTAAAGACAATATTTCCCATGATGAAAGAAACCAGGTTAAATCACCACCTAACAGTATAAATCCTAATTTGCAAAAAATTAAAACAAGGGAAGTACAAAATCTAAAGAGAAATGCAGTTATGAAAAAGCATTGTTCATTAAATTTTTTTTTCAGACTTTAAATCAAGCAAGAGCTTTCTGGGACCCACGATTAAAACCTAAAGGTCTATTTGGTGCTGTTTGGAGCTTGATTCCATAACGTGAACAAACTGAACATTTGTTGCTCCAATCTAATATTGACTTTATTGGCTTTACAGAACCCTGGTTCACAGATTGTTTGGCCTGACAGTATTACATTAGAATGTGTTGGTGTAAATATAATTCTCTCTAAGGAAATTAATTTCATTGTAATTTGCATTTATCGGAAACCATCGACTAATGTAGAGTTTTTTGACCGGCTGACACTGCTACTGAATTTTTGCTGTCCCAATAAAGAGATTGTTTTAATAGGGGATTTCAATATTAATTGTGATAACAAAAAAGAAAGGAAAGACTTGAAACAAATAACTGGCCTTTTTTTAACATGGTTCAGTTAATTGATAAACCAACACGAATAACTAATACATCTAAAATGAGAATAGAGCTCCTATTTACAAATAAAACTGAAAGAATCTTAAAAACTTATAATTTTCTAACTGGTCTCTCTGACCATAATGCCATATTTTTTACACGTAAATTAACCAAAGCACGTTTTCAAAAGTCCTGCACACCTGAACAGAGACCATTGTGTTTTTATGATATAGTGCCAAAAGTCAACTCCAAAATCTGGCAAAAGACCTGATGGAGACCGACTGGAATGAAATTGTCCCATGTGACAATATTTCAACAAACAGTGTAACATTTCACACCAAAGTTCTTGAGGCAATAGCTGCGCACACAAAGAAGATAAAGAAAAATAAAGTGAATAAATGTGTTCTACCTTGGCTTAATGAGGAGTGCAGAAAACTAATGAGAATCAGAGATCAACTACTTAAAAAGTCACTTAAAACTGAACTTAAAAACTGAACTTAACTCTGAAAAAAATGTCTATTTGACAGTTATAGAGAGTGCATATAGAGAGTGCAAGTGGTAATGGGAAAAAACATGGCAAGCCATAAATAAAATAACTTGTAAAGGGGCAAGCAGTAGTAATGAATTACAATTACAAATGAATAATGAACTGGTGAAAGATCCTGTTGCCGTGGCAACTGTATTTAATAATTGTTTAAAAAGATTCTGTATATGAAATTACACAACTTTTAAACTGAGGATTTTACTTTTCCAGTAATTGAGACCTTGCCCCTTTTTAAAATAGCAGAGATTAGTGAGTCAGAAGTAGTCTCCATAATAAAAAATTAAAAAAACTCCAAAACTAAAGATGTCTGTGGTTTGGATACAAACTTCATAAAGGTGCACAAAGATATTTTGCTCTGTCCAGTTACTCATATGATTAATCTTTGGATCAGACATTCCATTGTTCCCACCTCATGGAAAGTTGCCACAATTACCCCTGTCTTTAAATGTGGGAATACAAATTATGTAAAAAATTACCGCCCAATCAGTCTACTGCCCATCATTTCAAAAATCACTGAAAAATGGGAAGCTAAACAATTGACTAACCATTTAAGTCAGGGTCATACTCCTCTGCACCCTGTGCACTTTGGTTTCCGTACAAATTACTCAACAGAAACGGCAATAAATATTTTTCTAGAAAAGGTAAAACACTATTTGGATAGAAGCCCTCTTGTGGGTGCCATTTTTTTAAATTTAATTTTATTTATTTTTATTTGGGTGGGACGATGCATATTCATGAACATACAATTTGTATGAAATCACTCATATTGATGTAAATACGCCGGATTTAGCACAGGTGCTAATTTCCGTCCGTAGTCCCATATATAAAATACACATAAAATAGACATTTGACAGACTCGACAAATACAACTAACAATATGCATAATCCACAGTATAGTACAGTACAATAAACAGCTGTCATGGCCTAAAGTGCTGTTAAAGGTGCTTTTTATAGAGTGCATTATAAGGTGCCTACAGTATTACAGAACTATTTCTAAAGTGCTAGTGTCTACGTGTGTGTGTGTTTGTATGTGTGACTTAAAAAGGGCATTTACTACAGTTGATCACTGAATATTATTATCTAGACTAACTAAATTCACTTTCTCATATTAAGCTCTTTCTGGGATGAAATCATACTTATCAGACCAAATCCACTGTGTCCTTTTATAAGCTAGCAGCTCTAAAAAAGGAAGCAGAAGGATGTGATTGTGCTGTGGTAGTTGATGTGTTCCTTCCACTTCACTGGTCACTCTGGCCGTTACACATTTGTCCTGGCCTGAAGTGTGTATGCAGGTATTACTCACATTGTAGGGACTAGAATCTGTACACAGAATGGCGTGTCGGGGACGCCCCTCATGGGGTCTGCTCTGTGCCAGGGGGGCAGAGAGGTGAGGCGGGCACACAAAAACCTCCAGCAGGGCCCATAATTGGAGCAGTATGCAGAGCCGGCCAAGGCTAACGCGTCTCTGTCAGCTCCGCTTAGGCTTCCAGCACCAAGCTAACAACATGCTCACACTTTCTCAGTCCTTCCACTCTTTTCTGAATGTTTCCTTTTGTTAAATTATCCAATGCATTTTATAAACAGACAGTTTCCAAAGTGCTGCACAAATACAGAGTAACAACAATAATATAATAAGAGCTAACACTAGTCTTACAACAATAAAACCAGTGAAATGAAAGAAGGGCAAACCCATAAAATACAAATAAATAAATAAAACCAATAAAATGAACCCATTAATGGCCATGTGCCATTTGTAGTACTTTGGCATGATCAGGCATTGTTTTTTTTATGAAAATGGTAAAAAAAAGTGAAAATGGTAAGAATTGTGACCGGAAGGATAATAGCTTGTGGCATTGTGAATTAAACGTGCCACAAGAAATTTGTGACCAGTTTAATTAAAAACACCCGATTTGACTTTAATCACTGCGATAGGATATACATTTATTTTTAATGACATTTTAACATGAAAAATATACACTTTTCAGTTTCACAGATGTTGCAGTTCATATAATATAGTGCAGTTATTCCTCAAAATGAGGAAAATGCTGTTTTCACGTAAATTTGAGGGGCAGATGGGGTAAAATCATTTCTGAGAGAACCATGGATGTTCTACAGACAATTAGAGGTCTTTAGATGTTCCTCAGACTTGTTTCTATAGCAGGTAGAGGACCTTAAGTGTTATTTAGACTTGTCCTAGATGACCTTGGATGTTCTTACTTCTAGAGGTCTTAGAGTTGTTCCTCAGACTTGTTCCAATAGTAGCCAATGGACCCATCACCATTCATCAGATGTCTCTCTAGTGCTTCTAGAGATGTTGGATGTTCCTCCAGTAGCTATAGAAAGAAGTCAGAGGAACATCCAGATCCTCAGACATGTCTATTGTGCAGCTAGAAAACCTTGGATGTTCTTCAGACTTGTGACAAAGGACCCTAGATGTTCAGATGTTCAGACTTAGGGTGTTCCTCAAACTTGTTTCTCATGGAGCTACTATTATGTTTTTCAGACATGTTTAGCAGCTGGGTGACCTTCGCTTTTCAATAAGAAGGTGTAATGGGGAAGGGGTGGAGCTAGTGGTGGACATCATCAGTGTCCTCACCTGACTCCACCAGGTCACCAGACTGGTTAGCTGGACATCTCCATCTCACCGGAGTTAATTTTTAGGGAGTTACTTACTTCCAGGCCTTCACGGGGCCATCACCTCCATACAACACCAGGAATGTCCTTTTCCCTGGATATAAACCAAATCAAAAAGTTGAGATAGCCATAACACATTTATTATATGCAAAGACATATATTTGCTCCTGTATATCCGTGACGTCGCCCAGTGCCCAGCTGGGCTCAGCCCGAAAGGACGACGTGGGTCCACCGTCCTGTGGGCCCACCACACAGAGGGGTTCATAGGGTCAGGTGCACAGAGGACTGGGCGGCGAACGGCTGCCCCAGATAAAGTGGAAGAAGATGGATGCGTCTCCATCTCAATGGTTGTGGCCTCTTCTGTCTTTTCACAGCAGTATTTTTATTTGCCTAAATCTTTTTTTTAAAATTCACCTACATTTTTAATGTTTATTATCGATCTGCTGATTCGAGGATAAAATTAAAGCAGGATTATTACTTGTAGCAGGCAACACGTCTGTTTCATAAAGATGAAACACTATCAGCTTCAGCAGTGTGAATGTTGTAGTGACCAAAGCATATACCGCATATTCACGTGTTTGACCTGATTTGGAGCTTTGCACCTGAACATGGCAGAACTCTGTATTTATGCAGTGGCAGCAGTAGCTCAGTAGGTAGAATGTGCACGCTTTAGTGTGAAAATCCCGCTCCACTGGCCCGAGAGTTGGCTATTCAGTTCTAGCTGCCGCAGATGAATGCTCCACTTAATGCATGTGGATATGGAGTGGTTCACTGATGTAAAGCAGAGGCATCCAAACTATAGACAAAAATGTGTTGGCCCTCACGCCTCATGCTGGATTGGCCCAAATAATCATACACAGTCATTTTTGCAATTTGAAGTATTTCTACCACCAAAACCTCAAAACCATCAGGGCATTTGCATTGTAATACAATCCAAAACAATTGTGTTTCAAGCCTTTTTATAGATACATTTAACATAGATACAGTGGCTCTGTCAGACGTTTCCTCTTGGCCCTGAAAAAGCTTTGGGCACTCTGGATGTAATAAGTGCCTTGAAGGTAGAAAAGTGCTTTATAGATGTGACCATTTAGATTTAAACCTAATCTTAGTATCTTGTCCTTCCTGAATGTCAGTCTTAAAGTTACTCTTAGTTAGGAGCATGGTCTGGGGTTTGATTATTTCTCCTCCCTCTCCTCATATTTATGCTGTCTATTTGTTTATTCATTTGACTGTAGCCTAAGCCGAAGTTCTGTCCATTGTCCCAAAGGGCTGAGCTCACAGTAAAATAAAACAATACAATATTCACACTCCATTCATTGCACAAGTCAATAAATTATCTGTCTACTTGAGTGGTAGCTTTCTTGGACAACTACTTTGTACTTTTAGTTGAGTAATATATTTATGAAGTAATGTTACTCTTATGTGATTCCAGTATTTTGTTACTCTACACACGTTTGCTCATAATGACTCCACTTGGAGTTGAACTTTATTAGAATGACTCTGACGTAGTGCAATAGTGCAAAGTAACAAACACCAAAAATGTTTTAAATTCATCTTTGATTTATTTCAGTCATATATACAGTTTCTCATTGTCCCTAGATTGCACAAACCACTGGCATCGCAGTGCAAAAGATACAGCAGATCGACAAATTAACATGCTTTGGAACAGGATGAATACCAGGTTTCATCACAACGGAACAGTGACAGTCATGTTAGTCTAAAAACAGTTTCCATATTAAGACATCTTATAAAAATCTTTAGCCCTGGGATCATCATGACAGTGCAGAGACATGCAGCAGACTAGTGGCTAACAGCTAACAGCTAATAGCGCAGACAGGAGCCCATCCTCACTGTACACTAGCTTTAGCAGAACCAGACCTTCTGGAAGTATTGCTGATGGACGGGCAGTGAAGGGGTTAAAATCATTAAAATCTAAAAAGGATTAAATATAAAACAATAAAAACATGGAACAGACCCTCTTCTCTTGTCCTATTGCTACCGTCGCTCATGTTTAGCGGCACAAACATGGGCGCATCATTTCACACATAAAAACACTACATTCTGGTTGCTAACAGTACAGAGCTGCTTTTGTTCCTAAGACAGTCAACGCTACGCTCTTTTCATAGTTCCTTTTATGGAGAATAATTCCATAATCTGACTGAGAGCCAGTATGTGGGCCTTAAAACAGAAAACACAAACTTCAAGGCTGGAACAACAGTACAGTATTTGTTCATATTTGCATCTTTATTTATGACATTTTTATTTTACTTTTATTCTCTAATGTGTATACAGGAGGCGGAATGGTCCAATTAATGACTTGTGTTTGGAGCATACAGTCTTAACAGGACCTTGAATGTTCTTAGATTTTAGAAGCAGGGGTTGTGAGTGAGTGGTTAGAGTTTGAGCATATAAGACAACCCTCTGGCAGCATCCGTGGGGGGCTGGGGGTCTCTGGGAGTGAGGGCTTCCAGCGGGGCCAGCTGGCTCAGCAGGTCCAGGCTAGAGCAGGGGCTCTGGGCCACACAGCAGGCTCCCTCCGGGTTTCCGCGCTCCTCTATAGGGGTGCCCACATTGCCCTGGCACAGCCTCTGCAGCCGCTGTCTCTCTTGGGCTTTCTTGGCTCTGTTGGCGATGTAACGCACACGGCTCTGGCTCCGGGAGGACGTCCGACGCACCAGCCCATCGTCTACACTGCACTCCTGGGACTCCCGTAAGTCTGCGGGGGAGAGGGGCTCCACATCTGTGAGTTTGCGCAGCTGTGCCGTGAGGGGGTCAGAGGGACCAGTGCGGCTCAGTCTCAGAGTGTCTCGAGAGGGCCGGTGGATGAAGCTCCTGCTGATGCTGCGGTACTTGCTGTCGAAGCGTGGGGAGATGTCGTCGGAGGTCAGGTCCCCCAGGCTCTTAGACATAGAGGCTGTGGCTGGGGCCCCGCCTGACTGCAGGAGCCCCTCCATGAAGAGCCGGCTCCATGTGTGGCGGCGCTGGGACAGCCTGCTGGAAGAGTCTGCAGAGGTCTGCAGAGGGCCAGACTCCAGAGGCTGAATGGAGACCGGGCTCTGCTGGAGGTTAGGGTTGGATTTAGTGACATGTGCACGGGAACAGGGGAGCAAGGGGGCAAGGTTCTGCTGCAGGTTGGGGTTGGACTTGCTCTTGGTGAAAGAGGAACATGGAGTCAGGGGGGTGTGGGGGTGGCTTGCCCAGGGGAGGGTCTGACGAGACAGGTTCGGCAGGGACAGGTCAATGACTGTGTCACTGGAGGACAGACTGGAAGATGAGGACATGCTATCCCTGTTGGGTGGATCCAGTTTGCTCCAGAGACGGTCACACAGAGTAGCATCAGTGCAGACCTGAGGGACCACTGACACTGCCCCACCTGGAGCTCCTGCTGTCTGCACATGGCCTTCACTTTTGGTTCTTCTCACGGGGGTCCTGGGGGGTGCACTGTGGCACGGGGCTCTCTGGGGCTGAAGAGCAGGGGCTGTGTAAGGGTCTGTTGGGGGATCAGTGAGGAGGGATTTGGTTCTGCTGGGTTCCAGAGGCTCAGATCTCTGGTTCCTCTGCAGTTCGGGGACTGTTTTTTCAAGTGGACTGAGCTGAAGCTGCTTGTGGGCTGTGGCATACTCCATGGGCTTCGGAGTGCTGCTGTTGTATCGTGTGATTTGACTGAGCTGTCTAGTGTCCACGTGGTTCTCAGGAGACACACAGGAGAGCCCTGACACAGCTCTAGTACTGTGAGAAGCACCACTGGAAGAGGGCAGAGGTCTGACATGAACTGCAAACAGTCTGGAGCAGTGAGACGACATGCTGTCTTCTGGAAGGGGGGCAGAGAGGGGCAGGCATCGGTCAGCAGCTTCATCTGCCTCTCGAGGAGGGAATGCATGGTGATGAGCTGGTGTCAGGACAATGCAACAATCTGAAAGAGACAAAAGATGAGAGCACATCAGAAAAAAATAAATAAAAAATACACTCAGCTGGGAGGTTATGGGATGGCGGGGGTCTGAGATCATGCTATGGTGGGCTCATGGTCTTGTAATGAGGACAATTCATTATGATCAAACTGAAGAATGGAACAATTTTGATATGGTGGAGCCATAGACTAGAGGTCTACAACAGGGGTACTGCGGGGTACATTTTATTTAAAAAAAAATTTTTTTTCATTTTGGAAGGATGAGGATGAACTGGTTTTCAGTGGGTTCTGCCTGTGTGATCCTTCATCACATCTGTCTCGCTCTTCATTCCCTCGCCTCTCGCTCCCTGTCAAGCTGCAAACACATTGGCGTTTCTTCTAGACTATATGTGAAGAGTTCTTTTACACTTTTACGCACTACACAGCCAGCCTCCTCTCTACCCGCAAAGCGACCGGGAGAGGAGGTGGTGCGAACAGGAGAGGGGGGTCACGTGTTTCCTTTCGATCCTCAGATCAGAATGATCGGAAAAATTCCGTGTCCCATATCAAACTATCTTTAAACTGGAGATGGAGCTAGTTTCATCTCAGGATTTCAGGATAAGCCTAGACTTGTTAAGCGACTTTGATGGAATACCCCCCAGTATTGAATGTACAATGACAGAGGAGCTGTGTGTATACACGACACTAGGCCACAAATGTATGTCATATATATAACAGAGGGTATCTGCTCCAGCTCGCCATCAGTTTGGGGGTCCTTAGCCTGAAAAACGTTGAAGACCCCTGCCATAGACTGTATAAAGAAGTGGACCTATTAGTGTAACATCACCCATAGCAGTTGGCTCTAGCAGTTACAGGGGCAAAGCAGTGTTACATATGTGTAATTCCAAATCACGAGTGTCATTGCTACTAAAGAGCTGCCTGAGTGGCAGTTACAGAGAGAGGTGGCATATTTTTCAATACAAGTGACTTGGCCAATGGAGCTGGAAGCGTGCCCCTGCTTGGTTCCTGTTTGGAATCTGGCGAACAAGTTAACTATATGCATTTCTATATACAGATTATGGGTGGAGCTGAACCCAATAACGCTTATGGAAATATCAGCAATTTGAATATGAAAGCAATGAGAATGTTTGTGAGAATCTCATACGAAGTAGACCCCACAGTGCATGGACTCTGAGACCCAGGTTCAATGAAGATGAAGCATTTAGTCAACGGAGCAGGAGCAGCTAGTACTAGTACTAAGTCCAGGGGGAAGGGTCAGTTTTTTACCTGGCTGCGGTCATCCTCTCACTTCTGCACTAGGAGCAGACAGAAGCGTGCATGGGAAAGAGAGGACAGACAGTTTAGGCAGACAGCATTGAAAGCGCACAGCATGCCAGGAAACAGCCCGCAGAAGAAACACCACACATTTGCATAAAAAACATCTGAAGAAAACATGACTAGATGAACTATCGGAAGTGCTCACACAGTGAGCCTCAAGTCCCCTCGGTGTCTAGCACACAAACTTTGCATGGTATTCTTACAGTTCAAATCATTGAGAGTTATGCTACTGTAGCATCATTCCAACTCTGGATGTTAGTCTGACCCAATTTAACAGCTTATTCTTGAGTTGAACATGGCTGTCAGATCCTGTAGGACCTCTCCATCAGGAGAGTCCCTCAAATTAGTGTTGTCACGATACTAAAATTGTAAACTTGATTTCGATACTAAGGAAAACACACACATATATTCTGATACCACCTCCTTATTTAAAATGTGATTTTCAACATTAAGTCATGGCACTTTCTTTAAGTCTATCTTGTGTCCTTATATGTACCTCAGTTCTACAGGTAGGTTCCATAGTGCTTCATGGGTGTTTACAAGTCTATGTGCTCTTTTACTTGTTCTGAAGAGCACTGTAATGCTCATCAGAAGAGGTTCAGTTCAGCTCTGTGAAAGTGATGCTTTCAATATTGATACTTTCTCAAATGGATATGCTAGTTTTAGTATTAGTGTCTGATTTTACTTTTGACAACCCTAGAACTTGACACTGGCTCATGGGCTTAGCCTGTGAATCATGACTTTGTGAATGTCTGGAGCTCAGTGAAGCAGCATGAACGTATCATTGGAGCTGGGTCATGTGACACAGGAAATACACAAGCTTCACCTTAAGAAGGTTGCAGCTGCTGAACACTGGAGAGAAGTGGGGCCATTACCTGGAGCAATGACTTTGAACCAGTGTGCTAGGAAACACTAGTGTGCTAGGTAATAGTGTTTCCTAGCACACTAGTGTTTCACACACTAGTGTGCCATCTAATTATCATTTTTGAGTGCTCTGAACAATCTGAGTCAGCTGAGGAAGCAAAAATGTCACCATTGCCAAATATGAAGAAGTGGACACAGGGGTAAGGGTATATGTCCCATTTATCATTTTTGTTCTAAATTGTGTAATATGGTAATATTTTAGTGAGTGCTGTTCCATGAAATCTTTGTGATCAAAAAGATGTGTGGTGACTCAGAAAATGTTGAAAGACATTGACCTAGAGCCCAGTACTATGTGTGCACCTCACCAACCTATCCTGATGCAAACGTGTCACTGGAGAGAAAGAAATACTTTGAAGTGCATGACGTGAAGATCAAAAATAGGATTCTACTCTATAGAATCATGGAAACAAAGTTAAAGTGTGGGACTGTTGCTTCTACTCTTCTGTCGGCTGTTAACTGTATGTTTTAATCGTACTATATTTGTTTATGTTGTAAGGTGACCTTGGGTGTCCAGAAAGGTGCCTAATAAATAATATGTATTATTATTATTATACATATGGTAAACAAGTATAATGACAACACATATGTGATTCACTACACTGAAGCATTGTGAGCTGTCTTTCATAGTCTTTTCGATGTTAGAACTTTCGATTTCGATGTTAGAACTTACCACTTGTCTCCTCTGTTCAGCATGTGGGGAATGGAAGAACACGTCACTTAAGACTGAAACTAGATTCACACTGAATCTAGTTTACCTTAGGAGAGATGTGGTCAAAGTACTACATTTGGTTTACTGAAGTTAATGTACATATATGTATATATGGCTGTCAAATTATTCCATCCATCTTCTCCCGCTTAATCCAGCTGGGTCGCCCAATACTCATAGCACCTGACCCCCCCTATGAACCCCTGTGCAGGTGGTGAGCCCACAGGAGGGTGGACGTCATGGTCCTTGATGTTAGTTCAGGTGCTGCATGTTTTGGGTTGATGGGGGAAACCGGAGCACCCAGAGGAAACCCATCCAGACGCGGGGAGAACATGCAAACTCCACACAGAAAGGCCCAGGTGACCCGGGGATCGAACCCGCAACCTTCTGGCTGTGAGGCCTGAGTGTTGCCACTCAGCCACCGTGCCACCCAAATTATTCCAATACAAGTAAAAGTTCAATCAAATTGTTACTTAAGTTAAAGTACTGAATATACGCTGTAGAAATGACTAGTGTTATGAACTTTGTGGCTGCAAAAATAATAAAATATAATAGACATCCTCCAGTTTTAGTTCAGTGTAGCTGGTGTAAATGTTGAAAATGATTAGACTCAAAAGTAAGACATATTTGGTTAGAATACAAATTAGGACTTCAATGACACTGTGCCCACAACCAGCAGCACCTGCTGCACCCGTAGGAAAAGCACAGGGACATTCATCTGTCTTTAGAGTAAGTATTATGTTTCTGTTCCCGTCATAGTGGAGTCAAAGTAGGTTTCGCAGTTCTTCATGAGCATCTTCTAGTCTATGTGCTCTTATACTTGTTCTGCAGATCACTGTAAAGCTATTCAGAAGAGGTTCAGTTCTGTGATTGTGAGGCTTTTAGTACCGATACTCAAATGAGTATCTACGTAGTTTCAATATCAGATTTAGTATCGGTTAGTATCTAATTTGTGTAGTCAAAGTAATAAGTAATCAAATAAATACAACAAGTGCAGATTACAAAAGGCTTAAATGTACTGAGTGACCACGTCTGACCTGAGGGACTGTTCATCCAGAGTCTATTTTAGGAACTACCTTTAGGATCTACCTCAAGGACTGTTCACTATAACTATATCTTATGGACTTCCCACTCATCTGGCAGCTCTTATAAGTTTAATATTTTATAATTCATTCATTCATAATAATAATAATTTATTATAATAATTTATTTAGTTGTTATGGTTTCTTCCATTTTTAATGACCTGGACAGGTTAGAGCAGCTCGCAGGTATTGAAGGACAGAGTACATTTTTGTGTCTTTGTATTTTTGTTTATTTAATCTAGTTCAATCAAATGAACCATAAAAGCTGTGAACCAGATGGGAGTGAGAGACAACTTCTATGAGTGAAGGGGGACTAGAGTTAGAACGATAACTTCTACAGGCACTGCTCTAATTGTTTTCAACTACAGATAGTCTTTCTTACCAGTGAAAAACAGGGGGGATTTATGACGCAACTCCTGCAGTTTCTGGGCAAACAAAGCGTTCATCTCGCGCTGCAGTGTGCCCGCCGCTCTCTTGCGGCTGTCCAGGACGGAACGGGGAGGCAACACTGGGGGTGTGTCCAGACTGCTCAGGCTGCCAAAGCTGTCACAGCTGCTGCTGTCAGTGAGGAGCAAAGCCTCACTCACACTGGGGTTAGGGAAGAGCTGCTGAGTGCTAAACTGTGGAGGGGCCAGGGGCCAGTGAAGCTCAGTTTTACAGTCCACTGTGAAGACTGGGGAGGGGCTCACTGTGTTGGGGACGCACCTGCGAGGTACATCGCAGGTCCAGCTGATCCTCCGAGAGCAATTGGGCTGAGGCCGGGTGTGCTGAGGGCCCAGAGTTTGCCTGGCTCTGGGCCTGGGGACAGACAGAGGTCCGAGGACTGCCTGAGCGGACTGAAACAAAAGCTCCACCGTTTGAGGCTTTCTGTCTGCCTCAGGGAGCTGCTTTTCCCCTGCAGCGCCCGGGGAGTGTCTGTCCTTACCCTCTGCCTCCTCTGGTCTGCCTGCCTGCTTCTTCACTGACACAGCTTTCCGCTCAGCCTCGGGGCTCTCTTTAGAGCCAATCACACATGTGATGCAGTTTGAGGACATGCCCACTCTGCCTGAACTGTTAAGGGCCACGCGGGCGAATACTCCTGCTTTCATGTCCAGAGGCTCGTGAAAGCGGAACCGACTGGCCCGCTTTAGAGGCTCACTCATAGGCCGCTGAGTGTGAAGCGAGGCCTTACCTTTGCTCTCATTTGAATGGAGGGCACCGTTGGTGCCGGGATGGTCCCAGGGGCTCTGGGCCTGAGGAGCTGCGTGTGAGTCCCTGTAGTGCTGCTGTGGTAGTGTGGGCTGAGAGACACACTCCCGTTCATCACTGGCTCCCTCTGAGCTGTAGTCTTTGGTGTCGATGGCCATGTCTGGGAAGCCCTTCTTGGTCTTAGGCTGGCCTTTGGTGGGTGCACTGGCAGTACGCCGCAGCAGGTGGGATCCAAACGGGTGCTTACGACTCTGCTGCACAGCAGCAGTGCTGTCCAAGGAAGACTGCTTTGGGTTTCTGTGAAACAGGCCTTTTATGCCTGTAGCTGCTTTGGCCTGACAAAACACAAGAGTGACAGTCAGGCTCAATTCTAGTAAAGACACAATGTTTATGTACACATGCTGGAAAGGATTAAACACCACCCAAAGTTTAGCCAGCTACATTATCGCCATAATTAAGAAACATCATTCATATGTTCCTGGTGAACCCCATGCAGATAGTCTTTGAATTCTGTTTGGATTCAAAGTCAAACATTTGGGTGTGAGCATTCAGTGCCTTCTTGGAGTTAGAGGAATGTAGAAGATTATGCAGACATGTGTTATTAAAGTGACACCTTCATTCTGTGGGGCCAATAGAGGAGAGAGTAAAGACTAGACCAGAGCGGAGGAGAGCAGACCAGACCAGACCAGACCAGACCAGACCAGACCAGAGCAGACCAGACCAGAGCAGACCAGACCAGAGCAGACCAGACCAGACCAGACCAGAGCAGAGCAGACCAGAGCAGACCAGACCAGACCAGACCAGAGCAGACCAGACCAGACCAGAGCAGACCAGACCAGAGCAGACCAGACCAGGCTGAGCAGACCAGAGCAGACCAGAGCAGACCAGACCAGACCAGACCAGAGCAGACCAGAGCAGACCAGAGCAGACCAGACCAGGCTGAGCAGACCAGAGCAGACCAGAGCAGACCAGACCAGAGCAGACCAGAGCAGACCAGACCAGACCAGACCAGAGCAGACCAGACCAGAGCAGACCAGACCAGACCAGACCAGAGCAGAGCAGAGCAGAGCAGACCAGACCAGACCAGACCAGACCAGACCAGACCAGAGCAGACCAGAGCAGAGCAGACCAGAGCAGACCAGACCAGACCAGACCAGACCAGAGCAGACCAGAGCAGAGCAGACCAGAGCAGACCAGACCAGACCAGACCAGACCAGACCAGACCAGACCAGACCAGACCAAACCAGACCAGACCAGACCAGAGCAGACCAGACCAGAGCAGACCAGAGCAGACCAGACCAGACCAGACCAGAGCAGAGCAGACCAGAGCAGACCAGACCAGAGCAGACCAGACCAGACCAGACCAGACCAGACCAGACCAGACCAGACCAGACCAGACCAGAGCAGACCAGACCAGAGCAGACCAGAGCAGACCAGACCAGAGAGGAGGAGAGCAGACCAGACCAGACCAGAGCGGAGCAGAGCAGAGCAGAGCAGACCAGAGCAGACCAGACCAGAGAGGAGGAGACCAGACCAGACCAGAGCGGAGCAGAGCAGAGCAGAGCAGACCAGACCAGAGCGGAGCAGACCAGAGCAGACCAGACCAGAGCAGACCAGACCAGACCAGACCAGACCAGAGCGGAGGAGAGCAGACCAGACCAGACCAGAGCAGACCAGACCAGAGCAGACCAGAGGAGAACAGACCAGAGCAGACCAGACCAGAGCAGAGCAGACCAGACCAGACCAGAGCAGACCAGAGCAGAGCAGAGCAGACCAGACCAGACCAGAGCAGAGCAGACCAGACAAGACCAGAGCAGACCAGACCAGACCAGACCAGAGCAGAGAAGACCAGAGCAGAGCAGACCAGAGCAGACCAGACCAGACCAGACCAGACCAGAGCAGACCAGACCAGAGCAGACCAGAGCAGACCAGAGCAGACCAGACCAGAGCAGAGCAGAGCAGAGCAGACCAGACCAGACCAGAGCAGACCAAACCAGACCAGACCAGAGCAGACCAGAGCAGACCAAACCAGACCAGACCAGAGCAGACCAGAGCAGACCAAACCAGACCAGACCAGAGCAGACCAGAGCAGACCAAACCAGACCAGACCAGACCAGACCAGGCTGAGCAGACCAGAGCAGACCAGAGCAGAGCAGACCAGAGCAGAGCAGACCAGACCAGAGCAGACCAGAGCAGACCAGAGCAGACCAGACCAGAGCAGACCAGACCAGACCAGACCAGACCAGACCAGAGCAGACCAGAGCAGACCAGACCAGACCAGACCAGAGCAGACCAGAGCAGACCAGAGCAGACCAGACCAGAGCAGACCAGAGCAGACCAGACCAGACCAGACCAGAGCAGACCAGACCAGACCAGAGCAGACCAGACCAGACCAGAGCAGACCAGACCAGAGCAGACCAGACCAGAGCAGACCAGAGCAGACCAGACCAGACCAGACCAGACCAGACCAGAGCAGACCAGAGCAGACCAGACCAGACCAGACCAGAGCAGACCAGACCAGACCAGAGCAGACCAGACCAGACCAGACCAGAGCAGAGCAGAGCAGAGCAGACCAGAGCAGACCAGAGCAGACCAGACCAGAGCAGACCAGACCAGACCAGACCAGACCAGACCAGAGGAGACCAGACCAGACCAGACCAGACCAGACCAGAGCAGAACAGACCAGAGCAGAGCAGAGCAGAGCAGAGCAGAACTTGTGTGCAGGGGCAAAGACTGTGTAAACACTGACGGCAGAGGGTTTTGAGACAAGGCACACGCTCACACATCACAAAGGCCTCAATATGAGCCTATTTAGTGTAACGTGAAAGCAGATCCAATCATCACACTTATCACATACACTCAGGACAATTACAAAATGAACATCCAGGGAGACAAAGACACTGGTGTTTGGGAGATGTAAGAACCAAAGATGAAGAGGGAGCGTAGTTACTTATACAAATGTATTATAATGTGTATATTACAACACACAAAACACCAACCTCATGGCACTGGGCTGGACAGAATGCTACTGTAAACCAGGAGCTTACATACATGCAGATGTTTTTTTCATGTTTCTGTAAATTTAAGATTTGATTCTGTTTGAATTTTTAGACAAAAAGCCTGTTGTAGGGATGTCAAGATTATTGGGTCAATTAACAATCGCTGAGAAAAAAAATATTCATTGTGATACTTTAAGAGGCAAAATGAAGTAATTTCCATTGAATCTATTCTCAAAAAAGTACAAATAATGTAAAGAGTCTTTTTATCAGTCTTTTTATGTCACTTCAACTTGACTTTATGATTCAGAACGTTTGGTAACAGCAATGAAAGAAAAGTGCATATGACAGGGTTTTATGATTCTCACATTTTGACTCACAATTTGGTCGGATAATACCTGTTGTGAATATAAATCATAGTTTTACACAAATCAAGAAGCAATTAGTGAAGAAAAGTTGAAATTGAAGTAGTTCTAAAACATATTGATGATAATTCTGTTTCCATTCTATTCACATTTTTCCCAATATTTAGTTTCAACGGTGTTGCCAACAAAATAAAGGTGTTTTCTGACATTTTGATTCATCAGATATTCATTTCTGTGTAGATTAGATTAGATTAGATTAGTTATGTAACAGTAATACATTCCTTAGCATGATGTTATGATTTTCAACCAGGAAGTAACACTGTGTTTTAGCGAAACGAGTAGACCAGTCTGTCATAGGCACTTTAAGGATCACACTATTGTCTGGTCATGATGTCAGTAATCGTGAATACTTTCTAAGCTTCTTCTCACAATAATCATAACACTAAAATACTAAACTGTATTATCCTGTCATCCCTGGCCTGTTGGGAAGCACATTGGATCTACTTTGGGTCAGTGGTGGAGGTGGTTGGGGCCGTAATAACTCATGAGGACATGAGTTGGCCTGTGCGGCCAGAGGCTGGGTGGAGATCTTCAGAGGCTCATGCACAGCGCTGCTGACTGGAGCACACTACACCTGAGTTTAGAGGCAGCCGCGGGGATCCTACATGTGCTGCCTGTGAATGCAAAAGAAGGCTCCACTGAAAGGACAAACAGAGGAGGAAAGAGATCAGAGCGAGGGATGGTGGAGAGGAGACAGGACGCACACACAGCAGCAGCAGCTCATCTGAACACTACACCGGAGCTGCCACACAGGGGCGCTCACGAGCTGCAGGTAAGAGGACTGTACAGCCCCGAGAGAGCAGCACTGTTCACACCTGCACTGTGGGAGATAAGATGCTTCATCAGATTGAAAATTTTGAATTTCTCTGTTGAACTCTAAAGAAACGGTTTCATATGTTTCTATTCTAAATTGCAGTTGATTATTTCAGAAGTGTAACTGTCAGAATGGCGTCTTGAAAATAAGAAATGACGAATCACTTCAAATACAACAACCGTCTGTATCCTCCTTAGCCACATCAAAACAACTAGTGCATGTTAGATCTGAAGTTTATGCTCTGAATTTTGACTACTGAATTTGAGAACTTGAAAATATTTCTGCTCAAATTTGAATACATTGAAAACATATTTTAAAATTCAGCAGTTGCAATTCAGTTAAAAAATTCAAAGTGAGAAATTCAGCTGCATTTCAAATTCAAAATCTGATGAAACAAGTGATCCTCCACACTGCACTCCTCACCGCGCACAGACTTCAGATACCTACCTTACCAGTGATGTCATGCACTGCCACATGAACAAAGATGGACGCCTCCTCCATACCCTCCAAGTACACGTGACGATAGCCTGCACAAGAGGAAATGTCACCACACTATTTCAGCACTCGCAGATGTCCACGTGTAGCACTGGTTACCTGGCAGCATGCTGTTGAAAGCAATGGTACGCTGGCCAATGAAGTCCTGCCCGATGGGATCATGGTCCCACACCAGGAAACGCACCAGGGCCAGCTCTGGCATGTGCACCACGAACACCAGGGTCTCCTCCCACATGGGGTTAAAGCCTGGCAGGAGCAGAGGCAGGAGCAGAGGCAGGAGCAGAGGCAGGAGCAGAGGCAGGAGCAGAGGCAGGAGCAGAGGCAGGAGCGCAGACAGGAGCGCAGACAGGAGATAAAACAACACATATTGAGCCTGCTATATAATTCTAATCTATGACGGATCATTATGTTAGAATCTGCATTTGCACATTTTAAATCACAATATATAAAAGCTAAAACAACTTAATAAAAGAAGTCCGCTGACTTCTGCATTAGAAAACTGCGGTGTCCAGTGAGAGCAGCCTTACAGATCTGTGAGGGCTGCTGGGATACGGCTCACACTGGGACCGATCGCCCGTATGGTGTCTTGAAAATAAGCGATTAAAGACGACTCAAACATACACAGATCACTCCAAGTAAAACTTTGAGAATGAAACAACTATAACATTGTTTAAAGCTCTGAAAATCAATTTTGCATAATAGGTCTGCTTTAAAAAAAAACATAACCTCTCATATATTATTGAGAGGTAGTGTTTTAATATCCCATATGCTTTAAATGCAGGTTAGTGAGTAAATGACGATAAGAAATGATCAAACTTCATTGCCGGACATACATTCATTCAATGTAATATTAAAAACGGCTGTGACTTACCATTATCATCGACGACTCTGGTCTGTTCTTTACAACAGTCCACGGGTACACCAATAATTTCCACCTCCACAAAAGGATCAATGATCTGAAACAGAATTAAACACAGACATAATATACATGTGTGCTCTGTTTCCTGCCCTCGGCTCCCTGCACACCTCTCCTCTGTCCCCCAGCATCGAGTCCTTGGGCTTGGGCAGCTGTTGTCCGCTGATGACCTTGAGCACCAGCTGCTTCTTCATCTGACCGGGCAGAGGGTCGTCCAGGTTTGGGTTGAAGGCACCTGAAGGAGACAGAACAAAACAGACAAATATGTGGTGGTGTGATTGCCACAGTCCTCCACTTTGAGTCATTCTGGTCCAAGCTGGTCTAAGTTTGGTCTTTAGAAATGTTTCGATGGGAGGTACATTGGTTCCAGCATCACTATCGGCCAAAACACTATCATTTTTTTCCCCGTATTGTTGTCAGATGATTTTTGACACTAATATTCAGCACCACTATATCTCTGACACCACCCCATTCTCTGTGTGCCCACACGTCCGTCCCAGACTGTTCTCAGTGAATCGGCTTTGGAAAAATGGTAACAGAAGAGTTCAGGCTCAACGTTGCTTGAAGGTTGGAGATTTGATTCTGGCTCTAAACCAGGGGCCGACTGGGACCAAAAACAGCCCTGGACTTTTCCCCCACCAATCGGCCCATGGTTTAAACAGTGCATAGTGTTGCTGTGTCATTTGGCCAGACACTTAACACGCTTTAGTTATATATGAATTAGGAGGCTCCCTCCAAAATAACAAAACAGTCATCAGTAAAAGTGTGGAGCAGCATCTGGACTGACTTGGATACTCAGAAACATGAACAAAACGTTAAAAATGTCTCGTCTGACCTTCAAACATGCACGGAGGCTTGAGAATGTAGCCACAGTTGCCGTTGCTGTAGAACTTGGCTCTGTTGAGTTGAAGAACACGTCCCTCTGACTGGTAGTTCAGGGCAACTAAAAGAAATAAAAACAGAATCCCAATGACACCTCAGATATCCTCTTATTTCCCTGTGTGTCAGATGCCCTCTCACAGCATGCTACAATTTTCCTTTAGTACATTACTTATTAAAGGGCCTGTATTACGTTAGATATGATCTATGTTAGAATGTTTAACATAGCTGGAGTTGTGTTTTGTTTCTTTTACACATGTTCACCACACAAATCCTGCAGATTTGAGTTCTGAGTTCTTCTCTCACACAGAAAATACTTGTGTAATGTCATGTGGTTTTTTTAAAACTCCAAACACCTTCACTAAAACAATTTTGATCATTTCCGCCCTGGAATTACCAATCTCTACTCTTGCATTTTGAGCTTTGTGGACAGAGTAAAAATGAATGAAAGAAACAAAACTCAGGATATGTTTTAATGAGGTAATGACTTAACATGGCTCAATTTTGTGTAATATAGGACCTGTAAATTCTGAATAAATATTGGCCCCTACCCATGCCTGAGACGGGAACATCAAGCTGTCACTGTGCACATACATTTATAGCATATGGCCCCAGTGGAAGGCCGTACCTAGCTGGCAGCCTGCGTTCCAGAAGGGCTGTGGGTTGAAGTTGGAGGAGTCGATCCGGTAGGACGAGGGGTAGATGCGGGACAGCTGCCTCTGGTTGAAGCGGATAAACTCGGCCGGCTTCTGCTGCATCACCTGGTGAGCCTTGGTCTCGCTCAGAGAGGAAACCTGCCAGCTGCAGTTTGCTGCTCTCAACAACAGGGGGCAGCAACACTCAATATTCAATTTAAAGTGCACAAGACGTGTTTTTTACGAGTCTTATCATTTTGACTGAAGTTGGTGGGGAAAAACAAGCTGTAAATATGAATTATAACTTTTTTCACTTGTTAAATAATCATTCCTAATAATAATTCCACATTAGAGGAATTTTGGTTCTGTGTAGCATACGTAGGTAACAGAATTCCCAAGTGTGATATCATGATTTCCAACCGTACAATTTGAAACCTAAAAAACTGCTAAATGTTTACTGAATGTGTTTTGTGTGTTTAGTAAAATGAGTCCAACCTGACTAAACGTTTTCATCTCTCTCTTTTTTCCATTCTAATAGCACACAACTTTATACTGAATCTCCACATTTTCCGGGTCAGATTGAATGTGTGGTCACCTTGTGCGTCGATGTCGTACAGTCCCACAGAGCGCGTGTATTTGACCAGGTCAGACAGAGCTCTGGACAGCTTCATGGTCTTCTTCTTCCTGTGAGATCCATATTATTCATTAGAATGTGTCCTCTGCGAATAATTACCCCAACATAGACTAAAATAAAGAACTTTACTTCATTACAGGCATTTCTTTGCAGCAAAAAAACATCTCCACAGACTTGAAGTGAAGAACCTGTCACTTTGCTCAAAGGAGAGGTTCTTACTTAGCCAAGAGCGTTCCAAAGAATGGTCATATTTATCTTCATGGAATCCTGCCTCCTCCCTTCCCTACAAGAATTATTTTGTTTTGTTAGTTTAAGGTTATGATTGCTAAAAGATTTGAAGTACTTTGACGTACTGGGTCACAGATAAAGGCTATTTTGTGCATAGAGGTTTCTGTCCATCCTCTGCCCTGTCCTGTCCCTAATCTGGGGCCTCATTTATAAATCTTGCTTATGCACCACGCACTGCGTAGGCGCTCTCTGCGCCAAATGCAGGTTTTACTCCTCACAAGTGCAGTGCTTTGCTTATCTCTGCTGAGGCAGAAACTGCAGTACGCTCCCCGTGATGTCTGGAGGCACGGGGAAAAGCAACACTCAGGAGAGGAGAAAAAGTGAAGACAGTCTGAGGTGGTTTGATCAGGAAATCAGCAGAATATTCACATATATAAAATCATTACATTCAGATTTGCACATTTAAACAGAGATTAGCCACTCCTCTCCTAGCCGTTGATCCACAGACAGAATGTCTCCCTCACTTCTTTCGCTCTCAGGGGGGGTGGGGGGGGGGGGGGGGTGCTCATAGCCCCTCCTGTGAGCGCTCATGTATCTGTGTAAACAGGGCCAGTCCACAGGTGTATATCTGAGGCATACTTCAAAATATGGCAATACAAACCACTCAAACACAGAGAAAAAGCTATTAATGAACTGCTTAAATATTATGAGTACTATATTATAACTAAGCACAAAACTTCACGTTTGTGTCATTTTCTAAGTTTAATTAAGAGATGAGTCGTTGCTGTCACTTTTTTTGTGTTTATTTGTAAAACCTTGTTTAAGACTGATGCAACTGTGCAGTGTCTCCCCCTCCCTCTGTCCCCTCCCTCTGTCCCCCTGTCCCCTCCCTCTGTCCCCCTGTCCCTCTGTCCCCCTGTCCCCTCCCTCTGTCCCCTCCCTCTGTCCCTCTGTCTGTCTGTCCCCTCCCTCTGTCCCCTCCCTCTGTCCCCCTGTCCCCTCCCTCTGTCCCTCTGTCTGTCTGTCTGCCCCCTCCCTCTGTCCCCTCCCTCTGTCCCCTCCCTCTATCCCTCTGTCTGTCTGTCCCCTCCTTTTGTCCCCCTGTCCCCTCCCTCTATCCCTCTGTCTGTCTGTCCCTCTCCCTCTGTCCCTCTCCCCCTGTCCCCTCCCTCTGTCCCCCTGGCCCCTCCCTCTGTCCCTCTGTCTATCTGTCCCTCTCCCTCTGTCCCTCTCCCACTGTCCCCTCCCTCTGTCCCCTCCCTCTGTCCCCCTGTCCCCTCCCTCTGTCCCCTCCTTCTGTCCCCCTGTCCCTCTGTCTGTCTGTCCCCTCCCTCTGTCCCCCTGTCCCCTCCCTCTGTCCCCTCCCTCTGTCCCTCTGTCTGTCCCCTCCCTCTATCCCTCTGTCTATCTGTCCTCTCCCTCTGTCCCTCTCCCTCTGTCCCCCTATCCCCTCCCTCTATCCCTCTGTCTGTCTGTCTGTCTGTCTGTCTGTCCCCTCCCTCTGTCCCTCTGTCCCTCTGTCCCTCTGTCCCTCTGTCCCTCTGTCCCTCTGTCCCCTCCCTCTGTCCCTCTGTCCCCTCCCTCTGTCCCTCTGTCCCTCTGTCCCTCTGTCCCCTCCCTCTGTCCCTCTGTCCCCTCCCTCTGTCTCTGGCTCAGGTTTAGCTCAGTGTTCATGGTGCTTTTATGGTGAGTACAGAATGTGGTGCCGTGCACACAGGGGGTTTATACATTTGGAGTTCGCAGCACACGCCTCTTATGGCCACTATGAGTACACACTTGATTAAGAAAATTCCAACACAATTCTTTATAAATAAGGCCCCTGCTATGGAGCGCTACATGAGCTGACCACCAGGGGCAGTAGTAAACACAGCTCCAGAGTGGAAGTTAAACAATTTAAAAGAGAGAATCAGCTGCAAAACAAATAAATGCTTCCCTCACCTAATTTTAACTTGACTTGTTTCTAACAGATGTGCTGTAAAACCTATAAATGCAGTGATGTTACTATGCTTGGAAAGCACAGATCTGTTTACATATGAAAGCGGAGCATAAATGAGCCTTAAGATGGAGACAGTACAGACAAAAGAGGACCACAGTGGTGGTCTGTTGGCCCAGTCCAGTGCAGGACACATACTTGTTGTGTGGAGGTGGCCGTGATGCACTGCTGCTCTCCTGGTCTGTGTCAGTGTCCTCTGTACTCGACATCTTCTTCATCTTCTTTGTCTTCTTCTGGAAAGTATAAAAAAACAGTTCCATATAAAACTTCAAAAGTGACATTTCACACCCACATCCACTGCTCTGAGCAGCACTGGGGAGCAGAGGAAGCAGTCGGACCTTGCGTTTGGAGAAGCTGCCGATGAAGGAGCGTCCAGAGGACTTGGCGCTGCTGAGATTGGTCTCATCTGTGTCGGTGCAGTCTTCAGGTTTGCCCTGAGTGGAACAGACACATGTGAACTAGGGTTGTCAAAAGGATTGAAAATCAGAGGCTAATCAGTAATAAAAGTACTATTGAAACTAGGCTCATCTGAGTAGGTACCAATACTAAAAAAAAAGAAAAAGGGACAGAACTGAGACCACATACACTTACATTTTGGGCACATATTACTGCTTTCACATTGTCAGTCTTATGACTATTCTGGGAGGAATTTTACAAATGTCACAATTATTGATGTGACCAGTTCATTGAATGTAAATAGTGCAGCTACACTGCAAGTGCAGTAAGGAGACAGCAGACCATCTCTTCTTCAGTCATACCAGCCTGTTCCATCGTTAGGAGTGAATATCTTTTTCATGGTGCTGATAGCCGATATAATAGCCAATATATTTAGTGACGTTAAAATTTACTGTAAGTTTTCAGCTCATTATAAACTTAGGTTTGACTCTATTCGATTTTAATTTGGGTTTGTTTAGGCTACATTTCCTGTTATTTTGTCTCTTTACAGTCATATTTAAAGTAGGTCGGCCTGATGGGGTTTTCTGCATGACATTCTTACCTGTAAACAAGTAAATTACGGCTTAGCCTTTAATGGTTGTCATAAATGTGTGTGTGCTGCTGTAATTAATTATATGTGTAAATGTGGACCATTCACACCTGGATTCACAGCTCATCTACATATCAGTGCAGGTCCAGTAACAGGTACGACACTCGAGTCACTAGAGTCGGCCAGTGTAAGAGAAAACAGCCTGTTTATGTGTGGCAGCTAACAGTACCAAAGTGTTAACCAATGAGAAAGAACCAAAAGCAGCTCTAATACAACACATCTGCAAAACTCACCACTCACACAGACTCGTCTCAGATCACAGGTCTGCACTAAGAACTGTCCTTTAATCCTGACTCAAAACCATCGGCCGTAAAAAGAACAGAATCCAGCAAGTGGACAGCAGCTGGGGGGTCACAGCGAGGCTCGAGGCAGTTCAGTGGATTGTAGCGCATGGCACAGGCGGCTCAAACCCGCCCGCGGTTTTCTGAATTCTACGACTAAAATTCTCAAAGTCAGTGCTCCACTGGTGTCTCAAAACCTGGTGTCCAGCTCCAGACAGGTGCCCTTATCACATCCTCGCCGCCCCCTCGCCGCTCTCCGTGAAGGACAAGGAGCAGGCTACGCTAATGCTAACGACGCGCTCTGATCAGCCTGTGTATAATGCCCATCCAGCATTGAGATCAAACGGACGACAACATGGCGGGCTGGTCCCTGGACCCTGAGCTCCTCCGAACACAGCCGAATGCCGCCGAAGACACGATCCGCCGAAATGGACGATAAGCTGTGTGTCCTCTGTCTGTGGAACAGTCTGTGTCTGTGGGACAGTCCTGTGTCTGTGGGACAGTCCTGTGTCTGTGGGACAGTCCTGTGTCTGTGGGACAGTCCTGTGTCTGTGGGACAGTCCTGTGTCTGTGGGACAGTCCTGTGTCTGTGGGACAGTCCTCTGTCTGTGGAACAGTCCTGTGTCTGTGGGACAGTCCTGTGTCTGTGGGACAGTCCTGTGTCTGTGGGACAGTCCTCTGTCTGTGGAACAGTCCTGTGTCTGTGGGACAGTCCTCTGTCTGTGGAACAGTCCTGTGTCTGTGGGACAGTCCTGTGTCTGTGGGACAGTCCTCTGTCTGTGGAACAGTCCTGTGTCTGTGGGACAGTCCTGTGTCTGTGGGACAGTCCTGTGTCTGTGGAACAGTCCTGTGTCTGTGGGACAGTCCTGTGTCTGTGGGACAGTCCTGTGTCTGTGGGACAGTCCTCTGTCTGTGGAACAGTCCTGTGTCTGTGGGACAGTCCTCTGTCTGTGGGACAGTCCTGTGTCTGTGGGACAGTCCTCTGTCTGTGGGACAGTCCTGTGTCTGTGGGACAGTCCTGTGTCTGTGGGACAGTCCTGTGTCTGTGGGACAGTCCTGTGTCTGTGGGACAGTCTTCTGTCTGTGGGACAGTCCTGTGTCTGTGGGACAGTCCTGTGTCTGTGGGACAGTCCTGTGTCTGTGGGACAGTCCTGTGTCTGTGGGACAGTCCTGTGTCTGTGGGACAGTCCTGTGTCTGTGGGACAGTCTGTGTCTGTGGTATTTATCGTCAGTATCTCTGATCAGACACAAGAGTGTTTAAAGCTGCGTCTCAGTGTTTTGTATGTGGATCTACGGCTGCCCACTGGTGTAAACAAGAGCGTGTGTGTCACGTGACGTAACTCTGGGGGTGTGTTCAGGGGCAATACGGCATCACAGACACAGACAAATGACTCCACAGATAAATACTGATGTGGAGCCACATATTAGGATGTTTATCTGTCTGTGAATTGGATTAAATGGATGTGACATAGAGAGTCTAAGCTTTATAATGAGATATAACATACGTGGACTATCGGCCCAAATCGGCAGGATTTATAATATCAGTCAACCGCTCTATCGGTTTGGCCCCAGCAGTTCACTCAAAAATCCTCAGCCCCCCGCACACACCTTAGAGGCCTTTTTGTCGGACAGAGCCGTGATGGTGAAGCTGTCCGGGTCTTCGCGGTCCCGGATCTTGGACTCTTTCATCAGGTTGTCGAGCTTCTTCTTGGCCAAGTTCTCCACCTGCTTCCTGTTGGCTGAAGTCTGAAAGCAAGATGCACAACCCATCAGCCATTTGTGATCACACCATGTTGTTTTGTTCAAGAATGCAGTTTTTCAACAAGTTCTCTTCAAAATATATTGTTCTTAAAGAATCCGTACTATGGTATTTTCTCATCTATGTCATAATGTTCTTTCCTCATCACAAAGGTTTTGTTTCATTCACTCATGTTTAACACACAAACCACATATAGTTAGACTGAGTTCTTCTCTCAAACTGAAAACACTCTTTTCTATCTTGTGATGTCATGGGGCAATACAGGAAGTGCTCCACTGTGTTTTTTAACCTCAATATAACTTCACCAGAATGATTCAAATGATTGCAGCCCTGGAATTTCCGATCTCTCCAAAGAAAGCTGTTAACTTGAAAACTACCACTTCATGACATCACACAGTGGAACAGAGCATTTTGAACTTTCCAGATATGACTAATAATAAAGGCTTAACTTCATTACCAGATCATTACCTGCACTGCACTGTTACACTCTTATATTCTTGTAAATTTGTAAATTTTGTGTCATATTATAGCTATTGTTTCTACTTTATTGTATTTTATTTTATTTGTTGCATGTTTAGTTTTTGTCTACATTCCGCTCGAAGAACCGCAGCAATTTCCTAATGTTGTGAACCTGTTCACTCATATGGCAGTAAAACCTTTCTGATTCTAATTTAAACGTGTGAATGAAACAAATCGCAGGTATGTTTTTGATGAGGTAACAACATTCCCACATAACTAAAACCTCACAATAGTCAATCCATGCATCATACAGGTACAGGGCCTTAAAAGTGACTTGTTCCAAGTTGCAGTTTAGGGCCAACTTAAAACGCATGCAGTTATGAAACATTCCAGGTGCAAATGTCTTGACTGGGGGCAGATGACAGTGAAGAAAATGCCAGAATAATAAAAATGCTTCCTCAGATGGGGCAACGCGGGGGCACCCTCCACCACCCTCAAATATTTGACTATTGAGTACATTTGGTATTTCTATCAGGATCTGTGTCATGTAGATAGTTTTCTGTCATGAAAATTAATTAGGCACATTAGGCAAATTTACTTAAATAAATAAAAAATATTCAAATGTAAGTTATTAAAAAGGGGTTCTTGTGAGGAGTGTTAAAAGGAAACAGGGTGATCTAAACTCCCCCACTCGCCCCTCACAGCGCCATCACCACATAATCCTGTGGATCCTGCTAATGGAACTACTGCACTTTGCATCAGGTTTGACAAGTTGTGTATATAGTTTTGTATCAAGCTTTAGTACATTTATGGAGAATTGTCATGTGGGAGCAAGGGGGATGTGGGTTTGTGAGCAGAGCCTGGTACAGACTCTTCCTGCTGACCGTAAGAAGGATCTGAACTACAGGGATGACATCCACAACCTTTTCAGGCATGTTTTTGATGAGGGAACGTTATGTCATAGTGCTAAAGACAACATAGTTTTACATAATTACCCCTCTTTAACTTATGTATTCCATTCTTGCAGTGTGAAGTATCTTACTTTTGCACACAGGCACAGACTAGAGAAGGCCCTGTATCATTTTTCATCTTATGGCAATATTTCTCTTGCACTTGTTGCAGAGAACTGATATTTTCAGATGGTCAATATCATTATGTTAAAATCTACAGCACAAAACTCCCTTTCTTTACACTTGAGCACTTTCTGAAGAGGCAGAGGAGCAGAGAACCTCCTCTCCCTCATGAAAACATGCCACACAACCACCTTTCCACTCCTCACGTCTGGAACAATATTCATGTAAAGTGAGCCCTCCTCGCTCTGGCAGTCGGAAAGCATACACTGTGTGCATAATTATGAGGGAGGTGGGGATTTTGACCCTATCATAATTTTTAAGCATATTCTCCATCTCTAAGCTGTATAAACTTGAATTCTAATTAGATTTAAGCAAATTCCCTGATGTGTATTTGTCTACTGAGGAAGGCTGTGGCCTAAAAAAGTCCACACACTATATCAAGGTGTGCAGAATTATTAGGCAGCTTCATTTCCACAGGCAAAATAGTACAAAGAAGAGACTGAACCGACTCTGAAATGTCAAAAACTGTAAGTCTTTCAGAGGGATGGAGCTCTTGAAATTGTGAAGATGTTGGGGCGTGATCACAGAACCATCAAACGTTTTGTTGCAAACAGTGTCGCAAGAAAAGTGTTGGAAAAAAAGATGCAAATTAAGTGTAAGAGATTTGAGAAGACTGAGAAAACATGAAGCTACCAGGAACCCATTATCCTCCAGTGCCGTCATATTCTGGAAGTGAAACCGACCTTGAGAGCGCAGTACAAGGTGTTCAGTGGTCAGAAACATGGCCATGGTGAGGAAGACCCGACCACCACTGAACAAGAACGAGCTGAAATGTCAAGTCTGGGTCAAGAAATATCTGAAAACAGATTTTTCAAAGGTTTTGTGGACTGATGAGATGAGAGTGACTCTTGACGGAGCAGATGGATGGGATCAGTAATGGGCACAGAGCTCCGCTTCGACTCCAGAAAGGTGGAGGTGGGGTACTGGTATGGGCTGGTATTATTAATGAGCTTGCTGTTTCAGGTTGAATGAACTCCAAAACCTGCTGACAGTCTTTAGAAGGCACTTTCTTCAAGCAGTGCTACAGGAAAAAATTAGCATCTTTCAAGAGGAGCATGATTTTTATGCTGGACAATGCTCCATCACTGCATCAAAGTCCTCCACTGTGGCTGCGAGAAAAGGCCTTAAAGATGAAAAAATAATGACATTCCCCTTCCTCTCCTGACCTAAACCCTACTGAGAACTTGTGGGCCTTTATTAAACTGGAGATTTACGGTGAAGGAGCAGTGTCTGGAGGCTGTGGACGCTGCTGCACAAAGAGTTGATCGTCAACAGATCAAGAAACTGACAAGACTTCATGAATGGAAGGCACCTTTACTCAGAAGAAGAGTGGATATATTAGTCATTGATTTTTATTTATTTATTTATTTATGTCAGAAGCAGTTATTTGTAATTTGGGTGGTTTTATTATGCACACATAGATTTTCTCCAAAGAAAGCCAAAACTTCAGGTTTGAGGTTTATTCACATTTTAGAGCACTGTAGTAAAAATGAATCCTCATTATACAACTTGCCTAATCCTTATGCACACAGTGGGTTTGAGATGACGCGTCTCGTGTCTTGTCCTGCTCATATTGAACTCAGAGGATTCATCAGTGGTATCAATATATTGTCTGTTCCAACAACTGTTCCCCCCAAAAGTAAAGTTCCTTCTAAATGATGGTGCATGATGGCAGTTTCCAAATCAAGAGGAGAGGACATGGCAGACAGACACAAGCGTTAGAATACACTACCTTCCACTGTGAAAGAAGCAAGCCACAGAAGAGAGAGAGGAAACAGAGGAAAGATCAGACCGGCTCTGTGCACAATGCTACAAGGCTCAGGGGAAAAGGACGAGAGGAGAGGGGCAGAGGGACAGAGGGACAGCAGACAGAGAGACAGAGGGACAGCAGACAGAGGGACAGCAGACAGAGGGACAGCAGACAGAGGGACAGCAGACAGAGGGACAGAGGGGCAGAGGGACAGAGGGAAAGAGGGACAGAGAGACAGAGGGACATCAGACAGAGAGACAGAGGGACAGCAGACAGAGGGACAGAGGGGCAGCAGACAGAGGGACAGAGGGACAGAGGGGCAGCAGACAGAGGGACAGAGGGACAGCAGACAGAGGGACAGCAGACAGAGGGACAGCAGACAGAGGGACAGCAGACAGAGGGACAGAGGGACAGAGAGACAGAGGGACAGCAGACAGAGGGACAGCAGACAGAGGGACAGCAGACAGAGGGACAGCAGACAGAGGGACAGAGGGAAAGAGGGACAGAGAGACAGAGGGACATCAGACAGAGAGACAGAGGGACAGCAGACAGAGAGACAGAGGGACAGCAGACAGAGGGACAGCAGACAGAGGGACAGCAGACAGAGGGACAGCAGACAGAGGGACAGAGGGGCAGAGGGACAGAGGGGCAGAGGGACAGAGGGAAAGAGGGACAGAGGGACATCAGACAGAGAGACAGAGGGACAGCAGACAGAGGGACAGAGGGGCAGAGGGACAGAGGGGCAGAGGGACAGAGGGAAAGAGGGACAGAGAGACAGAGGGACATCAGACAGAGAGACAGAGGGACAGCAGACAGAGGGACAGAGGGGCAGCAGACAGAGGGACAGCAGACAGAGGGACAGAGGGGCAGCAGACAGAGGGACAGAGGGACAGAGGGACAGCAGACAGAGAGACAGAGGGACAGCAGACAGAGGGACAGCAGACAGAGAGACAGAGGGACAGCAGACAGAGAGACAGAGGGACAGCAGACAGAGGGACAGCAGACAGAGGGACAGAGGGACAGAGGGACAGCAGACAGAGGGACAGAGGGACAGAGGGACAGCAGACAGAGGGACAGAGGGACAGCAGACAGAGGGACAGAGGGACAGAGGGACAGCAGACAGAGGGACAGAGGGACAGAGGGACAGCAGACAGAGGGACAGCAGACAGAGAGACAGAGGGACAGCAGACAGAGGGACAGAGGGACAGAGGGACAGCAGACAGAGGGACAGAGGGACAGAGGGGCAGCAGACAGAGGGACAGAGAGAAGACAGAGGGACAGAGAGACAGAGGGATATATATATAAATAACTTCTGAAGCCACCTGGCCTTAGCCCACTGCACACAGACTGAATCTGGGTGTACAGTTTAACCCTCACAGTGAGACATCTTTATACTCACATCTCCATTGAGAAGTTTGCAGTCATCTTCCATCTCATCAGCACTGTCCTCGTCAGACACGTCACCTTCGTCTGCGTCTTCGTCGATGTTTGGGGGGAGCTTCTTTCCCTGAGGGACACACAGACGGACACACACTGAGGGCCTGCAGATCCCTAATGTCAACTGATACCAATGTAAAGACAGCATTTATTAAAATAAGGCAAACCTTGATCCAAATTGAAATCATTTTTAAAAATACAGTTGTTGTCATTTATTTTATTTGTTAAATAACAGCTATTGTGTAAATAATAGATGCCACTCTTTGCAGTTTGGTTGCTAGGCAACAGTCATGGAATGAGGCCTCCTCTACATATGCAGGGCTTGAATGTAAAATGACTTTTTTAAGTGCTCTAAATGAAGTCCACACTGCGTTCATGCAGTGGACAGAGGTGTGTGGACTCTTCGTCATAAAAGTTCCTTGAGGAGCTGATCAGCCTGAACTGAAGCACAGACAGCTGCACTGATGCGCTGCTGTTGCAATATGTTCCTGCTTTAAGTCAGTCTGTGTCACACAAAACGATGCATACACAAAGCTTAGGAAGCCCCCTCACATGATCCCACTGCACACAGACTCAGGGTCTGCTGCTCAGGTTAAAGAAGTCTGCATAAGGTACAATGGCCTATAGAAGATGGGTGAAACTAATAACTGTGATATGTAGAATAATAATAAACACATTTTGGTTTTACTTGATTTATTTTCTAAGATTTTTAACCAGCAGCTGTGTTGATTCATGCTTGGGCCATACCTTGACCAGGATCTTGCCTCGGAGCGTCTCAGGAGATGGCAGGCGTCCCAGCTCATCCACTCCGATGCTGGACAGGTCCAGTTTGTCCCCCAGGACGTCCATCAGGTACTGTGCCATCTTCTTCTGCTGAGGGACTGTGCAGTGGTTCTCTAGGGACAGGATGACTGGGTAACTGCCAAACAAGAACAGAAAAAACAGAGCAATCTTAAAAAATGTGCCTAAACCATCGTGCATGGCTAGATTTGTGGCTAGGTTTGTGGCTAGGTTTGTGGCTAGATTTGTGGCTAGGTTTGTGGCTAGGTTTGCGGCTAGGTTTGTGGCTAGCACTCATGCTTCATAGCAGTAGGTTCTGCTCAATCCCTCAGGTGCCTGGGCCTTTGTGTGTGGAGTTTGCATGTTCTCCCTGTGTCTGGATGGGTTTCCTCCAGAGGTCAGGTTGTCTTGATTAAGATTTGCTCAAGATCTGGGGAAGGGTCCTTGAGCACGTGCACAGTGCTGACTGCTCCTGATGAGGTGCCCCAACGGCACTGAAGGATGCACAAGACAAACGGGGATTATAACCTCATCACCAACATGTCAGCAACCATGAAGCACGTGTTAGTTCTTCACAACTAAAATGATATTTTTCTGACAAGTAACATTCAGTTCACAGGAGGTTGTCAAAAGTCATTATACTTATCACAGTATAGAAACGAGACTCATTTGAGCTGCTAAATATCAGTACTAAAAAGGTAATGAATTAACCTTTCCTGAATGTCTTTAGAATGATCCTGAGCTGTATCAGAACAAGTAGAAGAGCACATAGACGAGTATACACCCATGGAGCACTGTGGAACCTTCTGGGCCACTGAGGGATTACACACATATAAGGACACATTCATATAAAAGAAAGCGCTACCATTTAATGTTGAAATTCACAAAAAAAGAGTTGGAATAGGTTTGGTATATCGAGTCTATTCCTTAGAATTGAAACTGAGTTTGAAATTTTCATTCTTTTCACCATACCAGTGCAGCTTAGCACCAGCCTCTGTTTTACCTGTGGAGAAGAGATCACGACTAAACCTCTGCGGATCATCTAAACCCACATCATCTGCCATCCCCACATCAGACACAAAAGACGGGCTAAAAATAGTCCTTTGAGCCGAGTGTGGATGGGATTAGCACCTTGAGCGAGCGTGTGCTTCACCAATCTGTGTTCAAATGGAACTCAAATGAGTGCCTGTCACAGTGCCCTATTTTAAGTGAAATTTTCTGCCAGTGCAGTAGGAAATTTTCACTTACCAAGTTTTCTTAAAACAAGATGAAATACAAATCTTGTTCTAAGCAGAAAACATTAGTTTCGAGTATTTATGGCAAGATTTTTCACCTTATTGGTTTGAGAAGGAAGTGAAAGAGGCTTAACCTGGACTGAGTTAATATAAAAAGTGCTTAGAATAAGTAGAATAAGTAATATCTAGATAAGATAAATCAGGATGGAATATCTTGAAACAAGTCAAAAAATCTCATTTTATTAAGTAAAAAAATCTTAAAATTGGTCTTTTAAGATGAATCTGCTTAATTCAAGTCAGTTTAACTATGTTAGAAAATCCTTTTTCGTAGTGAAGGCTCGTGGTGCCACGATTAGAAGACTAACTCAGAATCACTATTAGGGCTGTAAGAAAATCTTGGTCAACTTAAGACATGTCCTGCAAATCGATTTCTATCTAAAACAAATAAATGGGGGCACAGTAAAAGCTCAGATTATTGTGCATCTCTGTATGTGACCCAAACTGCACTCACAAAACTACACCTGCATGGAAGTTCAAGCTATGTGTTTATATGAGGAGAGGTTAAACTTGTGAATGATCAGAAAACATGCCTGATGAGGTTTCAGATGGAATCCGTGCATGTTTGAGTAATATTAGCTTTCTCTCCTGGGCCATAGTTGAACCTTCCTTATGGTTAGCAGTACCATTCTGTCCGACTCTCAGCCCACAGGCCTATATCACCCCTGCTCCCACCTGACGGTTCTCCATAAATGTACGAAAACACGATACAGTAGTGTGGAGAGCAAAGGGAGGGGAGTCTCAGAGCGTCAACACATGAAAGTGACACTTATTAAACATACGTTTTCAGTGGATATAGTATTTTCTAAACAATAAGGGCTCACTAATAGTGAAACCCATAAGTGTTTAGTTCAGTAATCACAGTGGTACGACTAGTGCACACTACACACACTATACTATTAAAGAGCCCGTATCACCATATCATCATTCTGCTGAACTAAGACAGCTGTTAATTGTGTATTTGGAGTTTTGGAGAGTGTGTGGAGTGTGATAAAGGGTTACTTGAACAAAAACACAGCTCTGGGTATTTCTTGATAAGATGATAACATTTTAACACGGCTAAAAGCTCACAATAGTACGTTTTGCATCGGAGGATTGTATAAATACTAAGTAATAGCTGCAAAGAACCACTACCTGGCACACCAATTATCACTTAGTAATTAAAGAACACATTATGCATCCTTTAATGATCTTTTAAACATTCTTTCGGTCACTTTGGGATAAGCACTTCACATTTTCTACCTTAAACTAGTAAATATACAGTACTTTCATCTTTGTTTCCAATGAGGCATTTAGGCATTCGAGTTCCCTCTGCTGTCAGCAACAGGAATGAACAGGAATTAACATTTAGAAAGTAAACTAATTAATGAAGTCCAACTCCTGTGCACTCAAAAGTGCTCAGAGAAGACCACTTGGACTAATGGATCAATGAAGCAATCATGAAGAAAGCAAAAATTCAACAGCTCCTGGGCAGCTGTGGTTACAATAGTATTTTACACCACTGAGTGTGGAGTGAAGAATGAACTGTAAAGTGCTTTCGGTATCTTGAAAGGCGCTGTATAAATGCAATGACTAATCCATAATTAATTAAGTATAAACATGGTTAAAAGGTAAAAAAGTCAATTTTGCATGTGTCGTTAACTCCTGTCTGATGTCTTCTCCAGGGCTGCAGGACTGCGTCCCATGTGTGAGACAAACACGTCACTGGACGATCCCGTGATGCTTCTGAAGGCTACAGTAGTAGCTGATGTAAAGGAGGTACTCAAACTAATTCTGTCTTGCTGGATATCTGATAATTACTGTGGAAGACCTCATGTACATCTTTGAAGTGGCTTATCGTCAGTGCTTGTGTCAGCTCTGTGAGGCATTAGAACAAATAATGTAGTTACACATAGATAACTGGTGCCAAAGAACAAGATTAGCTGTAAACGGCTCTAACGTAATGCATTTGACATGAGCCAGATAAAAAAAATCAAAACATGGGAACACTGCCAAAGAGGGAAACATATCTACGGTACATGAGAATGTAGAATATTAATCTGTTTTGGAGTGGATTTGATTTGAGTTGTGTGATTCCTGAACCTGTCAGGCCTGCATGTTCTCCCTGTGTCTGGTTGGATTTTCCATTTGATAATACATTTCCCATTTCTATTCAGTGTATTTCAAAAGTTGCCATGGTCGCCGCCATTGTCATTCGGGTTGCATTATTTTGAATGGGGCTGGCTGCCCATTTGACTGCAAATGTGCTCTATACAAACTACAAAGTTGTTTTAAAGCCTCCCAGAGAATTGGTGCAGTGTGACTATTTGGTGCACATGAGCACTGAACCTTTTTTTTTCAAACTTTCCTCAAATTTTTCTAAAATGTTCCATTGAAACAGGATTTTCTGGTGCAGAGGGCTCATTTTGGTGCTGATCGATGTGAACTGAACTCACTCGTTCTTGACAAAGGCGTATTTGTTGATGGTCTCAATGACGTCTTTGAACAAGATTTTGGAGGTGAGGGTGTATCCATGATGGACGATTGGCTCCCCGTCCTGCCCGTCCCAGCAGTCCACTGAAAAGGAAAAAACAAAAAAAAACAATTATAACTTTTATTAATATTCAGAAGGAGCTTTTAGAAGGCAGCTGAAACGTCCTCATCATCTGTAAGACATTTTCAATCAGCAACCAAAATTATTGAAAACAATCCATCCATCTTCTCCCGCTTTATCCGGCTGGGTTGAGGGGGCAGCTGTTCGCCGCCCGGTCCTCTGCACACCTGACCCCCCCATGAACCCCTATGGACCCCTATGTCCAGATAATTACATTTGAAATTACTTTTTCAACCATAGACTAGACATACTGGACAAATACAGTAGTGCTAATGAAACAAAAGCACCCATGACTAAAATTGAGTCGTGTCATCTTTAAGCCGTGTTATAATGCTGTTACCTCTTCAAAAACACCTGAAGATTCCCATTCCGTTCCCACATGTTTGAGTAATCCTGCATTATTAGACAGAAGCTTGAAGTGCTCCGTTCCACATTGTGATATCATCAAGTGGCAGTTTTAAGATATGTTTAGCCTCAATAGAACTGCTTTGCTTAAGCAGTTGTTTTCATTTTTGTTACTTTTTGCACAGTTGAGATAGTCAATAGAAAGTCTCTAATATCGACTGCGCCAAGAACTGAAGCCGTTTCACTGCGGCTGGGCCACTAGCTGTAGCTTCAGGGACGGGCATATCCAGACGTGAAATGATCAAATTGATTCCACTGAAGTATGAAGAAGGGTTTGTGTGTTAAACATGTGTGAATGAAACCAAACACAACTCAACTCCAGGTATGTTTGTGATGAGGAAACTACATTAGAAAATAGATCAGAAAATACCTGTATTCTGCCAGTGCACCAAAGGCACTGTATAAAACTGATCTAGTCCAGCTGGATGTAATGACTTCAGACCAGTTGCTTTGACGTCTCATATCATGAAAGTGTTTGAAATATATGTTCTGGCTCAGACCCCTGCTGGTCTCCTCCTTAGACCCTCTACAATTTGCATATCAGTCACATTAGTGCAGATGATTCTGTCATCTGTCTCCTTGACAAGGCCCACTCACATCTGGAGAGTGTTAAGAGCTCTGTAGAGTGTTTTTCTTCTCTAGTGCCTTTAACACAATCCAGCTCTTTCTGACGTGTGAGAAGCTACTCAGGAGGATGTCTCCTTCATTGTCTCCTGGATTACTGAATACTTCAGGCCTCAGTGTGTGTGAATGCGGAGAACCCTGCCTGATACAGCGCTCAGTAATGTAGGAGTCTGTTAGAGTACAGTCCTGTCTCCATTTCTGTTCACTCTGTACACCTCTGATTTCTAGTACAGCTTCAGGTCCTGCACCTGCAGGAGTTCTCTGATGACTCCGTGGTGGCTGGGTGTATCGGAAAGGGTGCTGGAGGACAGGGCACTGATTGTACATTTGGGGGAGTGGTCTCAGGCAAACCTTCTGCTGCTGAACGCTGACAAGATCAAGGAACTGGTAAAGACACCAGTGGAGCCCATCACCATGTAGGGCCATGATGTGGAAATAGTGGACTGCTACCAGAACCTTGGTGTCCATGTGAATAACAGACTGGACTGGAGGGACAACTGTAATGCTGTGTATAAGAAGGGCGTGAGTAGACTCTACCTCCGAGAAAGCTCAGGTCTTTCAGCGTGTGCAGCAAGTCACTGGAGAACTTCTCCCACTCTGTGGTGGCAGCACCCTGGACTTTGCAGTGGGCTGCTGAGGAAGCAGCACCAGTAAAAGGAACATTTGGAGGACTGACAAACTGATCTGTAAAACTGGTCATGTGATCATCTGTGAGCTGGAGACATTTGTCACAGTGAGGGACACGAGGACTCTTCTGCTCCCCCACTGCACCAGACTATAGAGGGACAGATAATACTCCCTACAACTGCACAACAACTCCCCCACTGCACCAGACTATAGAGGGACAGATAATACTCCCTACAACTGCACAACAACTCCCCCACTGCACCAGACTATAGAGGGGCAGATAATACTCCCTACAACTGCACAACAACTCCCCCACTGCACCAGACTATAGAGGGGCAGATAATACTCCCTACAACTGCACAACAACTCCCCCACTGCACCAGACTATAGAGGGACAGATAATACTCCCTACAACTGCACAACAACTCCCCCACTGCACCAGACTATAGAGGGACAGATAATACTCCCTACAACTGCACAACAACTCCCCCACTGCACCAGACTATAGAGGGGCAGATAATACTCCCTACAACTGCACAACAACTCCCCCACTGCACCAGACTATAGAGGGACAGATAATACTCCCTACAACTGCACAACTCCCCCACTGCACCAGACTATAGAGGGACAGATAATACTCCCTACAACTGCACAACAACTCCCCCACTGCACCAGACTATAGAGGGACAGAGGAGCTCATTCTCCGACAGGTTCCTACAGCTCTGCTCAGACAGTGAGAGACACAGGACTGCATTTATACTCCACACATCTGTACAACAACTCACCCTTATGGAACAGATAACCCTATGTTCTGTTAATGATCCGATCATTGTTACACCGTTTTTCCGTACAACGTCTTGCATAAAGCTGTGATATATTTTTATTCTGTTTTTTTATACATTTTATTTTTACTTGTGCAAATACATTTACATAATTATGCCGTATTTGACACCAGTCTCTTGCTATTTTTGCTTTTTGTTATTATAATATATTATGATGTGTGAACTATTGTGTCCAAATAATTTCCCTTGTGGATGAATAAAGTTCGTCTAAGTGTAGTATGGGCCCTTTAAACAAACAAACAATGTCCTGTTTATACACTTGAAGTGAATGTGCCGGGTGCTGAAGTGACTGACCCTCCACACAGCGGCAGCCCGCCTGCAGCACCCAGGCGTACATGTCCACCCGGGACTGGGACATGAGCTGGTCGCCCATCAGGTAGGTGTTGTGTGAGGAGGCGATGAAGTAGTTGCACAGTGGCTGGCTCATGTCCTGAGTCACACTGTAGTGCTCCGGGTTGAAGATGTCTCCTGCTGGACTGCGCATGTAGTTGGTGAAACCTGCAGGCAGCAGCTCAAAGTCAACAGAAGAAGTAAAGGACACACACCTGACGCATGTTCAAAGATTCAAAGAAACGTGTTGTCATTTCCCCCACACAACCCTGTAATAGTCATTATACCCAACCACAAAACTAAATAATTCATGTTCCTAACTCATTTAAAGAGGCATGTTTGACTGATCTAGAGCTAGATCTCTCCTGCAGTTGTGATTCTAACCAAAACTCAGCCCATAAACCTACTTCCGAAAATATACAACAGAAAAATACAAAACAATACACTACAGCTTCACAAACCTGATACGATGTGCAGCATTTTCATTAGTGAAATGCCACTGATGTGCGTCAAAACAAAACTTATTAAACATGTTAATACATTGTTTTTAGCAAATACATTTTATTGTTTAAATATGCTGTAACATGGTGATCTAAACAAGTCATACATTAGCCGTCAATACCTCACAGAAGTGTAATACTGTACTATCCCAGTATTATTTAAGAATAAGTACTTTTAATAAGTCTGTAACAGTAACTTTTACCATCGATTCCCAGGACTTCCTGCTTCTGGTTCTCCGAGCACGGCTCAAATTTGTTGATAATCTCCAGACAGTGGTCCTTGGTCACTTTGGTCATCTGAAAATACAGCAAACGTATCAATAACAATTGGGCTGCAACAAACCATTATTTTGCTAATCGACTAATGAGATTTTTAAACTGTACTTTACCCAGATAAAGCGAAAGTGAAACCATTTAAGGGCAGCCTGGTGAATTTTTGGATCAACACCACAACATTTTCACATTTCTTGTGTTATTTTAATGTAAATATTGCCCTGACCAAGTCCTAAAACATCTTCTCACAATTTATAGGCCAGTTAACATTTATCCAAGTACTAAATAAGCTGTTTACTTCAATAATCAATGACTTATAATCATTCAGTTCATTTGTTGCCAGTAACGTGCGATGGCTTTTATGAGTAGGCAAGCGAACTTGGGGTGGACGTCAACATTTAGTCAATAACACTTTAATAATGCCACTTTTTATGCAAACTACATTGCAAAAGAGTATATTTATTTTTACTCACATTAACTGCATGTGTACAGAGCCATTCTGGAGTCAAATTAGAGAAGCCTATACCATATAGTAAAGTAATATTTGTACAGTGAACTGTATTTGACTCTGTTTAAACAAACATTTTGTCTCTACTCCTACACTTTATTTATGCTGAGCAGCTGAGCCTTCAGGACTGGTATAATGCACCTAGAAGACGTATGAATAATATACGACAGCTCTACACATGTGTAATGAACACAAAATGTACATTCCTGATGATCATGAAGAGACTAACAACAGCAGTGCACTGGTCAGAGAGGTGCATTTATAATAATACAGCCTGATGTGCCACAAAAGTCCCCGATAAACAGCAAAGCCCCATCTGTCCTGAAGAAACCTCCTGTATTTCCCTGAAGAGGAGCAGGTCCAGAACACACAAGTGTAAAAGTGCTGTTATTCCAGCTCTCATTCATTAACACACAGACGGGACAGGGTCTTCTCCAGCCACGTCAGTGCTCTGTCCACATTCTGCATTTCACACAAACTCGCCCTGAAACTATCACTGTTTGACTCAATGATGACCTGTATTTCTAACTAACATCTAATCATTACAAACGCGAAGCTACAAACAGTGACTCGTCTCTAAAAGCGAGTGATTTTTAGACATTTGTGTCGTAGGAATGGCCACACATCTGCTGCTTGCTTTTAATCTCGTTGTGCATGTGTAGGGTGTGTACATATGTAGAGTGGCAATAAAAGGCATTCTATTCTATAATTCTATCTCCAGATCCCATGGATTGTAATAAGGGTTTATTCAGCTCTGTTTGAGGCAGCTGTGGTCCTCAGTGCCTGTGTAAACCTCTACAACAACCAGCCACATGTGCGCCTGTAAAAGCACATGTGGAACGCTGCGTTCCCAACACAGAAGGGCAAAACGACACAAGTTAATGGGACATTCAGTTACGCAGTTGTTGCAGTTTGCTCAGTGACCAGAAGAGTGTAGTGAAGGACACTGTGACTACAGCCATGTTTAAAACAGAAGGGAAAACGGGATCATATGAATATATTTCAAAACTATTTAAATTATACTTTTGACATGTGATGATTTTAGATTTTATTGTGCAACCACTGCTTGCCTTGATTCCCCCTGACTCACCACTGCTGGCTAAATAAGGATAATAATAAAGTATAATATACTTTGGACAGTGTATTCTCAGAACACCCTGTTTGTTCTAGACATTCTTCTGCTTACCTAACAACAGCCTTTGCAATTTGATAATAAATGAATTTTGACTAAAAGGAATGTAGAAAATGGTAAGGTGCTCATCAGCGACTAGGTCACAATAGCAGGAAAATTAAAAAGAAACCTCCAAATTAAAAAGGGCCTCAGACTTCTTTTTGACAGCATTCTGCATTCACATTTTCTAATTCATTTTGATTCGAGTTCAACAAGTCATACACACAACAAATATGTTCAGTATTGGAGAGACAAAAATGATTTGCCCAAACCCCCTTGAGACAAAGTAATATCCGCTGTTTCTGAGTGTGGTAAACAGTGCGCACACCTCTACAGCGGGCGGTGAGTTTTATCCCCGGGACAAACTGCTGCTCCCCTCATTAACCTGCAGTGTTTCAGGAGTGGTGTCGTTAGCAGCCCATTCATGTAAAGCTCTGACTCAGGAGCTGTGTCCCTGCAGGGCCTGTTGACTTCTGCCCACAACCATAAGCACTTTTACAGCCGGCTGCCCCTGACCTCCACCAGAGCAAAACAATAACGCTGTAATGGTCTCTGGGAGTGTGTGTGTGTGTGTGTGTGTGTGTGGGGGGGGGGGAGGGGGTCTGATGTTGCAACACAGACAGATGTGGAGAAACACGCTGGAGGACAATAACTGCTGATTTCACCAGGCAGAAGGATTTCAACAAACAAACCACAATGATAATAAGAAAACACTCTTTCTTTAGCCAACAGAATGTGTTTTTTTACTTGAAACTTGATACTCGCTCACATGATTATCAAGTTTCAATACTAATTGTAGAAATAGATTAGCATCTCATTTCTGATACTTTTCACAACCATACAACAGATACACAGAACTTTTATGAGCTCAGGCTCATGTCTGCTGTTACAACAGACAGATGTTCTTTTCTACTCCCATGTGCTCTTATATGTGTGTGATCCTCAGTGGTGCAGGAGGTTCCTCAGTGCTCCATGGGTGTGTACTATGAGCTCTTCTACTTGTTCTGATACAGCTCAGGATCATTCTGAACCTGTTCAGGAAAGGAAACAAATTTATGTCAGGATGACTGGACTTTTTTGGCATTGATACTTGTTCAAATGAGTATCTAGTTTCAATACTAGTTTAAGTATTGATTAGTATCTGATTTTCAATACTTTTGACAACCCTATTATAGGGGTGTAACGGTACGTGTATTCATACCAAACTGTGCACGAGTGAGTTCATGCAAAATATGTCGCTTAAGTCGACAAGATGCTGCTGAATAAAACGAGTTAGAGCGTGTTGAGTTAGTGAGAGTGGGGCCAGTGTGCGAGCGAGCCATTCATCAGAGCGATATGTCTAACTGAGCAGGGAAAGGACGGCCACTGGGTGCGGGGGGATCCCCTCGAGATGTCGCTGGTGAGCTCCGGGAAATGGCGAGATTCAGGCAAGAGGAGCTGTAAAGTGCATCTGCACCTCGCCGCTTCACTGGGCCACGGCGAGGTGCAGACGGCTGCGTGTCGCCCATACGATCAGCTGCACTGTCCCCGGGTGCTCCAGGAGAGACTGTCAACTAAACCAGATCTAAACCAGGACTGAACCAAGTCTGAAACAGATCTGAACCAGGTCTGAAACAGACCTAAACAATTATAATTATAATAGTTATAATTATTATTATTTGTCCTTATTATTAGTAATGATTTTCGCGGTTTGTTTACTATTTACTCTTTCTCTGAGCGTTCAGTATTGTGCAGTATTGTAGCAGACACAAGGTGAGGGGTCTTTTCAGGATTTTATCATTTAAACATGTGACATTTTTGCATTTTGTTCCCATACCGTACTGAAAATGAACCGAACCATGACCTCAAAACTGATTTTTGTACCGTTACTCCCCTACCATATAACATACCTTGGAAAGATTTGTAGAAGAAAACATACTTGATGCTCCCCATTTGACAAACACGCACCAAAACAGACACGGTTTGCATCTTTTTCAGTTTGCACAACAGGTACAAGCTGGGAGCCAAAAGCTGCAGGGTTGAGTTGCCACAGAAGAAAGTTATTTCAGCGCACTGCCACAAAACAGTTAGGCTGAGAAATAATAGACTTTCTGTGGAGCCTGGGGCAGACACAGACTCAGTGCATGATTGGCTCTGCTCCAGTGTGAAGAGGAACACAATCCACTTTACAGAGAAAGCCGCTGAACTGCTCATAGTACAAAAGCACCCATACTCATGCTTCATATACTGGATGACTTCGTTATGGATTGAAAATGCAGAAAGTACAAAACTATTCAATATATCTGTGTGTAAAATCTCTCAGTCATCCAGGTAGAATCTATGGAGAAATCCAATTTGTCAACTGGACAAAAGTTTATTTTGGTATTTGGTATTTTGGTTTCACGGCTCATCCAAGCTGCTTCTTCAGGTCTGGTCATAATGCTGGAGGACACTGTCTTATACAGCTCCAGAGACCACTGCAAAATGATCAGTTTCTCTGATTTTACTACTTATAGGTTTGTGTTTGAGTAAAATTAACATTTTTGTTTCATTCTATTCGAACTACTGACAACATTTCTCCCACAATTCCAAATAAAAAATATTGTCATTTACAGCATTTATTTGCAGAAAATGACAAATGAGATGAAATGTTTTCAGAGCTCAAATAATGCGAAGAAAACAAGATCATATTCATTTTAAAACAACACAGTACTAATGTTTGAACTTTGGAAGAGTTCAGAAATCAATATTTGGTGGAATTATAATAATGATAAACACAGCAGTGGTTTTTCTCCTTCCATCCATCCATCCATCTTCTCCTGTTTAATCCGGCTGGGTCGCGGGGGCAGCTTGCTGCCCAATCCTCATAGCAACAAAAAAAAATGAGTATTGTTTTTTCTCCTTTTCCTCCTTAAATCAGGTTTGGTTCAGGTGATCTCCTCATCAGAGCCTCATGAAGCAGAATGAGGTGTGTTTGTGTTGGAATCATAGAGCGTATATATGAGTGTGAGTGTGACGTCACCCATAGTGTTCAGCGCCGCTCAAATGAGGCTCGAGATGCTAACGGTTATGGGAGCGAATTTGGAGCCAGGATCTATGTTATAAATAGGATTTTTTTGACGGACAAAAGAGCGAAAAAAAAAATTCTGCATCGTGTAGAGCAAGCATTTTAAGCCCAAAATGACGAGGCTCAGTACAGCAGGTCCAGAGAGAGGAGCCACAATATCTCAATGTAAGTCTCCTGGAGCACTTCCTGTTTGGCACATGGCGGCTAACGGGTTAGCTATGTCCACTCATATATATGGTTTATGGTTAGAAGTCAACAGATGCTGGAATGGAACGGCAGTCACAGAGATGCTGATTTCAGAAAAACAAAGTTCAGTGGTCTTTTTTTTTTTCCAGAGCTGTATGTGCCTGAAGCGAGGAGCTGACTACACTGAAACTACTGTCAAACACACCTACTTGTTTACAGGTTCTGTTTGTTAGCTTGGTCTTTTACATACTCTGTGGGACCATATTAGCATAATCAGTGTGGCCCCTGATGGGAGCTCTCACACCTCTGGGCCTGACCCGACCTTCGCTGTTTTGATTTAGGTCTGAGGATGGAGTTGTAAATGGGAGACAGATGATGTCTGAGGCCTCCATTTGTGTTCAAGGATGGATTCTTTATCTTAACAAAAATAGCCTCTTTAACTCCCCTCTGAAACCAATTCTTTTCTTTGGCTAAGATCTTCTGCACCTCACTGTCCTCACACCTAAAAGCCACTGGCCGCTCCTTTGAGGACAGTGAGGTTCAGCTCTGATGCAAGCGCGTGCCCACCTTCTGCTGCGTCTCCAGGAAGCGCGTCAGGTCGCCCGTGTCCAGGTGGTCCTTGTGGTTGCTGTAGGAGAGCAGGAGCAGGTACAGGTCTCTGCGCGTGGACATCATCTTGTAGAAGGAGCAGAACTCCTCAAAGTCCAAAGTGCCCTGGTTATCGTCGGTGTCGGCCTCCTGAAACAAGACATTAAATCGATGTGTGATTTATGTGATTTGTCTAAGTTTGTCTAACACCTTCAGCAGCATCCGGGTCTGGCAGCAGAGGGAAGGGCCACAGGGAAACCAATAAAGGAACATGTTCAGATAGGTTCATGTGAGCAGGAGAAATACACATGATTTGATTGATTTGGGGATCATCTGTGGACTAAAAATTATACTGGGTCTATTATGACATCACAGTCGCAGCAAATTGTGTGTTTTGTTAGGACTTTTACAAAGGACTTTCACAGAGGATTACTGAAACCAGGTCAAGATACAGGCCGGATGTGAGGAGAGGTGAGCCTGCTTAGAAAACTGCATTAAAAATATGTCATAAAAACACCTCTAAGTGAATAAATTCAAGATCTCACAGAGTGGAGGCAAAGCACAACATCATGGAGATGAGCGTTGAATGTATAACTGTGGTGACTGCAGTGTGCTGACCTGATAAGCCTGTGCATTCATTCAGTCATGATCAGGGCCATCATTTCATCACACAGGTTTAGGCACTGACCCTGGAATTATCAATCCATTAGACAGTAAGGAGGTCACATACAGGTTTATGGTCAGCGAGCTTTTCAATCATTTAGACAATTAAAGTGGGCCGGATTTGAGCCAGATAATGATTCAGAATAATCTCACAATGGACTCTGATGGGAAAAATGTGGGCTTTACCTGGTAATGCTCAGAGGCCCCTTCTGAGAGTGGGTTTAGTCCTGAGTAGGTTCTGAGACTTAAGACATTCGCACACATCCTGGTTGAGTTTAGTCTTAATGGACACTAGAGTTGACAAAAGTATCACAAATCATTTTACTAACATGTCACATCAGCAGGACATGAATATCTGAATATCTTTAGTGATCTTGGAGTTGTATCAGAAGTAGAAGGGCACAGACACTAGCACTAAAGCTCCCTGGACCACTGAGGGATTATACAGATAACACCACATGGTAATATATATATAAAAAAAAACTGATTTAAGGTTGAAAATCAGTATTGAGCGTATTCCTTTGTATTGTATTTTTTGTATTGTGACTAATGCAGACTGTGTTTGGTTTACTCATAGTCCAGATTTAGTCATTTGGAAATGATTTTCTGAGATTATTTCCACAAATAATGTACAAAGTTTGAAAAGAAGTGAGCTAAGTTCATGCACAAGTCTTCTACAGCCTATGGCCAGGGCAAAATGTGCAGTCGATTTTTGTGAAATAGGCCAAGAATTTAAGGTCAAGTCACTATGCAGACACTTTCTGCTCAATCCGGGCGTCATTTAAAATGTTTATGAGAAGGTTCGTGTGCTCCACACACCCAGAGCAGAGCTCAGTGCTCAAAGTTGAAATCAGGAGTATCATTTTTGCACATTTGTGGTAAATTTTACAGTTCAGTCAAATTTTTTGTGATACTCAGTAACAGACACATAAGCACACTTCTGATGAACTGTGCAATGGACATCTGAATCTTGACATTGCAATAATAAAACAGTCACAGTTTAGGCAAATGCAGTTCGGGCCACATGCAAAGGACAATAAATGTCCATTTGACCCATCCCTCAGTGCCACTACAGCAACCCGTAAGGCAGCAGGCGCCACGATGTCATGTCTGGGGACCCAGATTATCATAGCTGGAGGATTTGACCTATTTTCCACGTTTTAGAAAAGAGGAAAAGAAAAAAAAACTGCGTCAAAGGAGCACCTTTACATTTTGCCTTCAAAGGGCCTGTATTATACTATTTTCTGGTTCATGTCATGATGTTGTTTCCTCATCACAAACATATGTAAAAGAGCAACAGGAATCATCAACAGAAATGATTTCAGGGAACACACCACTCATCTGTTAAGTCTAATCAACTCAAGTTTAAACAATGTATTAGTTATGTGCAGAGCCAAAAAAAGACATTTACCTGAAGCCTTACAAAATCTCAGAGGACTGTGACCGTAGAAGACAATATTTTTTTTCTGAACTGTATTCTCAAAGACAACGTTAAAACAGAAATGCATCTCTGTGTGTGGAGTCAAGATATGGAACGTGTTAAATCATGATTTTAAAAGTTGCACTAGTGTTGATGAATGAAGGACTATGTGACTAAGTAAAATGTTTAAAGTGACTGAAAGCACAAGAGAGATACTGTAATCCATCTACATATGGCTCATTGATTGGTTTGGTTTTTGGGGTGGGGATTAAAATGTTTTCTTAGGGTCAGATAAGATTTACCTTCTTCCGTTTCTTTTCGGTCATGCAGCAAAGACAAGGCAAATAATAGTTGGAATCTGGATTTGGGTCAATGACGAGATGCCTAAATTTTCTGTCCAATTGGAATTTCCTCAGTTAAAAAGGTTCAAATTTCATAATAATTCACCACATTTCTGTAATACCTCTGACCTCCATGGAACCAAATCATTTTTTAAGAAATCATTCAGAAGTTATTCTGCATGTTTTTAGTACTTAAAGTGTTAAAATGTCATGTGGTGCGACTAATAACAGCAGGAATTCTATGGCTGGATGTTAGAATAATTATGTATATTATCCCATATTTGTCTTAATCATGTGTTAGATATTTGTGTATTTGCAATAATCTCTTTTGTGCTTCCAAACTGTGTGCAGTACTTTTCCACTTCTGTGCAGCTGAAGGCTGGAGCCAGGCTTATCAGACTATGAGACAAGGGCTGTCTCATTTTGGCAAAACATGAACTGAATGTGCTCAAACCCCAGCGTAATCTCCGCACTCAGCCTGCTGTCCGACCTTGATCAATAATGCATAATCATATTTTATTATATTTATCCTATCTTGGTGTTGCTGCTGCTTTCCCCCTTCCTTTAGAGCAGCAATACCCATTGTGACCAGGGCCATCCTAATGTAAATAAAAGTGAGGAGACGGCGGGCGTGCTCCAGAGCGGGTTGGAGAATGTATCTGGGCACGTCTCAATCCGTTCTCCTCGCGAGTAAAACTAAATAATCTCTCTTGTCTTTCTTCTCTGAATGTTTTAGATGGTGTTTAAACCTAACACTGGAGTTTTTTTTTTTACCTTTATTTAACCAGGAAAGTCCCATTGAGATTACTAATCTCTTTTTCAAGGGAGTCCTGCCCTGCACACACCACTTTCATACTAGGCAATGTGGGTGATGTGCCTTGCCTAAAGACACTACGACAGTTTTTGCAACTGGCCCCACTGTGGCACCTGGAATTCCCAGTGTCTCCCATCCAAGTACTACCCAGGCCCAGCTGAGCTTCTGAGATCTGACGGGATCAGGCTTTGACAAACCGGTATGGCCACAGACATATATTAACAGACACATTTAATAACAGACAAAGTCGACTTGGGTGAATGGTTCTTTAGGCATTTTTCTTCATTTGATGTAGTTCTTCATTTGATGTAGTTTGTTCATTAAACACAAGCAGGTGACATCATATTGGAGCAAAAGAAAATATCAATATGCATTAAAAATCTAAAAGAAATGCCAACAGTTTGTTTCTACACACTTCATATTACTCAGAACTTAGATTAATATCCCAGCCACGGTTTAGGAAATAAAAGTATTTTAAGGTTATTCTCGGTCGCACCACATGACATTTTTTAAGGTCGCAGCTAATTCAGATGTCAGATTTTTTTTGTTGTTGTTCTCTTTAAGTTGATGCCAGCAAAATAATAGCATGAGTAATAATAGCATGAGTAATAATAGCATGAGTGAACAAATACCTGGAGTCACGTTTTGGTGAGTTCTTCAAACAGGAAACACTCCACCTCTTCCACCTTGTGATGTCATGTAGTAATACAGGAAGTGCTGTGTTTTGTTTTGTGTTTTTACTCTGTACACCTAGAATCATTTGGATAATTTCAGCCCTGGAATTCCAATCTCTACAAACAAAAAGCAAAAGGTAACTATTTCATGACATCACTAGGTGGAACAGATTATTTTGAGCTTTGGAGAAGTAGACAAACCAGTAACTATTTGAACATGTGTGAATGAAACAAAACACAACTCCAGGTCTGTTTCTGAGGATGTAACATCTATAGCAACAATTTTAGTCCTAACCTTTTGTCGTTTTTGGATGCAGAGGACTCAGGCATAACGCGCTTCAGCCCAGACCCTCTACAGTTTATGGCAGAAAGGAGTGGGACCACCGGCCTGACCCATACACCCGGTGCACTGGCACCTGTGCGCTTATACAGACTGGACTCCGCTCTGCCCCCCTGTGGTCAAGCTTAATATAGGTCACCCAGTGCTCAGACATAAACAGTGACCCAAATGAACCCTAACCCTAACCAAACAAGAGTGGCTCCTACAACATCTAACACATCAGTTCCATATCAGCCCCTGCAGCTCAGTGTCTGCTTCTTCTCTGACAGATGTTACCCAACGCAGTGCCCAGGATCAACACACAGCCCCAGATTAGCCTGCTGCGTGGCCCCTGTGGAGCTGTGAGCTTCGCACTAAGCCTGGACACAAGGGGCAGATGGTGTCCTGAGGCAGATGGTGGAGGTGTGAAGGCGGGTGAGCTCTACAGGACAAATCTGGATGGACAGGAGCATTTAGAGGGACGTGCAGCTTAGCCTACTTCAGGAGACTGACTTCTGTGGAGCAAACAAAGTCTTAGCGGCAGGGTCAGGCCATCAGAACCTTTGGAACATCTATCTGTATCTTTTTTTAATCAAATATTTAATAGAAATGGAGAGCTCTAATTACAGGACTACAGTGTGTGGCCGTTATTGACGTGGGCCAATAAGGTTTCTTTTTCTCGATTATTTTTCCTTGCAAACAATTGGGATGTTGAGGGCCTAAATGCTGATGAAAAGTCCCCGTGCCTATTCAATTAAATTTTGTCAATTTTTGGGACAAGCAAAGTTTGTCGCAGGGAAACGAAATTCGGGACAGTGACGGAGAACCATGAGACAAGCCAAAAGAAGAACTGGAGCACGTCTCTATGACCAACAGGAAGTCGGCCATATTGGATCAAATATTCGCCACCGTTTTGACTGCATGTTGGCTACTTTCTATATTTTATATAAATACAGATGACATCAAATCTATGAAGCAAGATATATGGAATTATGTAGGAAACAAAAACAATTAAAGAACACAACTAAACTTTTTTTCCAATGATTTGCATTCACATCCTCAAAGTAGCCACCCTTTGCTTTGTGGGACATTTGAATGCATTTTTAGTTTACTACATGCCAAATGTGTGTGAGAATCTACACACATGTAAATAATCATGGAAATAAAGTAAGTGTTCAAGTGCTTTTCACAGACATATGTCACAAAGACAGAGCATTATTTACAGAGAATTCTTCATTCACTCCAGACCCGGTGGTGTAAACTATTGTTGTAGCCACAGCTGCCCTGGGACAGGCTGCCAAGCCAGCGGTCCCTTCGACCACCACCAACACTCACTCACACCACTTTCATACCTACAGAAGAAACATGGAACCGTGTGTCCAAACTGCCTGGTAGTGTCCTTCAACAGTCATCAGGGGGAAACAGGTGCCGGCCGTTGTCTGGCTGCTCTGATTGGCTGTTGTACTTTAGCTGTTTATTGAGCTGACCCGACCAACAGCCATAACACGTTCACAAATTAACCAGGATTATTATGGCATAAAAAATCCTCTACTGTGCACACATTTTACAGATGCACACAGAACCAAGCCATACCACGTTGGACTGTATTTTTATTATACTGTATTTGAATGGTTTGTTTTTTTCCACAATGTCATCTCCCAGATCACAGCAACATTCTTTTTCCTCACTGCTATGTTCCATGACATAGGTGTTGCTTGGTTCTTGTCTCAGGGGGACAACATGCAAAATGCAATGCAGAGCATGTACAACTCATCAGCAACAGGCCATCCTGACACATGGCCAACCTCTCGCCACTCTCTCCACACCACTGCTGACCCAAATGTATTATTATATTTGTTATTTTATTACATTGTAATGTGTGAGCTCCTGTGTCCAAATAATTTCCCTTGTGGATCAATAAAGTTCTAGTCTAGTCTATTCTTTGCTCCTTCTCTGTATGAAACAGACGTAGCAGAAGCTGGTTGAGTAGAGCGGTGATCTTACCTTGAACATCTGCTTGACCTTTTGACGCGGCAGATTGACGTTGAGTTTGTGTAGCAGCTGGAGGACCTCACTGATGCTCAGGCTGCCGTCCCCGTTCTTATCCGCCTCAGTGAAGGTCTGTTTCAGCCACGTGACACAGTAAAGGAAAACACAGGCAGCACATTCAGCTTTGATCAGGTGCAGGTTAATCATTATATTGGTATAGCTCTCCAGGGTGTTATCAATGTTTTGCTTATTATGTACCACAGTGTGGCATTAATCTAGTCCCCATTTACATGGAAACAGCAGGTGACATTACAGGCCAAGTTACAGGACACATTTGTGGAGGGGCAATCCCACTCACAGCAAAGAACACCTGTGATTGAATCAATGCAAGATAAATAAGTTTAAAATCATATTGTGTCTCCATGGTGACAAGCAGGGGGTGAATCCCCAACCAGATAAGTTCCTTAGTGCTTCAACATGATAACCATGTGTTTAGATTTGTAGACTTTATTGACCCAATACTAAAAAGGATTCTCTGGAGAGCTTTAAAGCAACAGTGAGTGCAGTGAGGGGATATTGGTCTCGTGTGCGCTGCCTCTTGGCCAGGCTGTCCTCGTCGCTGATGCCGGCCATCAAGTACTTGAGGCCAGTGATCCAGGTGCGTGCGTCCTCCGCAGAGCCACACACCAGGTCCAGGCTCTGCATGTGCTCTCCATGGTACAGGCTGAAGCAGCAGTTTGGGTCAAAGCTGCCCTCAGAGTACCGCTGGAAGATCTCCGACTGTTTCCCCTCACACACCTCTCGCAACGAGTCGATGGAGACTGCACAGAGCAAATATAATAGGAACCTCATTAGAATTTATGAAATAAATGTACAGAGCTCTATCTTGCCCCCAATCTTAGCAGTAGTGCAAGTGTAGAGCATGGAGCTCTAAACCAGAAACCTGAATATCAGGTGGAGTGGAGCAGACTGAGGGCCTGGTGTGGTGCGTTCAGTGAATTGCCAGAATCGGAAAAATAAATAACAGACTAATTGAAAAAAATGTAACATGCTCAAGACTTCTTTTATTTGGAAATATATTAGGATGATAAATGCTTAACATTCATAACATGCCCTGTCCGGATGCCCTCCCACAGCAGAGCACAGCCCCTCACCCTCTTCCTGTATGGGCTCAGCACTGCTCTAGAGTTTGGTTTGAAATGGAGCTGTACAAAAGCTGCTCATTCACATGAGGTCGTTTACAGCTCTGTCCTAAAGTGTGATTTCTTACCCTGTCTGCACTCCTTATGTTGCGACATCAGATTTGATCACATCTTCGTCATCAGCTCCATTTAATTTCATGGCCAAATGATTCTCATTGTAGCGCCTTGGTTAGTTTATAGAATTAGTCACCAGTAGGTACGTGACCATCAGAACTGTAGAAAACTGTGCAGAGCCCCTGGAGCAGCCAGACTCTGACAGGGATCAGTGCGTAGATTCACTGACAGCTCAGGTCTGTGACAGTGGAGCAGGGCAGACAAATATCTGCCTCCAGCAGCAAAGTACAGCCGATCTGGACATACCCCCGCTTAACACTAGAGCCTGCACTAAGACTGGGGGCAAGATTGGGCCCATAGAGTCAAAGTGGCTGTGGGATGATATGTATGATTTTAGAAATGAAAACCCTGTAAGCCATCACAAAATGTAGAACCACAGGGGTCGGCAGTATTGCGAAAAATATTGAAAAAAAAAAAAATAATTGGTTTGGTTGAGGCTCAAATGTTGCACAAAAATGACTGGACAGAAAATTAAACACACTTGTTTTTTGTTATAGTTGTTTTACAGACAGTATCTGCAGTGATGGTTGTGGAGGTGGATGTCACTGACCACAAGAACACTTTGCAAAACTAATGCTTACAGACTTAAAACTGCTCAAGCAAACCAAAGAGAAGAGCCAATAGTTTTTGGAAAAATGTTACTGCTCTAATCTGAAAATGAGTTATGGATATCATCCTCATGTGGCGGCGCGGTGGGTGAGTGGGTGGGTCCGGGGTCCATCCCTGGGTCTCCTGGGCCTTTCTCTGTGGAGTTTTCATGTTGAACAAAGCATCTCTCTGGTTAAGATTAATGTAGATTGTGCACTGTCCCTGTCTCATACATAAACAAATAATAAATCATGTAAATACTAAATACCGTTTTGTAAACAGATGCAGATGCTCATGATTTGGGCCATGTCAGCCTTGTGAGAAGAAGATGATTTAAGCAGCTCCTGAATGGGGAACAGGTTTTCCAGACAGCTCCAACCTGTTCGTTTGAGAAGTCTATTGCCAGGGCCGAGTGTTCACATGTATTATAGTTACCTTGTGTTTGTTAATACTCATTTTTACTGCCTCTTGTTATTTTTGCTACGTATTTTGAATTCAGTATTAGCATTTATATTTTTGCCATTTGTTAGACTTCTTTATTTGACCTTTATTTGAACAAGAAAACAGGTTTAGTTGGAGCTACAACAGGTGAGCAGGAGGTGATTTTCAGTTAGTCGCACTCACCGTTTTGTTGAAAATCGCACCTTTAAACAGGACTCTGAACACTCACTGAGCACAGGCTCCTGAAAATGTGTCGTTTATATCAGTGTTGTATTTCATCTTGAGTTTTCACACCATCTTAAAACTTTTTGACAGTGTTTGCAACGCGTGCATTGTGTCACCGTGGTAACTGCTGAACATTCCACCACAGAGACACATATAGAACACCCCCAACATAATGTCACTAAAGTATCAACTGAGACTGAAATATAATCTGCTCGGCTCATCAGGGGTGGGACAAGGCAGAATTTTCGCAAGACGAGACACGAAATAGGGTCCACGAGAACGCCAGGTGAGATTTTGAAATAGTTCAACAATAAACTGATGGAGTTATAAAAATCATCCAATTAAGTCATTTTCATCATCTGCTTTTAATTGCCTAAATATAGGTCTATTAAATGGACAATCCACAATTTTGGACATAGGGCCTCATTTACGAGTGAGCCAGAGTCTAGTCAAAGTGTGGAGACAATTTTTTTAAATAATTCATCCAGTCCTTATATTTGCAATTGACAGTAAGTCTAGGCCAGTGGATCTGAACGGCACCTGCCCCTAAAAACAGTCTTGATAGAATAATGTTTGAAGTAAAACTCACCTTGAATCACAGGAATCGCTGCATGTTGAGGAACTATTTGCTCAGCCGCGGCGGAATTTTACTTTGCTCTAGTTACTTGTGATGTAACCGACTTGTTTCGCTCGTCCTGTGACAGTTCGAACGATCAGTGGATTATAAACATGGCAACAGGGCAAATCAGTGCATTTACCGTCTGTGATAATAAAGCCCAAAGATGAACATCACAAAGTTTCCACCACTTTCCAGTAAAAGATCCTGAAAGAACGACACTCTGACTTCTCGCTGCTGGACACGAACACTCTGTAGGGATCATTTCAGTCCGGATGACTTCAGAGTCCAAAATAAGGGCTTTTCTGAAAACGACTGCGGTGCTCCGGCTTTCCAGCACTCCGCCACTGAGAAGGGCTAAGAAGTCCCGGTGCTCCATCGTGCACATCTTCTCTCGGGAGGCGCTATATATTTTCTCTATATTTTGTGCAGTTTCCACACTGGCACCTCCAGTTTCCGGTTCTTCTGCAGCAGCTTCAGCGGAGACTGTCTCTACAGACACTCTCTCATTCAGCCCTGAGTATCCAGCTCCCTCAGCTCTTCATCTGTGGACTCCGCCTCATACAGATTTGCTGGTAAAACGCAATTGTTCATCGTCATCCTCATAATCATCGGGTCCTCCGTACGTGACCATATCTGAAACAGGCTTCTCCGTGTGCTCTACATGTTGCTACGGCAGCTGCAGGTAAACAGACTCCAGCGAGCGAGTTTCTTTGCCTGGGTGTATCAGTCCTATCAGGAAGTACAACTCACTGCTGGTGCTCACACATAAATCCTTCAAATGCAAGATTGTTTTTACTTCAAGCACTTAATCAACACAGACATTTCCATCGATAGTCTGGTGTGATAACACATTTGCTTCGGGTGCTTTGTGGAGTGGGTAAGACTGTTTTCAGTGGCAGGACAACAGGCGCCGTTCAGATCCACTAGCCTAGACTTACTGTCAACTGCAAATATAAGGACTGGATGAATTATTTTAAAAACTGTCTCCACACATTAACTACACTCTGGCTCACTCGTAAATGAGGCCCTATGTCCAAAATCCCAGAATGTCCCTTTAAACACCTGTAAATCTCCATATACATCACTGCTGATTATTACAATATGCTCAGTATACAATATGTCTATTACACTTCATTTGATACTCGCTCCTTCTTTCCTACTTTAAACTAAGGCCATGTCCACACGTAGCCGGGTATTTTTAAAACCGAACATTTCCCCCCCTCCGTTTATAAAAATAGTTTTATCCACACCACCTCGTCTTCGAAAAAAATACCTTCCACACATAACCGAACATCTGTGTTTTCAACCACATTCATACACATTCCAAACCTGTAGATGGCGTTATTTCCATCACTTCACCGTCACTTCCGCCTAAACTTAAACAACAGAAAACAACAGAAAACGAGTCTGTCCAGACAGCTCCTCTGTCTGGACAGACTCGGAGTCAGAATTGCTCCTAAACACAGTTTAGGAGCAAATTCTGCTCTCAACACACACACAGCTCTCAAGAAACGACTCCGATCCATAGTCTGCTTTGGCTTTGGCTTTGGCTTTGGCTTTTGCAGTCGCCTAAACAAATGTCGCACGTTTGACGTCAGGGCAGATTCATATTTTTTGGCGCAGACAGTGACGTTTTAAAACACAAAACCCCAGTTATCTCTGTCCACACAAACAGGCATAAACAGAGTTTTCAAAAATCTTCACTTTGGCCGGAGTTTTCCCTGAATACTCGTTTTTGATGCGTGTTCGTGCGGATGACAGGTCAAAACACAGCAAAACATCTTCGGTTTATCAGATACCCGGATACGTGTGGACAAGGCCTAAGTTATGGATGAAGAAAATATCTCTTAGTGGATCTTTATGTGTGGAAAACACTTCATGCTCCGCGCTGTCTGCGGGTGAAACACGGGTATATTTCATTGCAGTTTTTCGCAGTCTTTTTCTGCAATGATTATTATCTAATCACTATGACATCAAAATTGGTTTTATTGAGTTTTATCTGAATAGGTGAGCTACAAATCTCTAACCTGAGCGAAGCATAACCCTTCATCCTCATGCCAAATGTAAAGGCAGAGAATAAAATCTTGAGAGATAATTTTTTCTCGGGGCAATTTGATCTTATCCCATCCCTATACCTCATAAAACAATCCCAACTGAAACAGTTCAGGTGGTAAACTGGTCCCTTTTTCCAGCATTCAAACACTGATTGCGATTACTGTGACAGCCGTAGTTGTAGTGGTGTAAATCTTGGTTGGACTACTCACTCTTGGCCTTCTCGCTCTTGCGCGACGGCCTCCAGCGGATGCAGGACTTGTGTTCGTCCAGGAAGTAGAACCGAACCAGGCCTTTGGAGCCTCCACGCAGCTTCACCATCTGAGTGCCCATCTGCATGGAGCTCATGCACTTCTCCACTGTGGACATACAGACAGCAGAGGGGAGAGGGGAAAGAGAGGGGAGGGAGAGGGAAGAAAAAGGGTAGAGAAGGAAGGAGTGGTGAGGGAGGAGGCAGGAGAGAGGGGAGAGAGAGGGGAAAGAGAAGGGAAGAGGAGACAGGAGGAGAGGGGAGAGAGGGAGGAGAGTTAGTGTCAGAGGAAGCATTGGAATCACAATGCACATGTCAGAGCAGCTCAAGCAAAACTTTCATTTCCTCACACGTCAAAGCAGAAGTCATGGAGGGTCCACTGTGTGCCGCCTCCACAACAGTAAACAGAAATCACAAAGTCCTTTCCACTCCCCTTCATCACATCATATTAAAGCTCATATTTTATACCAAATTGTCTCTTGTCAGCTTTGACCTGATATAATTTAATTTAATTCATTCATTCATTCATTCATTCATCGTTGCATTTATATAGTGCCTTTCAAGATACTCAAAGCGCTTCACAGTTCATTCTTCATTCACTCCACATTTGGTGGTGTAAGAAACTATTGTAGCCACAGCTGCCCTGGGACAGACTGACAGAAGCGAAGCTCCAATCTGCACCACCGGCCCCTCCCACCATCACTCACGCACCACTTTCATACTAGGCAATGTGGGTGAAGCGTCTTGCCTAAGGACACAACAACAGTTTTTGCCACTGGCCCCACTGTGGCACCTGGAATTCCCAGTGTCTCCATCCAAGTACTGACCAGGCCCTGACCTGCTGAGCTTCTGAGATCTGACAAGATCAGGCTTTGACGAGCCGGTGGGGCCACAATAATAATGATGTTACCTCTTCAAAAACATACTTGAGTTGTCGTTTTTGTGTAATCCTTTATTATTAGTCTCTCTACATGTTCAAAGCTCAAAATGTTCCGTTCCATTTTGTGAAGCAGTAGTTTTATCAGTATATCGTTTACATTTACAGTAGTTTAGTAGAGATGGGCATTTCCTGTGCTGAAATTATCCAAATGATCTTAGCGAAGGTGTATGGAGTTTAAAAACACAGTGGAGCACTACCTGTATTACCATATGACATTACAAGTTATAACTTTCTGTTTGAGCAAAGAACTCGGTCTGAATCTGCAGGGTTAAACGTGTGAAAGAAACAAAACACAAGTCCAGGTCTGTTTGTGAACAGCGATCAGAAAAGAACTTAATCCAGGCCCTTTAGCCTCTGTATCCCCTCCTCAAACCGCCACCTTAATGTGGTGGAGGGGTCTGAGTGCCCGAATGATCCTGGGAGCTGTGTTGTCGGGGGCCCCTGGTGGGGTCACCCAAGGCAAACACTTTCGTAACAGGAGAAAACGTAAGAAGAGTTGTTTCTTTTATCAAGTCATTTTAGATGAATATTGTGATTGTTCAAATTCTAACATAATAATCCAGGAGTGTCACAGATTCTAACTACAGCAGACACAAGCCCGACATGTCTTCTTCATCAGAATTCATCTGCACTCACAACATGACAACTATTTATTCTGGAAAAAGTACTGTATTTAGAAAAAGTAAAAATGCAGATTAAACTGAATTCACTTCCAAATCTTGAACCAGTCTTTCTGCAGTGAAACTGAAGGATGTAGAGCAGTGGTCCCCAACCACTGGGCTGGGGACCGGTACCGGGCCGCCCACGAAATAATTAATTATTTCCATTGTATTTATTATCTGAGTCTGAACCATTTTTATTTTGAAAAATCTTTTCAAAACCCATCACACCCCGTGAAAAGGCTGTAACGTTAGAAAAACTACACGATCTGGTTGTAAACAGGAAGGAAAACTATTTGTACAAAACTGAGAAGTCCCGTTTGGAGGAGGTGGGCCAAAGCACGGCACATCTGCACCGGTGATCCCGCACGAGGAAAACACCAAACAAAGTCCGCTTCAAAACATGACCGCGGACAACTTCTCTCCCCCCGCACCGCCACCAGAATCCCAATCAGAATCAGAATTACTTTATTGTCCCACAGGGAAATTTGTCTTGGGTTGGAACGCAGGAAATAATACAAGACATACAACACAACAAAGTAGCACAGTACAGCTCCACAGACAGATGCCATCGGCCTTTGTTCAACGGGGTGACAGCTGTGGGAATGAATGAATTTTTAAACCTGTTAATTTTATGTCTGACAGCTCTATAGCGCCGTCCAGAGGGCAGAAGCTCAAACTGCGAGTACAAAATATGAGATGGATCAGTTGTAATTCTCTGAGCCAACCGTGTTACAGACTCCTCACAGATCTGCTGTAGAGGAGTGAACTCACCAGAGCCCATCACCTTCATAGCTGTGCTAACCAGGCTGCCAAGTTTGGTTTTATTTTGAACAGTTAAATGACCAAACCAAATGCACATATACCATAGCAAATGATACTCTCAAGTTCAGCAGTGTAAAACACCACATCCACAAACACATGGAAGAGCGGCACCGCAGCAGAACCCACACTTGCCCCACCACGCAATACACACCCCGTGCCGCTGGACCCACCCTCTCTGCCAAAACCGCAGCTCCACCGCGGGACCCGCAAACAGCGCCATGCGATGACGCCCTGGCTGCAACCGCATCCGAGCACGACATGCCGCGAAAGTCCCAGCACGAGTGCCCCGGGTACAAGGGGAGCTGGGGCGGCAAACACAGACTAACTGGAGATCACTGGACGTCCCTCAGTCATGAGAACCACCTCAGGTCACAGCACATTATTTCACCAGTTATGTGACTGTCCTGTCCCCAGTTATTGTTGTTAGCGCAATGTTAATTTTTTACCGCGGACTGGGGGGGGTCCGCGGTACCACATCCACAAACACATGGTCAAAATTGTCAAGCGTTGGCCAGTCCGCGGTGACAAAAAGGTTGGGGACCACTGATGTAGAGGATCTGAAGAGTCAGGTGACGATGGGTGGAAGGAGCACTTTCTGAGGAACAAAACATTTTGAACATGAGAAACAAAAACACAAACTTGACATGCACCATAATGTTACCATGTATGAAATAAAACATAGTTCAGCCGTTTTCCATAAAGCAAAGGTGAAGAGGCCGTCCATAATCCTCTCTCAGCCCCATCAGCCACATGTGAGCAGTGAGAACAAAACATGCCATGTTCACCAGCCTCACATGGAACACAGCCTGGAGCAGGTGTTAAGAGTTTAGAACTGGGAGCTATTGTGCATTTCACTGCTATTTCTGAAGCAATCTTTAGACACTCAAAGGCAGCATTGTGTATTTATGATCATGAAAACATAAATCCCCCACAGTTGCACTGCTTTACTGGTAGTTATTTATAAAAGGGAAAAAACATTAGCTTACATTTCATCTCCACAGTTAATGGTGATAAAATTAATTACAATAAAATCAACTTTAACAGGGGGTATTATGCAATATTTCGCTGTCTACTATGTTATAACATTTTTCCCCCTCATGAATAAACATGTCTGAATAAGATTTAGATGTTCTCCATGTTTGAGTGTTCCAGTCATCTCTCCCGGCCCCTGTTTGAACCATCCTTACAATTAGATGTAAGATTCTGTCCAATACTCTGCCCACAACCCTGTGTCAGCCGTTCCCCCACCGATGCACAGTAGTTTCATTAAAAACTGTGAGATATCTCTGAGTCTGCTTTGCAACAGTGAAAGCCTCACCCAGTCTGGGGTGAAATAATGTGATGTGAAGCCAGCGCCTGCTGTACTAAAGGTGCACTCACACTGGGACTTTTGAACCATGCACAAGTGCGTCGGGCTGTATGGCCACACTCACACCTGCATCTCTCTCTCTCACATTTGACACAGCCAGTGAAGAGTCTTACTCCAGCTCTGCTAACGCGTGTGTCTTTGAGCAGCTGTAGCAAAAAGCCACATATTCAGACAGAGAACACTTTAACTCTGTCCTAGTTTTTATTTCATACTGATAGGACCAATATTGATGCAAATAATCTGTGCTGAATTTAGTTAAAAAAGACTGCAAAAAATATAATTAAATATGCGGGCGAACAGCAGGGAACTTGCAGCGTTTTTCACACTTAAACATTGTTTAGAAAAGAGCCAAAAATACATATTTAAGTCTTCTTTATCCATAACTTAATTTAAAGTGAGAAAGAAGAGAGAGATGAGCTCCTTCTCTGTCCCTCTGCAGTCTGAAGTGTAGAGCAGCAGAGGAGGAGCAGCAGAGGGTGAGAGGGGCTGGAGAGACAGAACAGATGAGCAGATCCTGTTAAGTCTATTCATTTAAATGATAAAAATGTATTTTAGAACATACTGTAGGCTTATATTGAGCATAGTGTAACAATCAGCAGGATGCAGGTGGGTAATGTAGAAAGGCTGTTTAATACATCAAAAGCATATGAAGAAAATGACTTCCTGTCATTTTTCTAACAGCCATTACAAAACCTATTTAAAACACAATAAATAAAGTAATACAACCTATTAAAAATGATAGGATCAAGACTGCGAACTGATCCAATTATTGTAAATTGATTCATCTCGTTACGTCTCCTGAAAAATGTCTCTCGTCCCACCCCAATAAAGGGTAACATGGTCATCTAAATATGGTATGTGCTAGGGCTGGGCGATATGGATCAAAAAATATATCTCGATATATTTTGGTATATCTCGATATCTTTACAGGAAAAATATAGCCCCCCCAAACTACTGCAAAAATAAATAAATAAACTTATCTCATTAATATTAATTTAGTACTGCACTTAAACACCCCTTTTTGGACCCTCGCCCACAGTTTAAGAACCTCTTCTTTAAGAGAACTTCCACTGGCACTTTACACAGAACTGCTTCAAAGTGAATAAAGTGTGTAAGATTTTTAAACCTGTATTTTCAAATTCCAAACTGGAGTTACATTCTCTTGTTTTAAAGTGGTATTTAGTCTCTGCACATTTACCAAATCAAACGCACAATGTGACAAACAGATTTATTTGGCATTTGGCACAGGCTGCAGAGAGAAGCCCCACACGCTCCCGCACACCTTCGCACACCGGGATGAGTTTATTGGCGACAGCAGCGGCCTTAATGAAAAATGACCGCACTCAGTATTCAGACCTTGAGTCCATGACAAGACCGAGTCCAAATGCGCTCGAGTCCGAGACAAGACCAAGACAAAGCTCTCGCTTTAGCGGAGGAGGAAGTCCAGGCGTGGGGGTGTAATGAGCGGTGGGGCAGGTGTGGGTCCTCCTGCGGGGCGCTCCTCGTGTAAGGGGGCGCGGGATTTTGAAGCGGAGTTTGTTCGTATGAGTGACATCGGCCACACGCGGAGCTCGTACGCTGGGCTCGTGCGCGGTCGGAGGTGTCACGTGGTTGCGCTCGCGCTGAGACACGTGCATTTAGAAAGTTTAACTCGTCATGTTACGTCTGTGCGCAGCTCCTTATTGTGGCTGCAGAAGCTCTTGCCCAGATGCGCCTGTTTTGTTTTCCACGTCCGCACGACGAAATATTTGCTCGCAAATGCAAGTGAAATGGGCGCACAGTAGAGCCCTAGTCCTTGTCTTGGTTTAGTCCGCGACCGAGCCCCAGGCTCCGCGGCCGAGTTTAGTCCTGGTTTAGTCCTAGTTCTGGTTTAGTCCGCGGCCAGCTCCAGGCTCCGCGGCTGAGTTTAGTCCTGGTTTAGTCCTAGTCCTGGTTTAGTCCTAGTTCTGGTTTAGTCCTAGTTCTGGTTTAGTCCTAGTTCTGGTTTAGTCCACGGCCAGGTCCGGGCTCCGCGGAGGAGCTCAGGGGGATATAAGCAGGAGGCGGAGGCGAGCGCAGCACAGAGAAGGCGAAACAAGAAGTAAACGTAAGCATTATAGCGATATATCGATATGTCAGAATTCATATCGAGTTTCAAAAATATCTCGATATATTTTAAATATCGAGATATCGCCCACCCCTAGTATGTGCCAGCAGTTAATACCCCCATAGAAGTAAAATACCCCCTCTTTAAATTGTGGTAGCTTAGTGTTTTGTTAAAGATCACTCAATCCTGCAGTCTTCTTTTAACTCCATATGCTGCACCTTCACTAGAATCAGGAGTCATTCCAGCCCAGATTTGAATCTACATTTATTGTTTTGCCCTTTTTCACTTCTCGGTCTCGGACACATGGTTGAAATTTCACCTGAACAAATGCTAAAAAAGTTTATTAGACAGTTTATGGTTATTCTAGAATACTACAAAGTAAAGCAGTTCAGAGTATTTTGATCTTTGGAGATGTGGATAGCCCAAAAATGAGGGTTACTCAAACAAAATACAACTCCAGGTATATATCTGAAGAGGTAACCACTACAGCCCGACTGATAAATCAGTTGGTCGATATGGGCACTTATCAGCTATGGGCAAGATTTATAAAGCGTAGACTCTATTACTCACTATTATGTCCATTTAATCCAATTTACAGACACTAATGTGGTCATATGTGGCTCCACATCAGTATTTCTCTGTGGACTTTGTCTGTGTCTGTGACATCATACTGCCCCTGAACGCACCCACATGCTCTGGTTTTTACCAGTGCACAACACTGTAGTGCTGCTTTAAATGCTCTTGTGTCGGATCCACCGCACCAACTATAAATAAAAGTGAACTTTAGCACAGTTTGGGCCAGAAACAAAACTTCTGCTGTTTTTATAAAAGTGTGAATCGCAGAAAAGAGGACTGTCCCATAGACAGAGGGCATGGAAGTATTTAACGCAACACACATGCATTTACCGCTAAAGGCTAATAGCGGTAGTTTACTTACGTTCTTTACTGGCTGAATGTCATGAAAAAATGCCATTAGGCCGACCTACTCTCTTTAAATATGCCGTAAAGAGGCAGAGGAACAATAAATGTCGCCTAAATAAACCCAGTTTTAAATCCAATAGAGCCAAACCTAAGTTTTATGATCAACTGAAGATTTACAGTGATATTTTACATCACAAAATATAACGGCGATTATATCGGCTATCTGCAGCTCCAACTCCCATTTTATCTGTAGCATATCTGCAGCAAAAAAAAAAAAAAATCCATATTGGTCGGGCCCCAGTAACAACATTCCAGAATCATGTTGTTAGGACCAGTCACAGCCCGTCTTTTCTGTCACAGTCGACATCTTACATTATAAAATGCAGCTTTAGTTGAAAGAATACTGTCTGAACACTGTCAGCACTAACATGCAGCACGTGGCGATGTGCTGAATCGTTTACCCCTGTAGAGGCATGTAGGTCAGGAGCCAAGGCTAATCCCAGGGCCATATGTGTCCACCACACCCAGGTGAGGAGCACAGATGGCCCCATGTCCAGGCTGCTGCACATGAGGTCAGGCCAGGATCTCACACCAGGATCACACCAGGAAAACAAGGCTGTGGAACTGCACACTCTGTCTCACCAGATGGACAATTTTCCATAAACAGACACTGGAAAATGAAGCCCAGAAGTTCTACAAACAGTTAAAGTGTGCAGTGTGCTGGTTGTGAAGAAGTGCGGAGAAGAAGAGATGAATGGAAAAAAGCACAGCATTGTTTATTAGACACAAAAATTTATAATATTTTGCAATAATTTGCATTACTTTTATTAAAGCATGTGTTTCATTATGGATGTTTTAATGTACTGAAAAACATCCTAAAACCTGCATCTTTACTGTGTTAAACCTGCATCTTTACTGTGTTAAACCTGCATCTTTACTGTGTTAAACCTGCATCTTTACTGTGTTAAACCTGCATCTTTACTGTGTTAAACCTGTGTCTTTACTGTGTTAAACCTGCATCTTTACTGTGTTAAACCTGCATCTTTACTGTGTTAAACCTGCATCTTTACTGTGTTAAACCTGCATCTTTACTGTGTTAAACCTGCGTCTTTACTGTGTTAAACCTGCGTCTTTACTGTGTTAAACCTGCGTCTTTACTGTGTTAAACCTGCATCTTTACTGTGTTAAACCTGCATCTTTACTGTGTTAAACCTGCATCTTTACTGTGTTAAACCTGCATCTTTACTGTGTTAAACCTGCATCTTTACTGTGTTAAACCTGCATCTTTACTGTGTTAAACCTGCATCTTTACTGTGTAAAACCTGCATCTTTACTGTGTTAAACCTGCATCTTTACTGTGTTAAACCTGCATCTTTACTGTGTTAAACCTGCGTCTTTACTGTGTTAAACCTGCATCTTTACTGTGTTAAACCTGCATCTTTACTGTGTTAAACCTGCATCTTTACTGTGTTAAACCTGCATCTTTACTGTGTTAAACCTGCATCTTTACTGTGTTAAACCTGCATCTTTACTGTGTAAAACCTGCATCTTTACTGTGTTAAACCTGCATCTTTACTGTGTTAAACCTGCATCTTTACTGTGTTAAACCTGCATCTTTACTGTGTTAAACCTGCATCTTTACTGTGTTAAACCTGCATCTTTACTGTGTTAAACCTGCATCTTTACTGTGTTAAACCTGCATCTTTACTGTGTAAAACCTGCATCTTTACTGTGTTAAACCTGCATCTTTACTGTGTTAAACCTGCATCTTTACTGTGTTAAACCTGCATCTTTACTGTGTAAAACCTGCATCTTTACTGTGTTAAACCTGCATCTTTACTGTGTTAAACCTGCATCTTTACTGTGTTAAACCTGCATCTTTACTGTGTTAAACCTGCATCTTTACTGTGTTAAACCTGCATCTTTACTGTGTTAAACCTGCATCTTTACTGTGTTAAACCTGCATCTTTACTGTGTTAAACCTGCATCTTTACTGTGTTAAACCTGCATCTTTACTGTGTTAAACCTGCATCTTTACTGTGTTAAACCTGCATCTTTACTGTGTTAAACCTGCATCTTTACTGTGTTAAACCTGCGTCTTTACTGTGTTAAACCTGCATCTTTACTGTGTTAAACCTGCGTCTTTACTGTGTTAAACCTGCATCTTTACTGTGTTAAACCTGCATCTTTACTGTGTTAAACCTGCATCTTTACTGTGTTAAACCTGCATCTTTACTGTGTTAAACCTGCATCTTTACTGTGTTAAACCTGCATCTTTACTGTGTTAAACCTGCATCTTTACTGTGTAAAACCTGCATCTTTACTGTGTTAAACCTGCATCTTTACTGTGTTAAACCTGCGTCTTTACTGTGTTAAACCTGCATCTTTACTGTGTTAAACCTGCATCTTTACTGTGTTAAACCTGCATCTTTACTGTGTTAAACCTGCATCTTTACTGTGTTAAACCTGCATCTTTACTGTGTTAAACCTGCATCTTTACTGTGTTAAACCTGCATCTTTACTGTGTTAAACCTGCATCTTTACTGTGTTAAACCTGCATCTTTACTGTGTTAAACCTGCATCTTTACTGTGTTAAACCTGCATCTTGACTAAAACCTGCATCTTTACTGGATGGAGATGCATTTCCTCGTCTTTCACAATTTGGCAAAGAATGCATCAGTTTCCACAGAGAATGTTCTGAAATTTTATTTTCATGTCCAAAGGCCGTTCAAAGAACACAAGTAAGGGACTGGTGGACTTTGTGAAATGAGCTGTTTATTTTTCCCACATCCACGGAGACCATGCCAGAGGCTTAGCTTGGGAACTAGTAAAGGAGCTATGGCCATTTGAGATGACTTGCTACGCCAGAGCGGAGTAAGAGGGAATGCAGATGACGGCGAGCACAGACGCAGCAGCTGGAGCTCCTACAACTGACACCAGACTGTGCCGTTTGTTGTGATGCTCTAATGTAATTTCTTTGTGATTTAATATGACATTGACAATAAAGCACTTGAACTGAACTGATGGAAGCATGCAGTTGACTTTCCATCTCCAGAAAGTTTCACTTTAAAGTTAGAGCTTTGCTTCAGATCTCTCTATAAACCTCTGGATTCATTGTAAATCCCTAGTTTCAATAACAGTCCAAAGTTAAGAAAGGTTAATATACCATTACTCAAACTGAGTGACAAGCTCCAAATTCAACCGCAACAAAACTAGGATCAAGACACGACTCAGTTTGAACTAAATTAACAAGAACTTGATAACAACCAAACGAACTGAATACTTTAAATCACAACTCACTTTAGCTTTATTGGGAAAAATACTGTAAAATACTGCGCTAAACAATAATATTGAAACTACTTTATGCCACTGATACAGTAAGAATAATGCAAGATAACCCGATTTTTAAACAGACAGCATCATTCAGATGCTCTGAGCTCCAACATGTCAATAACAGAATGCACCAATAATTAGTCACTTATGCAACTTTTACTGCTCAAATATTATTGGACAAAATATATCCCAAATCTTCTTTCTTTTATAAAGAAATTATATTATGCATATTGAGCCTCAAAATATATTGTTGCAGCTTTTATTGACTGAATATTAAGTCGATATAGTAATGACAGTCCTATCTAGAACATCTGCCCTAACCCTAACAAGGCTGTGCTTTTCTACCACTTACCCATGTAACCCAGATTCCATGTGATCACCAGGGTGCTGGGAGGGACGTTCTTCTGTCCCTGATCACACTGCTCCAGAGCCAGGAGGCTGTGCTGGGGCTGGGGCCCCATCGACATGTCCTCTCTGGCTTCTTTGGTTTGATCCTCCTTGGCTTGGTCCTTCTTGGCCCATTTCTCCTTGGCCTGCTCCTCCCTGGTCTTCCACCTGTTGCCCTGCTCTTCCGTGGCGGTGTGATGGGCTTTTTGGGGGCCCTTGCTCCGGTCCAGGCTGAAGGCTCCTTTTGCTGGGGGCCCAGGTTTGTCTGCTGTGGCTGTGGAGCACTTCAGCGTCTGGGACAAACGGCTGCTCTTTCGGGTAGTCATCTTTGAATAATCCACCAGAGGCAAGAATTAGGCTGAACTTCAAAATGAACAGAAGTCCTCAAGAGTTACAGTAGGTCCTGAGCAGCTTCCATCTCTTCAGGTAGATCCTGGCGGTAGCAGGTAAGAGAGCAGGTTTGAATGAGCTCAGGCTGGAGTGTGGGAGATGTGAGGAGGAGGTGTGACGCCTTAATCCTCTGTAGCTCTAATCTGCGTTTGGAGATTTACCGATGAGTGAAACAGCGCACGCACCACCACAACCACATACACGTCTGCTCATCACTTGAGAATATTTCAATGCAATTCAAAAATCCAACTCTTGTTAAAGGTCCTACATTACATAAAATGAATTGTGTTGAGCGTTAAGCCATAACGTTATAATGTTATTTCCTCATCATGAACATGGAGTTGTATTTTGTTTCATTCACACGTCTGAGTAACCATTTATTATTTATTATTAGTCTGGGAACAGCTGTCATCAACCTTTAGTAAAGCAGAGGTTGGCAAATCATCCAAATAACTCAAAATCCTAAAAACGCAGGGTTTGTGTGTTAAACATGAGTGAATGAAAGAAAACACAAACCCAGGTATGTTTTTGACACATCAGAAAATAGTTTAACATAGGACCTTTAAAACATGCACTGTGGAACCTTTCTGCTGGTTTCATCCACCTGCTTATCTCCATGGCGATGCCATTTCTTTGTCTTGAATGTTCTACAGTGGCATTAAACTGATGTCCATGGAGACATGTATGTTTATCAGTGTTTTTTTAAGCAGTAAAAACACCAGTGAGTAAATAAATGTGAGATAGATTTAGGTTTGAAGTTACAGAAACTTTCTGGAGGTGAGAAATCAACGGCATGATTCCATGGACAGAGAAAGTTAAAGCCATACTTCAGAACATTCCCCATGAAGATAAATGTATGCCATCCTTTGGAATATTACAGCCATGGGAACAAGCATAAGTCAGGATTGTGGAGATGCAGCCTCACCATAAGGACGCATGTTTTTCAGTGCAATAAAAACAGACTTTAAATGGAACATTCAAGGCAAAGCAATATTTCCAATATCTCCATGGACACAGGCAGGTTGTTCCATTAGAAAAGGTCATTAGAGAACTAACTGATCAACCTCTGTGATTAATGGATGAGCACTTCTGTTCACACAATTGTGTAAATCAATACCAACCGCGACTTTCAACAAGGCACAGAGATATTCAAAGCCTAGCGTGTGTTTAGGTTTTTGGACGCATCAGTCTGTATCAGTGGATTAGGCTTCCATGGCTGCCACAGAGATCCATGCTGAATACATCTGTCTGAAGCAGGGAAGACACATGCGGAAAGTTCTGCCACACTGAAGCAAAATTGAATTAAGATGTGCTCAGAAATGAGCTTTTAAAGATTTTGTAAAAAACACCACTGAAGACACAAAGACCTGGTTACAGATGCAGAGCTGGAAAGAGCTGGAATGGGCTCATGTCCTCCTCTTTTATAGGGACACATTTACTTTGGCGTCTTAGAAAGTAATTGTTGAACCAAAAAACGAGAAACAGGAAGCAGCTAGGCGATAAAGTATAGTTATATGATGAAGCTTTCACTTCACTAATAAACTGAATTATACTATTTATACAGAACTTTTGCTCGAGCTTGTGTAGTTGAACACACACTTATTTTGGAGCCTGGCTAAAGCAGCAGCAGCTTTCCCGTTAGCTCCATGTTTTTCTCTGAGTCTGACAAACGAAAACATCATAAAATGCTTGAAGCTCAGACGTGACGTCATATCTGAGATCTGAGTCCGACTCAGATGATGGAATGCAGCATGAGCTGACAGTGAATTTACAGGTGGCGCTCAGCAGCAGAACTTCTGGGGCAAATAAACCAGAGAGACTAAAATATTACAATTGAAAAAGGCATGATGACTGTTTTTTTGATTGGTGTTATTTGAAATAAACTTTAAATTAAATATTGGAAATATAGGTCAAAACCGTGTTCTCATTTGATTGTTTTTCGTTCTTAATTGAAATTCAAAAGACCGTGTCCAGACTTTGGGTGGTTTGTTTCTTATTCTGCATATGTTGGTTTCACTTTTTTCAAATATTGGAGCAGTTCAGATCACTCCCATAGGACTAAAGCTTTAATATTCAAACTAATACGAGAAAACAAGATGATGTCACATCCGGGGTATATTGGGAAGCAGTCAACATGGAAACAAGTCATGTCAAAACAATTAAACGCAAAATCTACTTCAAAATAAAAAGTTACCTCATGACAGACATGAGACAACGCGACTGTCAACTGTTGGATATTGGACACATTCAAAGACACTCATTTAACTTGTGATGTATATCTCACCGACTCTTCTCCAACAACTTGTGACATCCTCATGATCATCCAGGGCGTATATGTCAATATAATATAAATATAAATGAGATATGCATTAAATCAGCTCATAGTGTGATTTTTAGGCCCGAGCGCCAGAGGCTGGCGAAGGGCCTATTGGTATCACATAGCGATGCTCATAGGGGGCGAGAACTAAAATGACGTGACATGACTCGCCCGTAGTGACCAGGGACCCTCACCATGACGTAGCAATGCACCAGAGGTTTCCCAAAATGTAGAGTTTGTCGGCCAAAAACAAGCAGAACATTGTTCTTGTATCAGAATATTCTTCTTATTTTTCTTCTCACTCACTCATTTTTCACCCAGTGAACAATGACGGAAAGTCACGAAATTTGGTCACGTGTTAGACTCTGCTTCTCTAACTTTTGGCTATTTCCATTTTCAATAAATAAATAAAATGGCTCGTCAGCGCCCCCTAACGTCACAAAAATACTTTAGGGAATACGAATGACACCAAAAAAAATGTGCACGTAGAATCATGAAATTTAACACAGAAGTCGATATTATTATGGCCACACCCCCTGACAAACCAGGGGGCGGCCATCTTGGATTAAAGTTTGTGAAGCTGAAACACACTCCTCCACCAGCGTCACCCAAATGGCCTCAGATTTGGTCCACATTATCTCCAGGGGCCAAACGTCCAAAAATATCCACATCCCAAATCCGTCTGACGTCTCTGAGCAGTGAAACGACAAATAATGAACACAAGTTTTGGATATTTACAAATTGATCCTATTTGCTCAAAGAAACTGATTTCAATGAAATTTAACACAGTTTTTAAACTCTCTGCCCTAAAGCTACTGAATGTGAAAAATATTAATTTGGTGCATTAGCGCCCCCTACAGATTGAAATAAAATGTGACCCCCAAACATGTTCAAAAACTCACCAAACTTTGCCAAAAGTTCAGAAATGATGAGACATTTGAGAAAATATAGGTTTCATGTGTGAGGATTAAAATATGGAGATAATACGCCACCTCGAATATTAGGCTCCGCCCACTCCTATGGGAGCCATCCCAGCTCAACTTTGTCGTAGAGCCACGAAATTCAGTACACACATTCGTCTTGTGAAGACAAACAAAAAATATTATTATGGTCACACCCCCTGACAAAGCAGAAGGCGGCCATCTTGGATTGAAATCTTCAAAATGCAGAATGCCTTTTCATCACTCATGTTGTGTTTGAACAAACTCCTCTGAAGGCGCTTCACCCACAGGGCTGAAAATCACCGTGCATCATCTAGAGAAGTGCGGCTGCAAAAGTTACCTCCATTTTTTTGAAAACTCATGGCGAAGCCGCAAATTTCAATCAAAATTTAGACAAGATTCTATGTGAAGATTTGCTCCCGTTGGCACAGACTTAGTCCGATTGTGCTGAAATTTGAGTCACTGATGCTGATCTCGGCCTGAACATAAAACACTATAGCGCCCCCTAGTATAGATGAAATGTCAGCATTATCGGATTTGTACCAAATTTGGAAATTAAATTCTGTGACATGGTGAATTATTCACTGTTGACCAGGAGTAAAGACTCCTCAAAAATCATTTAAAGGTGCACTATGTAATTTTTCTGATGGAGGATGTGTTGGGAAATTTCAGCCTGAATATAATACACCGTAAAGCAGATGAAAAGTGTGGTTGGGGCTTACGGTTATTAGGGTCTGTCTGTGGGGCGCGTTGTTTGCATGGCGCGATGTGCTGGGCACGGTGTTTGTAAGGCCCGCCGTTTGTGGGGCACGATGTTTTTGGGGTGCTGCGTAGGCGCACACTAGGGCCATTCCTCGCCACTTGCAGCTATATTTTAATAATTATTGTCGTCTGATATCTGCCCTGGATGATCATGACGTCACAAGTTGTTTGAATTTGAAATTGGTGATAATATCATAAGTGAAATGTCAATGTCAATGAATGCGTCAATATCCCGTATTGAATATCAAACCAGTTCAACGGGACTGACGTTTTGCCTACCAGCTACTGCGCATGTGCGAAAAGCCGGATGTAAACAAAAAACACGTTTTCTCCTTTATACCCTCATTTAAACAGGCACTTTATATTCAGATCTGCACATTTTTTCATAATTACGACAAAAACAACATATCCCTTTTCTGCGCCTCTTGCTACAGTTAGAGGCGGTTCTACTCACAGCTCCTCTTAAATCACTTCCCTGGACATTGAAGTCCCGTATGAGGGAGAACAGGACTCACCGTGACCTCGGGCTTTGCCTTTGACCTTCTTTCCGGGCAGGTTGTTCCCGGTGCTGGCCTTCAGCCGGTTCGGTTTGCAGGCTCGCTCCTGCGCTTGGGCCCATGTCCCGTACAGGATGAGTTTGAACAGACTGTCATGGAAGAACCAGAGGCGAACCGACTCCTGGGAGCTAGCGCGATGCGCCATGCTAACATCGCCCTTCTGCGAAGACACTAACAAGGACCGCAGCGAACTCCCCCCGGCCCCGGGGAGAAGCTTCCGCGGTACCGGGTCTGTGCCGGTGCAGCGCACTTAGCAAACTGGACTTTAGTGCATAGATCCTATAGATCCAGTAGATCCCATAGGTCCCATAGATCCTGGCTTTAGAGGCACAGAAAGAGCCTGGACGTGCGCGCCCTCACGTGCACGCCCACAGCCTGTTGCATTTGCAGAACACATGACATTACCGCACTGACTGCTTCAGTTTAGCCCCATACGGGCCATGTTTAGCCCACACTAATCATTATGTATGTGACACATTCATTTTCAGCCTGTACAGAGAGTGGAGGGTTCTGTCTGCTGTTGGAGGCGCTGTTGGCTCCTCGCTCTAATGATAAATAAACGAAGAAAGTGGAAAGTGGACTTTTTGGAGCTTTCTCCTCAAAGACCTGCCTGAAGGGGTGGCATATGCAGCCGCTCCCTCGCCTCATAAACCTAAAACATGTAGCAACATAAAAATGCAGATTACAAACTTTCCTACGAGAACAATAACGTGCAGGCAACTTTCACCACGCTAATTGTCCAGCTCTCTCCCCTGAGCCTTCATACGCTTAGATTTAAGGCTGTGTCACCCAGGCTCACGCGGCAATTCTCCGTAAATATACAAAAGCATGATACAAAACATCACACCACCACTTCACAAACCTGACCATGTGCAGTAGTTTCGCACACTGATTGGAAGAGGGAGTGACTTTTGACTCAGAGCGTCAAAAACGAAAGTGAAACTTCTGAAGCACGTTATCAGCCTAGGTTGTTATTTTTGTTGAATACAGCATTTTCAGAACAATAAAAGGAAATGGTGATTGCAGTTAATACCCCTTCTTAAAAAGAAAAGAAAGAAAGTGTGTTTCAGGAGGGACAATTAAGGGCATTTTCATTTTGACCTGAGTGCAGGACGTCTCTCCAAAGCAAAGTAGATCAAATGTTCCAAAAAAGTAGTAAATGCACTATTGCACAATATTAAGCTGTCTCTGCAATCTGCCATATTGATTGAAGTAACAGTTTTATGCTGTCTGTGCACAACAAATTCCTCCTCAGGTTAATTAAAACTTTAATTTGTTTAATGGCATCACACTTTTATTATTTTATTATTTTGGGAAATTGTTTTGGGAAGCAGAACGTGGTGCACTGATTTCCCTGGTAAGAAGAATCCTGCAGACAGGTCAGAGTAGGTTACACCAGGGACGTGCAGAGGGGGATGCTTTGGTTGCCCTGGCAACTGCCCGTCTGGCCTCCTGACTGAAGTTGCCCTTCCAGGGGAAAAAAAAAAAAAAGATTTTATTTTATTTTTTAATCGGTCGAAGTATACAGGTTTTCATGTATGAAAATGCCTATGATGGATTTGAAATTGTAAATAAAACAGTGCCTCATTCACTTACATGAGGGTGAGTGTGAGTCTGGAGGGGCTCAGTTTACAGAGCCACAGAGCGACCAGCACCTGAGCCTGCGCAAAGTAAAAAGAGATTACCCACAAGCCCCGCGGAGTGCCCCGGCCCCGCGGAGAGCCCCGGCCCCGCGGAGTGCCCCGGCCCCGCGGAGAGCCCCGGCCCCGCGGAGAGCCCCGGCCCCGCGGAGAGCCCCGGCCGCGGCCAACGCCAAAAGTTCAGTTTTTTCAACTTCTAACTCAGGGGTGGCTAAACTTTTTGGCTCAAGGGCCACAAAGGTTCTAAAATTTGATGGAAGGGCCGGACCAGGAGCAGATGGACGGAGGGTTCTGGTCTGACTACATCAGCCCAGCAAATGGGCCTAAACCGAAAATAACTTGCAGGATCCAACGATTTACATGTGGCAGATCCAAACGTCTCAATTCTACTTGTGCACCATATTTAGGGCCAATGATTTTCTGTTTCAGAAATTTTCAATTCCGTTTCATTGTGACACATTTGATAATTCTGTTGAGTGTTGGGAAGGTTACTTTAAACTGTATTACTACAGATTACAGATTACAGACCCCAAATGTAGTTTGTAACGTAATCCATTAAATTACTTAAGTGAGTAACGTAATCTGAATACTTTGGATTACTTGATATTGTCAGGCTTTTTAAAACTAAATGAGTGTAGCAACCACCTCCTGCAAAGTCTTGTTTGGTTTTATACCTGATTTAGACCTGGTTTTAGTCCTGGTTTAGACCTGGTTTTAGTCCTGGTTTAGACCTGGTTTTAGTTCTGATTTAATGCTTGTTTAGTCCTGATTTTAGATCCGGTTTAGACCTGGTTTAGACCTGTCTTAGTCCTGGTGTTAGTTCTGGTTTAGAGGCACAGGAGGAAGCGCGGTCCACACAGCGTAAGCGACAAGACACGATCCACGCGCGGTGTCCACGCCGTACAAGAGGAGGTGCGGTGTGCGCCGCACACTACATACTTGGCTGCAGTGCCTTATGGGAAGGTTTTCGAAACCCAGGCCTAAATGGATAGTTTGGTTTCATGTATAAATGTATCTGGACTGCGCCATCTATTGGGAAACACCTGAATTGCAGGGACAATAAAACTAAGGTCTTTTGTAGTTCGTTCAACTTTGGCGGGAGGTGCTGTGCCCTTTGATGGATAATTTGTGTAGCGTCTCTGCTCCAGGCCGTTTGTGCGCTATCCATGGTACTGAACTGCTAGTAGCTTACTTTTCTAGCTGCATATTTCTACTCCTCCTTCAGTATTTTTATTTTTTTAAATTTTTATCTGCAAGTGACTAAAGCCTTATGTAACCAATATGAAATGATTTGAAAATACCAGATTTTGTGTGTTATTTAATGTTTTGTCCTTCACATTACATTCACTGTGTTAATATGACTTGAGTAATAGTTCCATCTAAATCTTTTTTTTTTTTTTTTTTTTCTGGTTAGATTGTGTTGAAACACAATGGTTAGGGTTAGTATGGGATCATTTATATTTGTCATGGAGAGGAAAGTCAATGGGAGTGCTGGAAAAATTGTGAGCAGCCATGTTAAATAAATTATGTTTTGAAGCCGAACATGCTAAAATGGGTCTCTTAACTTGAGGAGAACCATGGAAGTGACTTCTAAAAACACATTCCTTTTAGGTTTTCTGAGAAGATTTAAGAGCGCCACCGTCAGCACAGTTTGTGGTGTCAGTATCTGAAATGAATTACATCATAAAGTGCCGATGATGTGGCGGAACAGCCGCGCAGAAAGTGGAATTTTGGCCACCAGCAGCTGTGGTAGTCTCGGTTTCTATGGTAACAGAGGGAGGCTCTGTCTCCTTTAATCTCTGGCACATGTTACACATCAACACACAAACACAATATCATCTCTGAGTGAGTCATGTCTGAATAAGTCCATTTCTCAGAGGACAGCCCCAGGAGCCTGTTCCCCTCTGCCCCGATATAAGCAGAGGTTCCACCAAACCGAGTGCTTAAGTATTCATGTGCTTTGAATGTTATTAAATGCTTTTATTCGAGTCTAAATGGATTTGTACCTTTGCTCTGTGCTACTTAAAGCTACAGTATGTAAGTTTCTGGAGGTGCCGTGGCTCCTGATTTAAGGAAAGGAAATACAAAGGAAAAGAAACTTTACTTTCACACTCCGTGGAGATACTTGGTACATTGTACGTCGTACTGTGGAATATTACAGCCAAAGGAACAACCTCATGGGCAAAAGCAGGAGGAGGACCATCTCTAGGTTAAATAGGAGCCAGGTTTGTGGAGATGCAAGCTCTCCAAGTCTTCCAGTGCAATAAACACACACATGCACACACAAACATGCTATTACAGTTACAGTTACATCCTGTGGCTTTAAAAAAGTTTATAACAACTAACTAAATAAAAGTATATGTAAATAAAATAAAACTTCTGTAATTAAATAAAATAATACAGATTTATACCTATTATACTATATTCACCTTTAAAGCAGACCTGCTCCACAGTTATAATCTGCACCACGGGCAGGTCCTTCATTTATAATTTGGATGTTTGAAATCACAAAGTTGCTTGAAGAAATAAGTTAGCAAACTTCTGCATTTGAAATATTAGGTGCCGAATGAGAGCTGACGTCACGATCGCTCAAATATTCACAAATTCTCCAAATACAACTTCGAGACAGGAAACAACAGCTAATAATTACTAACAGGGTTAAAAGCTCTGAAAAGTCCATTTTGCATAATAGGTCCGCTTTAATATTAGGGGGAAAAAAACAAACTCAATTCCAGTTTGATACCACAAAGCAAAGAAAGACACTCTCTGAATAAAATAAGCGGCAGTGTAACTCTTTTGCCATCATCAAGTCTATTTGTTTCTTTCATTTTCCCGTGCGGTCTGAGATAACTCCTGAAAAAGTTCTCGAACACACTGTGAGAGAGCACCCTCTACGTATGTGAGTCTGGCTGCAGTACGTGCAGGGTCAGGGGCTCTCAGATGTGCTCCTCACCACCACCAGTGTCTAGGCTCCTGGGATTATATCTGAACAGGCGTCTCTGTTCGTCTGATTATCAGTTCACACACTACTCAGTATTTAAGCACGGCAGGAAAACTGCATCTCTGACTTTTGATTGAGGGGTTTGGAATCAAATCTCTGAAATCCCCAAGACACATCTGATCATGCTGGGAGAGGTATTCAACTGCACAGGGTAACAATCAGGAAAATATTAGACACGTGTTTGGACATGTGCTCACTCTGGGTCAGACGATGATGGGCTTTGTGTCATTGTTTTGGTCTGTTAACAGGGAAAATCAGATCTACAGGGGCTCGGATGCAGACAGCAAATAACTTGTGAGTAAAACATGTCCTAGCATATCTGAAAATCAGATGCTTAGGCATGTTGTTGCATATGAATGTTTGTAAAAGTAAGGCTGTATGTATGATGTGCCCAAACCTCCATGTCGAAGCCTGAGCTCGACAGCTCTCAGAAGCTAAGTAGGGCTGGGACCGGTTAGTACTGGGATGAAAGACTGTTGAGAACAGCGGGGGCCACAGTGGGTCGCCAGTGACAGACTTGTCATTGTGTCCTTTCAGTTTGTTTGGGTTGTCAATTTCCGTCCAGAGCGTATTCGGAAGTACATATGCAGCAGGTATGTCATGCAGGTCTGATCCAGGTTGAGGCTCAGATTTGATGCCTCTGGTCTGGACACACTCAAAAGGATTTGCTGGGGTCTGCTCCAGGCTCCTATACCCCCAGATGAGAGAGAAATCTAGTCATGGTACACGGCAAAATCCACTCTGACCACCTCCTGCACCGGTCAGCGAGCACAAGTACAGCTCACATGCACAACCACACTGAAGATCAGACCGAAGACCAGACAATCCTCTGCAAAACTCTCCACCGTTTCACATGTCTCCTCCAAATGTTCGGTCATTTTTCTTTTGAAAGAATGTTAAAAAGTGATCTGAATATTTTATAATATTTTTACACTAAGTAAAAGGTATGAAATGTTTGACATAAGTATGTTCTGTGAGGCAGTAGGAGAGTTTCAGGGCCAGTGTCACTCTGCTTTAGTATGTTTCAAAGTAATATGTTGACAAAATGTACTGAAAAAACATACACATGTATAATATACATTTACTTTTTGTAAATTTGCCCCAGTAATACTATAAACCATTCAAATAAACAACATTCAAACCTGACACAGTACTCTTCCTGAAATTCTGATCATTTTGACTTTTATTCTGCAGTGGGGGTTAGAAGTCGTGGCTATTTTGGGGTCTTAACCTCAGAAGTTTGGGACCTCCTGTCTTACATGGTCCAATCAATGTCATTTTCCATTGACTGAACAGTTGTCAGCCTCTTTCACAGAAGACACAGCTCTCATTCAGAGACCCCACTCGCAGTACCACTCCCCTCACACACTATTCGCCTTCAGGATGTTACGACTGCCTCTCAGCTTTATCTGCTCGCTCTAAACCACATATGAAGCTGTGCTGTTAGAGACGACAAAGAACCTTCTGGATCCATGCCTGCTCAGATGAGGTCTTTCACTCCTTCTCTGCTCTCCCTAAACGGATCCAACTTTATTCAAACGAGATGAAAAAAACCTCGTAGTGCTAGTTCCTGTGCTGGGTTAGAGCTCTCCTCCCCTCTGCCTCATTAGCAGTAAATAGGGTTGTTCATATTTTTAGCTCCACAGACGCCTCATGTCGTGTGTGTGTGTGTGTGTGTGTGCATGTGCATGTGCATGTGCATGTATGTGTGTATGTGAGACAGAGAAGGGGGAGGACGGTGCAGATTTGGACCAGGCCCTGCACTCCCCTCTGATAGACATATGCAGCTGAGTTACATGTGCCAAATGCCATGAGGATTGAATGGCCTCATTACCTGTGTACAGTTTGTGACAGTGATGGGCTGAAAGAGCTGGCACAGGCTCCCACACTCACAGGGCTGTGTAGGACATGTTGACTCAGAATAAAAATCAGGGATCAGTTTTTTTCAATACTTCGGCTAATATTGGCAACTTTGTTCTTATTTTAATTACAAGTATTTTTAATCTACAGTAGTAAAACACTGAGGGCCCTATCTTGCCCCTGATCTGAGCTCT
>CM060654.1:42544298-42546798 GCA_030686955.1 Odontamblyopus rebecca | reverse complement strand
ACAAGAAGCTGTTTACAGCTCTGTCCTAAAGAGTGTCTGGAGATGTTTCTGTAATGCTCATTGTTGCTGACAGGTGGTCCCAGTGGCTTTGAAGGATGGGTTTAATACAGAGGCTGAAAGGTTGGCAGTGAAGTGACTATTATTAAAGAACTCATATTGTGCTTGTGTCTGCTTATAATCTATGAAGGCCCTGGATCTTTATGTTATAATTTGTCCATTTTAATTTGCAATACTCATCTAAAAAACATAATAAAAGAAACAAGTGTGCTGACTTCCTTGTTAGAAAACTGCAGTGCCTAATGGCATTGCTGTTAATGTCATCACAACAAAGCACTAGCAGATTATTCCCCCTATATGTGCCAAAGAAACTATTCAACATTGCCAAATCTTACACCTATGAACTAACATCAAGGACCATGATGTCCACCCTCCTGTGGGCTCACCACTCACAGAGGGGTTCATAGGGGGGTCAGGTGCTATGAGGATTGGGCAGCAAACTGCCCCTGTGACCCAGCCAGACAAAGCGGGAAAAGATGGATGGATGGACTGCCAAATCTTACATGTATCAGTGATTCAGAAAGTAAATTTGGAGAGCAAAGTGCGTATGTCACAGTGGGTGTGTACCGGTGGTGAAAACAGGGGTAGATCGGAGCAGTGATGTCTTGGCAGTGATGTCTGTTACTCAAAATACAACTTCAGATGTCAATGAGAACAACTATAACATGGGTAAAAGCTCTGGAAAGTCAATTTTGTACTCTAGGCCCACTTTAATATTTTAGAATCCATCGTAGAATATTGTGCAAAACTGAGGTAAGACTATTTTGAAGATGATGCTTATAGTAGATGCAATAACTGCCCTTGGTTTGAGATCGTGGTGCTCTGTAGGGGGTGCTCCAGGAGTATGGGGTCCAGGGCTGTCCGGTCCCTGTATGACCGGAGCAGGAGCTATGGTGCCGGCAGTAAGTCAAACCTGTTCCCAGTGCATGTTGGACTCCGCCAGGACTGCCCTTTGTCACTGGTTCTGTTCATTGTATTTATGGACAGAATTTCTAGGCGCAGTCAGGGGCCGGAGGGGGTCCGGTTCGGGGACCAGAGGATCTCATCTCTGCTTTTTGCGGATGATGTTGTCCTGTTGGCTTCATCGAGCCAGGACCTGCAGCACTGGGGCAGTTTGCAGCTGAGTGTGTAGCGGCTGGGATGAGGATCAGTTGTTCCAAATCCGAGGCCATGGTTCTCGACGGGAAAAGGTGGATTGCCCTCTCCGGGTGGGTGGGGAGTCTCTGCCTCAAGTGGAGGAGTTCAAGTATCTCGGGGTCTTGTTCACGAGTGAGGGGAGGATGGAGCGTGAGATTGACAGGTGGATCGGTGCAGCGTCGGCAGTGATGCGGTCGCTGTATTGGACCGTTGTGGTGAAGAGGAGCTGAGCCGAAAGGTGTTACTTCAATCTATGTTCCTCCCCTCACCTATGGTCCTGAGCTCTGGGTAATGACTGAAAGGACAAGATCGCGGATACAAGCGGCCGAAATGAGTTTCCTCCGCAGAGTGGCCGGGCGCTCCCATAGAGATAGGGGGAGGAGCTCGGTCACACGGGTGGAGCTCGGAGTAGAGTCACTGCTCCTCCACGTTGAGAGGAGCCAGCTGATCTGGCTCGGGCATCTGGTCCGGATGCCTCCTGGACGCCTCCCTCGGGCGATGTTCTGGGCATGTCCCACCGGTAGGAGGCCCCGGGGAAGACCCAGGACACGCTGGAGGGACTATGTCTCTGGGCCTGGGAACACCTCGGGGTCCATCCGGAGGAGCTGGAGGAAGTGGCTGGGGAGAAGGAAGCTTGGGAGTCCCTGCTTAGACTGCTGCCCCCGCGACCCGGCCCCGGATAAGCGGAAGAAGATGGATGGATGGATTGATGGATGGACGGATGGTTCAAGACCTGTTTAATCCAGATTTAGTCCTCATTTAGTCCCAGATGTGGGAAGTGTGAGAAATAATATGGGACATGATATGACTGTACAGTAAAAATGTACAAGTAAAAAGTATCATGTGATGGACAAGTATTCCTCCCTTAAATGTATGTGAACAGATAGTACTTCCCCACTACTCCCCCCGTCTGTTCAGAGCACAGGCCTGCAGGACACTCACACAACAGACGATTAACAGTAAAACCTCCAGGGCCAAACAAGGAGCACAATATGGAACATCTCATCATAATTACAGCTGCAAGCAACATGTGGAGAGGCAACTACAACTGCTACAAAGAAGGGAAGAACATGAAAAATATGAAGAAAGAGAATGTGATAAAGAGAGAGAAAAGAGAGAAAGAAAGAGAGAGAGCAAGAGAAAAAAGAATAGTGAGGAACGGAGAGAGGGACAAGGGGCTGCCTCGTTAGCTGGTGAAGCAGTCTGCAAATTCTTATCCACGCTTTTTTCTTTTTACTGTTAGAACTCTGAGAACATGCACAAAGCAAACTCCTGTCTGAGCAGTGGATCAGGGGGCGAAACTGGG
>CM060654.1:42281798-42536798 GCA_030686955.1 Odontamblyopus rebecca | reverse complement strand
GTCTCAGTGTCCTCTCAGTGTCCTCTCAGTGTCCCCGTCACTGTCTCCTCAGTGTCCTCTCAGTGTCCTCTCAGTGTCCTCTCAGTGTCTCCTCAGTGTCCCCGTCACTGTCTCCTCAGTGTCCTCTCAGTGTCCTCTCAGTGTCCTCGCAGTGTCCTCTCAGTGTCCCCAGCACTGTCTCCTCAGTGTCTCCTCAGTGTCCCCGTCACTGTCTCCTCAGTGTCCTCTCAGTGTCCTCTCAGTGTCCTCTCAGTGTCCTCTCAGTGTCCCCATCACTGTCTCCTCAGTGTCTCCTCAGTGTCCCCGTCACTGTCTCCTCATTGTCCTGTCAGTGTCCTCTCAGTGTCCTCTCAGTGTCCTGTCAGTGTCCCCTTAGTGTCTCCTCAGTGTCTCCTCAGTGTCCCCGTCACTGTCTCCTCAGTGTCCTGTCAGTGTCCTCTCAGTGTCCTCTCAGTGTCCTCTCAGTGTCCCCTGTGTCTCCTCAGTGTCCTCTCAGTGTCCTCTCAGTGTCCTCTCAGTGTATCCTCAGTGTCCTCTCAGTGTCCCCGTCACTGTCTCCTCAGTGTCCTCTCAGTGTCCTCTCAGTGTCCCCTGTGTCTTCTCAGTGTCCTCTCAGTGTCCCCTGTGTCTCCTCAGTGTCCTCTCAGTGTCCTCTCAGTGTCCCCTCATTGTCCTCTCAGTGTCCTCTCAGTGTCCTGTCAGTGTCCCCTAAGTGTCTCCTCAGTGTCCTCTCAGTGTTCCCTGAATCTTCTCAGTGTATCATCAGTGTCTTCTCAGTGTCCCCTCCATGTCTCCTCAGTGTCCTCTTGGTGTCCTCTCAGTGTCCCCTCAGTATCTCCGTCACTGTCTCCTCAGTGTCCCCTCATAGTCCCTTCAGTGTCCCCTCAGTGTCGTCTCAGTGTCCTCTCAGTGTCCTGTCAGTGTCCCCTTAGTGTCTCCTCAGTGTCCTCTCAGTGTTCCCTGCATCTTCTCAGTGTCTTCTCAGTGTCTCCTCAGTTTCTCTGTCACTGTCTCCTCAGTGTCCCCTCAGTGTCCTCTCAGTGTCCTCTCAGTGTTCTCTCACTGTCTCCTCAGTGTCCCCTCATTGTCCCTTCAGTGTCCCCTCAGTGTCCCCTCAGTGTCCCCTCCATGTCTCCTCAGTGTCCTCTTGGTGTCCTCTCAGTGTCCCCTCAGTATCTCCGTCACTGTCTCCTCAGTGTCCCCTCATTGTCCCTTCAGTGTCCCCTCAGTGTCCCCTCCATGTCTCCTCAGTGTCCCCTCAGTGTCCTCTCAGTGTCCTCTCAGTGTCCCCTGTGTCTCCTCAGTGTCCCCTCAGTGTCCTCTCAGTGTCCCCTCCATTTCCCCTCCATGTCCCCTCCGTGTCCCCTCAGCCCCCTGGTGTGTTCGGTGTGTTGTGTAGTGAAGGGCCTCATTACCCCGGCAGCAGCAGGAGCTCGGCGCTCCCTCGAGTGGAGGTGAGACTGTAATGACTGACTTTACGGTTGACTCAGTGGTTTGGCACTATGGTTACTGCTGCCCAGGGGGACGGGGGGACAGGGGGAGTTGGGGGGGCAGAGGGCAGTAGGGGAGGGATGAGGGGAACATGGAGATGCTGCAAATGGGAGGGCAGTTTGACAGGGGCTTGTTAGAGTGGCCTGGTTTAAGAAGTATACAATTACAACTACACGGAGAGAGGGAGATATTCTGTCAGGATATGGAAATAGTTGTTTTGGAGGTGTGTAAAATCAGAATAAGAAGTATGTTGCCTATAATAAGAAAACTGTCAGAAAGCTGAAAAAGTGTCAATAAAAAACGGAACAAAAATTTAAATAAAATATCCCAAACAACAATGCAAGTTTATATTTGAATCTCAACCAAGACATTACAGGGAGATCTCTGATGCATAACAAATCTGATCTGACCATGAAAATCTAAACATACTAATTATTCATTTGTGTCACTACTAACTCTCATTCAAAAAAACATTATGCTTGTGTCTGCTGGGGATATGACCTGTGACTCCAGTAGATTATGTCTTAGTCTTTGTCAAAGCTGACTTCCACTCTAGAAAACTGTGGCCAGTGGGAGGTGATGTTGCCGTAAACGTCATCACAACAGTGTGTTCATGCTGTGGGTCCCTCCTGTGGACAGCTGCACATCACACTAACATTTAGCTGATTTACATTTGTACCAAAATGGCTTTGCAAAGTGAAAAGTCCATTTTGCAGAATATCATAACTTGAGATGTTAAAATGCTTTGTAATTATACACACTTAGACTGGGCACATTTTTTAAATGAAATGATTGTATGTTGTACACATAATGATGCTGCATGTGTAATTAATTTGGTTGAAAAATTCATACTCACGATCAATCAACATTAAAACTAGTGTTTAATCCAGGGAAACACTGATTCTTTATCTGCAGTGGAAACTTGCTTGTTTTCATCGATAGTACAGTTTAGGGAGGTGGTATTATGCAAAATCGGCCTTTTGTTGATGTTGATCAACAATAATGTTGTTCCCTCATCAAAATATCTGAAAAGGTTTTATATGTCCTCCATGCAGGTTCAAGTAATCCTGCGATGTCTCCCTGGCACTATTCAGCCCTGAGGCCTATTTAACCCATTCTCATTAATATTTCATTAATATACAAAAGCAAAAAGACAAAAACAAAACATTACAAACATACAACTTCACAGACATGACAGTATATAATAATAATCTAATGTGTTAGCAATGATGCCAGTTGGTGGAAGTCAGTGTCCTGTTAAAATGTTAATCTTTAACGTGATGGTGGTGGTCGGAGGGGCCGATGGTGCAGATTTGAGCGTCGATTCCGTCAATTTGCCCCAGCGCAGCTGAGACTACAACAGTATCTTGCCACCACCAAGTGCGGAGTGAATGAATAATCAACTGTAAAGTGCTTTGGGGGTCTTGAAAGGTGCTATAGTAATGCAGTGATTAATTAATTCATATTACTCCTTTATTTTCTTCATTTCGATAATGCATTAGGTTTTTATGTTTCCTTATTTCAGAAATGCACCATGTGCCATATGAAGTTAACTCTAAGTTGCAAATCTTTACAAAAGCTGGAAATAACCTGATGTTTATATGTAGGTCGTATAGCAGCCTGATGTTTGCATGCAGCTCACATAACCACCAAGCAACACAAACCAACACAAAATACTTCATAAAATCCCCTTGGTCGACCTGTAGTCCTCACAGGCCATGTACCTTCACAGCACATCCAAGCACACACTGTGGGGGCTGTTTCACTCGGTGCCTCACCTGAAAGTGCAAAGTTCAGATCTATGATGTCTTAATGACCTAATGTCTTAATGTGTGTCAGACAAAAGCAGAGAAGATATCTCAGCCTGGACTGGAAAACCTCCTGGACTCTTCTCCTTGAGCTCAGCCACTTTAGGACGAGGGGCCCCTAAATCAGACTTGGGACCTTGGGCTTTGGCTCATCTCTGGGATGGAGGTGCATAAGTCTTGGTCATTTGAAGTCGATGTTTGGATTTCTCCTTTTTATCGATGGGGATAAACTTCAAAAACATCACTTTTGATCCACGAGGGGTAATTGGGACCTCATGTTTCTTTAATGGCCTTAGGTAAAACGCAATAAGTTTACAGTATGAGGTCAGTGTAGACATCGTAGGGATACTCATCACAGCATTCTACACTGTAAAACTCTAAACCTTTTTCTTCAAATGCAATAAATCTTTAAAAGATGATATTCACTGAGCCCAGATTTAGAGAGGTATCTCTGATGTGCTCATCTCACTGGGACTGGTGTCACTGAGCCGGGTGAACTGAAGATGTGGTGAGTTAGAAAGTGACATTAAGGTCTTACCTTTGACTTATCAGCGTCAGAAGTGACCAGGATGAGAGAGACCAGAGCATCTAGGTAAGTCCTCTGACATCTACATATGACGAGTCATACACAGGGGCCCTTAGAAAATGTGCAGCTAAGAGGATTGGTTTGTTGAAGACAGGGAGTATGATCTCAAAGATCACAGTGAGCTCCTGAAGAGGTGGACAACTTAGGTGGTTTAAAGCTACAAGAGTGCAATGCACGTTTTAGCAAGACTTTCATGATTAATTAAACCTGGTAAAGAAGTGCAATACTTCAGGGACCACAGGGAAATGATTTTCGCAGTGAAAAGTCAAGTCAAAGTCAACATTGTTATGCTTCCCTCATTCAGGCTCATAGCGAGTAACTTTCTCCTAACATTTCAAATTTAGAAAATAAACAAATCAAATATTCAGAAGACATTGTGGTTTTATGTGTGTGTGTGATTAAGTTTAGTTGAGCAATGAGCAACGCTCAATGATTTCTTCATTCCAGTGTCAAAAAAGCTTTGTGCAGTGGGACACCACATACTTCTATAATCTACAATACAATAATCAAGTACAATACAAAGGAGAACATTCAGAGGATTTAATCTGGAACAACACATAAGTGCAAATATACAAATATGTCACTGTTCTCCACACATCTGTCTGAGCCTTTCCATGAACACAGACAAGACTGTTCCCCACAGCAGTGTTTGTGCCTGATGCAAAACTACATATACACAACAACTGGACAAACCTGACACAAAGTGCAATAGTTTCATTAGTGGGATGTGCGCTGATTGTGAGCGCTCTGAAGGAGGAGCAACTGCAGAGAGCAAAGGGAGCGGGTACCCAGTGTGTCAAAAATGAAAGTGAAAGTTATAAAGCATGTTAATACCTTTAGTCATTTCAAAACAATAAAAGGCACCATGATGATCTAAATCTGTGTTAATACCCCAGAGAAGTGAAATAGTTCCTCTTTAATGAAGCGCTGCAGCTAACAATTATTTTAGTTGCCAACATTTTTTAGACTAGTCAAATGATTATTATTCTAAATGAATTCCTCAGTCAAGTAAAGCTCCAAATATATGGGCCAGGAGGCTTCTAAACTGAGAACATTTACAAATAAAGTGCACTATTGAGGTAAATCGGGATTCCTTGCTCATGTCACCATTTGCGTTCAAATTCATTCCAAGCGATTCCTAACCATCTCAAATATGATCTGAGGAAGAGTGCATTCACTTGCTACCCTAATTGAAAGTTCAAAGACCTTCATGAGTACTGAAAGCCCCAGGCAAACCTCAATTGCATCTGTTTTCACCTCCAGTTCAAACCAGCCTACTTCCCCATCTCCCAGCAACCTCGTGGGAGCTCCTCTCTTACCTTGCTCCCGGCTCAGGCTGCGAACGCTGCTGAAATCCTCCATTGAGATATTCCCCAAAGAGATGGTCATGGTCCATCAGGGCAAGCCCAGATGATCAGGAGGACCACACCTGTCCAGCAACTCCAGGAGGTCTCTCCTCTTAGCCCCCATACTCACAAACCCCAGCAAGCAAACGCTTTTGTCTCAGCCAAAGAAGTGTGTCATCCCGAGCCTCTGCTCCTTACTGTGCAGTGAGGGAGGGGGGGAGAGTGAAAGAGAGGGAGGCAGAGGTGTGTGGAGGAAAGATGGAAATAGGGAAAACAAGGAAGAGGAGAAAGAGAGAGGGCTGTAGTAGGCGGAAGAGCAGGAGGGAGATGAAAAGAGGTGAGAAAAGGAGGGGGAAGGGAACAGGGAGAGAAAAAGAGGGAGTAGAGAAGAAAAGAGGGGGGGCAGGGGAGGGAGAGAGAGAGAAAGGTGGAGGAGAGAGGTTGAACAGGAGGGAAGGGGGGGGCCCTGGAGCAGCTCTGGGAGTGCACTCAGTTGTAGAAGAGCACTTAAGAGTGGCACAGAAGAGGCCACAACCTGGAGAAGTGCGAGTACAGAGGGGAGGAGCAGAGGAGAGGAGCAGAGGGGAGGAGCAGAGGGGAGGAGCAGAGGAGAGGAGCAGAGGGGAGGAGCAGAGGGGAGGAGCAGAGGGGAGGAGCAGAGGAGAGGAGCAGAGGAGAGGAGCAGAGGGGAGGAGCAGAGGGGAGGAGCAGAGGAGAGGAGCAGAGGGGAGGAGCAGAGGGGAGGAGCAGAGGGGAGGAGGAGAGGAGAAGAGCAGGGAGAGGAGCAGAGGGGAGAAGCAGGGAGAGGAGCAGAGGGGAGGAGCAGAGGAGAGGAGCAAAGGGGAAGAGCAGAGGAGAGGAGCAGAGTGGAGGAGCAGAGGGGAGGAGCAAAGGGGAAGAGCAGAGGAGAGGAGCAGAGGGGAGGAGCAGAGGAGCAGAGGGGAGGAGCAGGGAGATGAGCAGAGGAGAGGAGCAGAGGAGAGAAGCAGAGGGGAGGAGCAAAGGGGAGGAGCAGAGGGGAGGAGCAAAGGGGAGGAAGGGGTGAGGCATTTCTGGAGCAGCACGAATGATGTCTTTTATTGTTTTTCATGCAGAGTTTCAGACACACACAGAGACACAGAGCACAGCACAGCTGATTACAGTGAGCGCTTTTATGTAGATCACATCAGTGTCTCGCAAGGTCAGTTCCTGAAGTCTCTGATGTACTGTCTAATTCTGATGGCAAACCCCAGGGTTCCACCTTTGGCCCTCTGTTATTTAGTCCAGTTACTACAGTATCACGTTTACACTCACACAACAGTCTTTGTCCATGCAGCTACGGAGAACCTGTCATCTGCAGCGGCGACAGTCCAGTGACAGACTGACACATGTGTATGTTTTTTTCTCAAAGTCTGCGATTAGAGAGAGCAAAGCGGTACTTATGGAAGACGGGCGAGCCCTACAAGCCGTACAAGAATTAGTACTAGTAATTAGGTTTCACAATGGATGGTCAGTTATCAAAAATGTGAGAAACTAAATGAAATTTTATTGGATGAATTTTAACCACATTAGAAAAATGTAACTACAGAAATTACACATCAGAATTGTGTTGTGTATATCCTGTCTTCTGTACGACTGTGTGACAGGCCGGAGCCAGGCAAACAAGACCTCACTGCTGCCTGTAAAGGTTCTACAAGCAGACGCTAAAAACACTAGCTCAAAATCAAACTGGTTTTATCACTGTCCAATCCTCAGCAAATATACATTTTTAAATTCAGAAAACGTGATTATTTACTCGTATTATTTTGGTCTATGGTCCATGATCTTGCTCAACCCTCATTAAAATCGCTCATACAGTTACTTTTAAAGCCTGGAGGAGAGGAGGCTGTGAAAGCCCATGTAGGACAGTGGGGCTTTTCAGTCTGGAATCTCGACTCCACAGGATCTGCAGTCGACCCATAAAACAGAAGCTTCTGGACAGACGTGAATGTAACACAGACTCATCTGAGTGTAGAAACATCACAGCAGAAGTCTCTGTGTGTTTGTGCGATCATGAGTTCTGTCTATTGCTTTTAATCTGTGTACTGTGTAATCTACTACTATGTGTACTGTGTAATCTACTACCGTGTGTACTGTGTAATCTACTACTATGTGTACTGTGTAATCTACTACTATGTGTACTGTGTAATCTACTACTGTGTGTACTGTGTAATCTACTACTATGTGTACTGTGTAATCTACTACTATGTGTACTGTGTAATCTACTACTATGTGTACTGTGTAATCTACTACTATGTGTACTGTGTAATCTACTACTATGTGTACTGTGTAATCTACTACTATGTGTACTGTGTAATCTACTACTATGTGTACTGTGTAATCTACTACTGTGTGCACTGTGTAATCTACTACTGTGTGCACTGTGTAATCTACTACTATGTGTACTGTGTAATCTACTACTGTGTGTACTGTGTAATCTACTACTATGTGTACTGTGTAATCTACTACTGTGTGTACTGTGTAATCTACTACTATGTGTACTGTGTAATCTACTACTATGTGTACTGTGTAATCTACTACTATGTGTACTGTGTAATCTACTACTGTGTGTACTGTGTAATCTACTACTATGTGTACTGTGTAATCTACTACTGTGTGTACTGTGTAATCTACTACTATGTGTACTGTGTAATCTACTACTGTGTGTACTGTGTAATCTACTACTATGTGTACTGTGTAATCTACTACTGTGTGTACTGTGTAATCTACTACTATGTGTACTGTGTAATCTACTACTGTGTGTACTGTGTAATCTACTACTATGTGTACTGTGTAATCTACTACTATGTGTACTGTGTAATCTACTACTGTGTGTACTGTGTAATCTACTACTATGTGTACTGTGTAATCTACTACTATGTGTACTGTGTAATCTACTACTGTGTGTACTGTGTAATCTACTACTATGTGTACTGTGTAATCTACTACTGTGTGTACTGTGTAATCTACTACTATGTGTACTGTGTAATCTACTACTATGTGTACTGTGTAATCTACTACTGTGTGTACTGTGTAATCTACTACTATGTGTACTGTGTAATCTACTACTGTGTGTACTGTGTAATCTACTACTATGTGTACTGTGTAATCTACTACTGTGTGTACTGTGTAATCTACTACTGTGTGTACTGTGTAATCTACTACTGTGTGTACTGTGTAATCTACTACTATGTGTACTGTGTAATCTACTACTGTGTGTACTGTGTAATCTACTACTATGTGTACTGTGTAATCTACTACTGTGTGTACTGTGTAATCTACTACTATGTGTACTGTGTAATCTACTACTATGTGTACTGTGTAATCTACTACTGTGTGTACTGTGTAATCTACTACTATGTGTACTGTGTAATCTACTACTATGTGTACTGTGTAATCTACTACTATGTGTACTGTGTAATCTACTACTATGTGTACTGTGTAATCTACTACTGTGTGTACTGTGTAATCTACTACTGTGTGTACTGTGTAATCTACTACTGTGTGTACTGTGTAATCTACTACTGTGTGTACTGTGTAATCTACTACTATGTGTACTGTGTAATCTACTACTGTGTGTACTGTGTAATCTACTACTATGTGTACTGTGTAATCTACTACTGTGTGTACTGTGTAATCTACTACTATGTGTACTGTGTAATCTACTACTATGTGTACTGTGTAATCTACTACTATGTGTACTGTGTAATCTACTACTGTGTGTACTGTGTAATCTACTACTGTGTACTGTGTAATCTACTACTATGTGTACTGTGTAATCTACTACTATGTGTACTGTGTAATCTACTACTATGTGTACTGTGTAATCTACTACTATGTGTACTGTGTAATCTACTACTATGTGTACTGTGTAATCTACTACTATGTGTACTGTGTAATCTACTACTGTGTGTACTGTGTAATCTACTACTGTGTGTACTGTGTAATCTACTACTGTGTGTACTGTGTAATCTACTACTGTGTGTACTGTGTAATCTACTACTGTGTGCACTGTGTAATCTACTACTATGTGTACTGTGTAATCTACTACTATGTGTACTGTGTAATCTACTACTGTGTGTACTGTGTAATCTACTACTATGTGTACTGTGTAATCTACTACTATGTGTACTGTGTAATCTACTACTGTGTGTACTGTGTAATCTACTACTGTGTGTACTGTGTAATCTACTACTGTGTGTACTGTGTAATCTACTACTATGTGTACTGTGTAATCTACTACTGTGTGTACTGTGTAATCTACTACTATGTGTACTGTGTAATCTACTACTGTGTGTACTGTGTAATCTACTACTATGTGTACTGTGTAATCTACTACTATGTGTACTGTGTAATCTACTACTGTGTGTACTGTGTAATCTACTACTATGTGTACTGTGTAATCTACTACTATGTGTACTGTGTAATCTACTACTATGTGTACTGTGTAATCTACTACTATGTGTACTGTGTAATCTACTACTGTGTGTACTGTGTAATCTACTACTGTGTGTACTGTGTAATCTACTACTGTGTGTACTGTGTAATCTACTACTGTGTGTACTGTGTAATCTACTACTATGTGTACTGTGTAATCTACTACTGTGTGTACTGTGTAATCTACTACTATGTGTACTGTGTAATCTACTACTGTGTGTACTGTGTAATCTACTACTATGTGTACTGTGTAATCTACTACTATGTGTACTGTGTAATCTACTACTATGTGTACTGTGTAATCTACTACTGTGTGTACTGTGTAATCTAGTACTGTGTAATCTACTACTATGTGTACTGTGTAATCTACTACTATGTGTACTGTGTAATCTACTACTATGTGTACTGTGTAATCTACTACTATGTGTACTGTGTAATCTACTACTATGTGTACTGTTTAATCTACTACTATGTGTACTGTGTAATCTACTACTGTGTGTACTGTGTAATCTACTACTGTGTGTACTGTGTAATCTACTACTGTGTGTACTGTGTAATCTACTACTGTGTGTACTGTGTAATCTACTACTGTGTGCACTGTGTAATCTACTACTATGTGTACTGTGTAATCTACTACTGTGTGTACTGTGTAATCTACTACTGTGTGTACTGTGTAATCTACTACTATGTGTACTGTGTAATCTACTACTATGTGTACTGTGTAATCTAATACTGTGTGTACTGTGTAATCTACTACTATGTGTACTGTGTAATCTACTACTATGTGCACTGTGTAATCTACTACTATGTGTACTGTGTAATCTACTACTATGTGTACTGTGTAATCTACTACTGTGTGCACTGTGTAATCTACTACTATGTGTACTGTGTAATCTACTACTATGTGTACTGTGTAATCTACTACTGTGTGTACTGTGTAATCTACTACTGTGTGTACTGTGTAATCTACTACTGTGTGTACTGTGTAATCTACTACTGTGTGTACTGTGTAATCTACTACTATGTGTACTGTGTAATCTACTACTATGTGTACTGTGTAATCTACTACTGTGTGTACTGTGTAATCTACTACTATGTGTACTGTGTAATCTACTACTATGTGTACTGTGTAATCTACTACTGTGTGTACTGTGTAATCTACTACTGTGTAATCTACTACTGTGTGCACTGTGTAATCTACTACTATGTGTACTGTGTAATCTACTACTATGTGTACTGTGTAATCTACTACTATGTGTACTGTGTAATCTACTACTATGTGCACTGTGTAATCTACTACTATGTGTACTGTGTAATCTACTACTATGTGTACTGTGTAATCTACTACTGTGTGCACTGTGTAATCTACTACTGTGTGTACTGCGTAATCTACTACTGTGTGTACTGTGTAATCTACTACTGTGCGTACTGTGTAATCTACTACTATGTGTACTGCGTAATCTAATACTGTGTGTACTGTGTAATCTACTACTGTGAGTACTGTGTAATCTACTACTGTGTGTACTGCGTAATCTACTACTATGTGTACTGTGTAATCTACTACTATGTGTACTGTGTAATCTACTACTGTGTGCACTGTGTAATCTACTACTATGTGTACTGTGTAATCTACTACTGTGTGTACTGTGTAATCTACTACTGTGTGTACTGTGTAATCTACTACTGTGTGTACTGTGTAATCTACTACTATGTGTACTGTGTAATCTACTACTATGTGTACTGTGTAATCTACTACTGTGTGTACTGTGTAATCTACCACCGTGTGTACTGTGTAATCTACTACTGTGTGCACTGTGTAATCTACTACTGTGTGCACTGTGTAATCTACTACTATGTGTACTGTGTAATGTACTACTTTGTAATCTACAACTGTGTGTACTGTGTAATCTACTACTGTGTGTACTGTGTAATCTACTACCGTGTGTACTGTGTAATCTACTACCGTGTGTACTGTGTAATCTACTACTGTGTAATCTACTACTGTGTGTACTGTGTAATCTACTACTATGTGTACTGTGTAATCTACTACTGTGTGTACTGTGTAATCTACTACTGTGTGTACTGTGTAATCTACTACTATGTGTACTGTGTAATCTACTACTATGTGTACTGTGTAATCTACTACTGTGTGTACTGTGTAATCTACTACTGTGTGTACTGTGTAATCTACTACTGTGTGTACTGTGTAATCTACTACTATGTGTACTGTGTAATCTACTACTGTGTGTACTGTGTAATCTACTACTGTGTGTACTGTGTAATCTACTACTGTGTGTACTGTGTAATCTACTACTGTGTGTACTGTGTAATCTACTACTATGTGTGTTTTCAGATTATTTGTTTTTTACTAATATTTTGTATTCACTGATCTTTAATGTCTTAAGATCTATTCACCCAGGATGCATTTCACCTGTGGACCTTTGTTGATTTGTAATTATTGTGGAGGATGCCTGAAATCTTAATTCCACACAAATGCGCCATGTCTGTGATTTGTAAAGTAAAATTACAACGTAAATGACCTACGATATTTCGCCAAACACGTCCGGCGATAATACTTGTTCCATGTGCATCTCAGTGTTTGTTGTTGTAATTGTCCATATTTTCTATCTCTTTCTTTTCTTTCCACAGTCTTTTCTCTTTCTACCCCAGTCAATCTCAGTAAAACAGAGTCATTTACGGACTTTGTTTATGAATGCTCTGCACGTAACACAGAGGTGGGGCGAATTATCAGACGTCTCCAGGTTGTGCTTATCCCGTGTGAACAGGGCTTTTGTCACATGTGATGGGCTGAATGTTTTGCGCCTATGTCCCGTTTCTTGTCCTGTAAAACGTTCAGTAGGACTCCAGATGACCCTGAGCCTGCATGGCTAACTCTGGGACATTTGCACCTCAGTTAATATGCACTGTCCCTGTTTAATAAATAAACATAAATATGTATTGTCAGCAGTATTGCATCACAAGTGAGACTGCCAATCTGCAACAGGCCCTACAGCCATCACCAACCAACCAACTCACTCACACTTTTAAACTAGGCAATATGTGTCCTGCCCAAAGACACAACACTACAGCATGAGCCTGATCACACTGTCCACCTTTGAGTTGGGAGCAAATGCTTTAATTAATAATGTGCCCACAAATATGCACTATTTTTTTGTTGTTGTTGTTGTTTTTTTCTCCACAAGCATACAGTATAACACTATATTAAATTACCTGTCACATCTGTGGAGCGGAGACTCCCCTATATGCATTCTTGCAGTTAGAATGTCTATAGGGATTTATTTTATTAACAACAGTAACATCACTAATTTAATAAATGCACGGCAGGTACATTAGATGCCATTTTGTGGAACATTCCAGAATGTTCACTGGAAGATTTGCATAGTGCATCATAATAAAAAAGCATAAGTTTGTTGATAAAAATAATGAGAAATGTTAGATTCTTTGGTTGAGTTTGGACCGGTCCATGAGTTCACACTGTTATGCTGATGATGACGGAAGCCGATATGTTGTTATTGGCTTCCTCGGTTCAGAATATCGGTTCAGCTGATATTCTGGCTGGACATAAAAATCAATACTGATTTACTGGTCAAAGACGCCCCAGAACGTCTCATAATGTTTGAATGTTTATCTAAACAAAGCTGTTAGTTGAGAGAGCTACAGAACACATGTACCAGTTTGTCTTCTTTTAGTTCAGAGGAAATAAATGTCTCTGCATTGGGATCGGCTGATATCACCAGACACTTAAAACCATAGTAACAAAAGCAGTAACGAAACCGAAAAGGAAGGATCATCCTCTGTACACACTGGGTTAAATGAGCTTGTAGGATGGCTAGAGCAGGAGAGGAGGAGCAGGAGTTATGCAGACGTGAGGAGGAGAGGGAAGAGGCGTGAAGGAGGCCAAGTGTGTGATCCGTGCTATTTTCAGATCTGCAGTACGCACACAAAATCACATGCATTTTTAGACTCCACTAAAACAATATGGACTGGGGAAATCTAATGAGCCCCAGAAGAGAGTGTGAGGTATAACACAATTACAGCCACAAAACAATAGAAGAGTGAAGACTCAGCCAGGGTACAGAGTCTCCTCAGCCATCCTCGTGTTGTCTATTAGTGACTACATGTTTCTAGAATTACTGTCATGTTTTTAGTTACAACAGAATAAGGATGACCGAAAACATCAGGCCTGTTTATCAGAAAATTATTCAAGTAAGAGTGAAAAGTATTACTAAAAACGTAAGGATACAGCATGAAATAATGAGCAACATTCAGTAGCCATACCACAATAAATAGCACACAAAATATCATAATAATACTTAACATCTGAAGAACTGGTGCAAGAAACACAAATGTCCTGATCCTGCCCCAGGGGAGATATTTCCCCCAACAAAACATCATTTCCCTTCATCACATCAGTGTTTCTCAGTCTCCAAGCACCAGTTTTATGGAGGGGCAAGTTTGGAGCCCTGTGTCCCCTGTCCCAGCAGATTTATTAAAAACTAGTGATTTATACCAGTTTTATATACAAAAAAGGTCCCAGGTGTCGCTATTCTTTACTAATCTGATCTACACCAGGCCTAAACTAAGACTAAACCAGGACTACAGCAGGTCTAAACTAGGACTATCACAATTTTTGTGTGAATCTGAGCCCTGCCAACACTAAAGAGGAGCATAAATTATTTGTTTCAGAAAAATGTGCAAATGACCATAACAAAAAAATGCAGCTACAGAAGTCCCTCAGATTATGACTGACACAAGAATGCACAATGTTCCACACTCCTTTCAGTATTTTATTTATACTAACCGTCCCAACCCGAGTGTGTCCTAGTTTAGAATTTTGAAAATCTGGTCACCCGAGCTAAAATATCAAAATGTCGATATATTGTGATACTTAAGTAAGTGATACCGTATCATTATTGCGGGCTGTTGTACGTATAGGAGGATTTTTGGTATCTTTTACTTAATTATGTTGGGACATGAGCGATGTAGTATGGATTATATTGAAGTGTGTAGGACCTTGTAATTCCCAGCCCTAGTGCATATTCTCCAGTAGTATTCGAGTGGCCATCACAGTTCTGTAAATAGATCTTTTTCCAGCAACGGTTAGCAGTGACTGGGGGAGGGTCCGAGCTTGGAGCAGGGGGCTGAGGAAATGGACCAGGTGGCGAGGATGTAAGACGCACAGAGGCTGTGTGGAGCGCCATGTTTTATTCATCAAAAAGCCCGCCGCATGGAGAGAGGCTGCTGCGAGCGGAGGAAAGGGAAGCCAGGCGTGTTCGGGGCTCTCCGGACTACCACAAGTGCACAGGGACCAGCTGGAGAGCAGAGAGGTCTGCTCAGACTCCATCATGACCTGCATTTGGTTTAAAGGACTTTATGCAAGGTTTATGCAAAATTTACTCTCTCAAAAACATACCTCATGTTCTGTTTTGTTTCACACATGTTGAGTAATACTTTGCTAGTCTGTCTACATCTCAAGATCCAGGTTGGCCTATTCATACTTCATAAGGCATAAGAACTTTGTTCTTGCCCCTAGGGCTGGCCGAACAAAATGACGTCGACAGTTCTTGTGGTTTGTTCTCAACACCTCAGCTGAGCAAAACTTTGTTCGGCAGTTGGCTATTTTTTATGTGGCCGTGGTTTATCTGCTAGAGTCAACAGACGTCATGCAAAAGCAGGAGAAAAATACTTGTCAGCTGTAGTCTGCGAGTGCCATGTTTTCCCAGTCTAGAGAGTGACTTTGTAACAGTTCACCTGTACTTAACAAAATGAAAAGCTACAATGCAAATTAAGGACATGGGAGGACCTATCCACAAACAAACAGTACTTTTGGCCGCCAGCACCGGCTTTTATTGACAATACCGGTGTGCGTGAAGAACTGATCAAATGTAAACACCCTTTACTCTTTACCCCTCACCAAACAAGAACACACACAATATGATAACCCACAGAGAATAAACCCTCCACCCAGTCACCACCACAATGAGTCCCCGTGGCTCCCGACAAAGTTCCCCAAAGTTGCGCTGCAACAGGTGTGCAAGAGGTGCCCCAGGCAATACTCACGACTACCACGCTCAGAGTTCAGTTCAGTTTTGTAGGTTGGATGAAGCCCAACAGCTCCTGCAGAGTGTTAGTAATTCAAATGGCACAGAAAAACGTGATACTCCTAAATGAATATATTCCAAATAGACTCCAGGGACGGATAGCACTGGCATAGCTCCAGAAAACGGCGTGTGACGTCACCCTACAGTTGTGGCCAAAGGTTTTGAGAATGACACAAATACTAATTTTCACAACATCTGTTGCTCCAGTATTTATTATGGCAATTGGCATATACTCCAGAATGTTATGACGAGTGATCAACTCAACTGCAATTAATTGCAAAGTCCCTCTTCCCCAAAAGAACATTTCCACTGCATTTCAGCCCTGCCACAAAAGGACCAGCCACCATCAATTTAAAGATTCCTCCTTTAACACTGGTGTGGGTGTTGATGAGGACAAGACTGGAGATCGGCCTGTCATGATTTTGGTTAGAATAACAGACTGGACACCTGGACACTGGAGGATGGTGCTTGACATCATTGTTCCTCTTCTGTTAACCATGGTTATGTGCAAGGAAACATGTGCAGTCATCAGTGCATTGCACAAAAAAGGGCATAACAGGGAAATTTATAGCAGCTAGTAAGATTGCACCTCAGTCAACGTCTACTGGATTATCAAGAGCTTCAAGGAGAGAGGTTCAATTGTTGCCAAACAGGCTCCAGGGCCCAAGAAACTCCAGCAAGCGCCAGGACCGTCTCCTAAAGTTTCGGGATCAGGCCACCACCAGTGCGGCGCTCGGGAATGGCAGCAGCCAGGTGTGAGTGCGTCTGCACAGTGAGGCATGCAGAGACTTTTGGATGAAGGCCTGGTGTCAAGAAGGGCAGCAGAGAAGCCACTTCTCTCCAGAAAAAACATCAGAGACCGACTGATATTCTGACAAAGGCACAGGGATTGGACTGCTGAGGACTGGGGTAAAGTCATTTTCTCTGATGAATCCCCTTTCCCATTGTTTGGGGCGTCTGGAAAAAAGCTTGTTCGGAGAAGACCAGGTGAGCATTACCATCAGTCCTGTCTCATGCCAACAGTAAAGCATCCTGACACCATCATGTGTGGGGTTGCTTCTCAGTCAAGTGAGTGGCCTCTCTCACAATCTTGCCTAAAAACACAGCCATGAGTAAAGAATGATACCAGGACGTCCTCTGAGAGCAACTTCTCCAACCATCCAAGAGCAGTTTGGTGATGAACAAAGCCTTTTCCAGCAGGATGGACCTTACCATTAAGCAAAAGTAATAACTAAATGGCTTGGGGAAGAAAACAAAGATTTTGGGTCCATGGCCATGAAACTCCCCAGATCTTAATCCCATTGAGAACTTGTGGTCAATCCTCAAGAGACGGTGGACAAACAAAACCCCACAAATTCTGACAAACTCCAAGCATTGATTATATAAGAATGGACGGCCTCAGTCAGGATTTGGTCCGGAAGTTGATTGACAGCTGCCAGGGAGAATTGCAGAGGTCTTGAAAGAGAAGGGTCAACACTGCAAATATTCGTTCGGTTCATGCAACGTCACGCAAGGTTGCGGCGGCCATTTTCCCGACCCCGATTGACAACAAACACCACAGACCCCATTGGTTTCAGTGGGTCAGCAACAGAAAACTACGACCAAAGAGTTATTTTACGACCTCATAGAGAGTCATGCCGGCAATTTGTTGTGCAGTGGGCTGTAACAACAACCGTAAGAGGAACCCACGACTTGATTTTTATTCTTTTCCAATGGAGAAACGGAGAAAGAGATAAGTGGTTAGCTGTCATCAGAAGAGATCGTTGGACACCCACATCCCACAGCTTGCTGTACTCAGAGCACTGCTCGTGTCAGGTAAGATTTCTCCTCAACTTTGTCGCACTTAGGGCTAATAATTAGAAGAGCACTTGACAACATCACTCAATTAAGTTTCATGATTTTCATGTGTTTTGTAAACATATCTTTTAGCGTCTGTAGCATGTGTTTGTGTTGTAGCCTATTAGTAGTTAGAGCCAGCTAGCAGAGGTTAACATTTGGTAAATGCGTTCAACTCATTCCGTAAAGTTAGATAATTGGGAAATTATGTCGTCAACACAATATAGACAACAAAATATCAAATATGACAAGACATGTAATGCAAAGACAATAAAACATGGTGTTGTGATAGCCTAAACATATTTCATATTTGGTTCGGCTAACGTTTGTTTTTGTCTACCTACAATTACCTGTGTTTAACTCATGCATTACATTACATTGCATTTGGCTGGCGCTTTTTGAACCCAAAGCGACTTACAATCGAGGACACAACCAGTAGCATACAATACAAGTAGGAATACAATAGGCCAAGCGGTGTTAGTAATTTTTTTTCATGCAGTAACTTCATGATCAGATTTGCAGATTCTAGCCTGTATCAGTCAAAATGAACTAATTGACCCTTTCCCAGTTAGAACTTACATTTACTTTGAGATGTATTTATTTAGTTTGGACAATGTGTCCCAAATATAATCTTTGTTTTACTATGCTCTGCCTTTGTAGGAGCTAAACAGGACAACCCATTGAGCCTGATTTTGTGCCCAGCCTATTTTCATTTACCTCAGCGGGGAGAGGGACAAGCAACATTATGCCTACCAAAAGTTCCTGAAGACTCAGCAGATGAGCGCAAGATCCGTGAGGCCAGCAGCACAGTGCCAGCAGATGATCCTGACCCTTCAACTACTGATGTGGCTGATATGGAGGACCTTGAAGTCACTTCTGACCACAACACCGATCACAGCTATACAAGAGAGGCAGGCCTGGCATTGTAGAACCATGCATGAATCCATCCTGCCAGGCTACGATATTTGCCATGGAAAGTGAGTGTGCGCGGCTCCGAGCTGAGGTCGGTAAGTTAAGGGCTAGGAGTAGAGGCGGTCCTTGAATGAGGAGGCATTCAGGGACAATGACACCATGGTCCAGGAACACACAGGTCTTCCAACCTTCGCCAAGTTAATGGTTTTGTTTAATTTTCTAAAAGACTTCATTAAAGTTGGACATTCAGTTACACCATTTCAATGTTTGATCCTGACATTGATGAGACTGAAGCTTAATGTTCCGCTTCATTTTTTAGCATTTGTTTTGGATTTTCTAAGGCAACTGCTGTCAGAGTGTTTAATAGCACATTAGATGTATTATATTTCAGAATATCAGATCTCATTGTATGGCCAACTAGAGAACAAATTCAAATCAGTCTCCCAATGTGTTTCGCAACAACTTTAAAAACTGCATCTCCATAATTGATTGCTTTGAAATATTTATTGAAAAGCCAAGGGACCTGAGGTGCCGTGCACAGACTTACTCGCAGTATAAGCATCACAACACTGCAAAATATTTGATCTCAATAACACCACAAGGTGTAATATCTTATGTTTCAAAAGGTTGGGAGGTCGTACAAGCGACAAGCATATCACAGAAAATTGTGGATATCTTGATAAATTGTCACCAGGAGATGTCATTCTCGCCGATCGAGGTTTTAATGTTAAAGATACAATGGGTCTGTATTGTGCTCAGTTGAAAATACCTGCATTTACCAAAGGCGCGACACAGATGCATCCTCTGGATCTAGAGGCAACAAGGGGACTGGCAGCAGTCAGGATCCATGTGGAAAGTCATTGGCCTGGTTAGGAATAAGTACACTATCCTTCAGTCTACCATCCCTCTGACCCTCTGCCAGGCTGCTTCACAAGGACAACCTACACTCCATTGACAAAATGGTGACAGTTTGCTGTGCTCTTTGTAACATGTGCCCATCAGTCATCCCTACTGAGTAGACACATTGCAATTGTTTTCTCTGACTCTGAAAAAACACAGATCAACAACTATACACAGTCATTAAAAAATCGTATTGTTTTATTGTTCATCTCTGTATGTATGGATCAATTTTATTTGTCATATGACTAAAACACATGTACACACAAAACTACATACAATTTATGTAATGGCTGGAACAAAATGTCAACTTATGACAATAAATATTCATCTGTCTTTTTTCAAAAGCATCTCTGGATACCAATCTCATTTCTTTTTTGTTTGTGATTTGCATTCTACACATTTCCAACTCTTTGGCACCCTGCGGAGCTGCATACATGACTTGTGAAAGTGCTTCGTTTGCATTGCTCAGATGTGCAAGACAGTATGTCTGTGTTATCAACAGGGTTCCGCAGTAACATCCACTCAGGTGCCGTCTCAAGATTAGCACTTGAGGAGGGCGTGGCACAGTCACCCATTTGCCCAACAGCTCTGGTAGTACCCTGTTCGAATAAATTCCTCTACCCTCAAATAGGCCTCATCAAAAAGCACTGATCAAATTGGACCCGCTGTATAAAAAGCTCTTGTGGGTGTCCACACGATAAAATCTCCATACACCACTTCAGCGATACACATTTGGGCCTGCAGCTGATAGTTGTAGCTATGATCCTGTTTGAGGGCCATACCTTCTGCAGTCATGGTGAGGCAGAAACGTGGGTTGCTCACACATTCTCTGAGAGCGCATGACCCTTTTGCATTAAAGGACATTTAATTTCGACAACCCCAGTCCCATGACAATCACAGGATACCACGCCATCTGGTGATGCCCTATCCATGGTAAGCTTGGGTTGATAATGAGACCTGATTCTTTGATGCCGAAGTTCACATGGACGTCCTGCATGATCTTCAAAGTATGAATTCCTGGCAGTGCTCTCGTTATGCAGGCCCCATCTGATGAAAACATGTAAATCAGCAATGATATTTTGAACTTTATGGTAACCCAACTAGTGTACATGTAGTAAGTCTTAGTATGAAAGATGGGAGAAAGAGAGTGTGTGTGGGTAATATGTTGGTAATATGGGTGTTTGAATGGACATGTATAGGTCTATATATGGTATATGTTACTGTCTTGTCAACTATTGTGTATGTTTTTGTGTAATCATAATCTCTCATTGCGAAGACAAATATCTCTTTGAAAGAGACAATAAAGGCTCATCTTATCTTACCTTACATACTACTTTAATGGTAACCATAATGTACATCATTCCTGGAGTATATTCATGATGGAACTTAAAAGGCATTTGTTTATTAATTTTCATTGCTTGCCTTCTAAAATGTGTACCTGGTTGCTTCGGTTGAGAAATGTGACGACTGGGGATAGCAAATTCTCTTTATCAGAGATGAAGAGTTTTCTGTCTTTGCTGCCTCACGAAACACTGATGCAGTAACTCTTCCTGCTCTCTGATCATGCCATACCCTGGACTTTCTCTGCTCTCTTGTCTTCTGCTCAACTAACAAACACTTTAACAAAAACTGTAGGTGAAATACGCTTGTCATATCATATGCATCAAATAAACTTCCATGCTGTGTGGGGAATGACAAGAAAACATTTGAGAATCACTGTTAAAAAGTACTTTCAATGTCTTACCTGTTCCTGTGTGAGTTGTAGCTCCTCAAAGTCTTTTCAGCCTCCTCAAGCAGTGACGGCAAATCCATTTCAAGATTGGCGCTTGAGAAGAGAGTAGGGAGAGGTGGTGGCAAATCCAACTGGACAGTTTTGGGCATGTATCTGATGGAATGGCCTTCAACAACTGACAAAATGGCACTTTTCCTTGGTATTACTTCATGGTTTTCACTGAGGTGGAGCTGGTCAAAAAACAGCTTGAGCTCATCAGCGAGAAGGTTTCATGTGACAGTGGTCCTCTTGTTTTTAAGTTTCTCCTTCTTTTTGAAAAATGTTTGCGAGCTCATCGTACTTCACAAGTTTTTGCCCTGGCTCTTCCCATGCACATGCCTTGTCTGTGCATGCCTCTTCATCTCTTCGCTCAACAGCAGCTAGGAGTGAGAACATCAGTGCTGCTGCATGGGAACACACTTCTCCCAGGCCTGCTAAACAAGTGCAATGTGCCATGACAACAGTCCCATCCTCCTGCACAACTACCCATGGCTGCGTGGGCTTAGTGTTCACAGCTTGAGAATGAAGCACCTGTTAAGTGAAGAACAAACAGTTAAATACTGAATATTCGTTCAAAAGTTAATTCTCCTAATATAGCTTTGATGGGCATCATAGACCCTATCTAGTTCAAAAATTATTAATTTCTCATAAAACCATTTTGCATAACTAACAGATGAGACCTACCAGTAACCTAAATAAGAAAAAGCATTGCTTGTGCCAGTTTGTCATATTTAACTCCAAAGATAAGTCTAAGCTTAGGTACTGTGGAGCAGTATTTCTTTGTGCTTTGCATGTTTCTAGTAAACAGCATTGCAGACAACCCCACACCGTTGGAATCAGCAGAAACACAGCAACAATTTATCCACTTCATTTTCACCACAGCACTTCACATCTCAAACTGAAGCCATCTATATCCACACATATAAAAATACAACTGTCTGGGGCTTAAGAGGAGGCGTTCGTAGATTTTGACATAACCTACCTAAGCCTACAGACACCGCAGGGTAGCTAAAGCTGTAGCTGCACGCTAGAAGCAGAGAGGCTACTGTTCCCAGTCACGAACACCTTGTATTTGCTTTCCCTTACATTCTTTCAATGAATATGAGCACACCTGACATTTTAAACATTATCCAGATAGAAACCCACCACAAACTGTGCCCACACAAAGTCACAAACACCTTATTTCCTTTCCCTTACGTTCTCTCAACGAATATAAACACATCTGATCTCTTGAACATTACCCATATATGAATGACAGCTGGCCTCGGTAGCTGCTATTATGTGACCGTTAGCCACTGGGCTAACAACTTAGATCTAATCAGGTTAAACTGACAGCAAAATCATACATTATTTTGATCATTTTCAAATACAGTACTTACCTTTGCCATTGCAAAGATATAAATTCTTGGCAGCCAAATGTCTCACTCTGGCCTCCTTCACCCATCCAGCCACAGCATACCTGTAAGCATCAGTGCTTTTATAAGCCTTCAGGTTATCTCCACTGTACGGAGAAGGGTTGTGAACTAAATAAATATAGATGTCGTGAAAAAGTTAACTTTGGCAAACGTGGTACTGACAATAAAGGCTAAAAAAAACGGGGGGGTAACAAATAGGGATCAGAGCCTAATACTGAAATTTTCTCCAAGATATCTCTCTTTCTGTCTCTCGTTAAGATGCGTTATGTGGGTAGCCATACTTGTTGTGATGGTCGGGCAAATGGCGGCGTACTACACCGGAAGTACGTATATGAACCAAACGAATTGACTTGTTGCATGAACTCAGTGTAATTGTCAATAAAAGCTTTTGATGCTGATGAAATGCTTGTAATTATATTTCAGTAAACCATTGAAACATCTGACAAAACACCTAAAAACCCTGAAGCAGCAGAGCCTGTGAAAATAGAATATTTGATGTCATTCTCAAAACTTTTGGCCACGACTGTACATGCGTGATCCCGCCCGCGCCACCTCTCCAAATAAATACCCCGTGCCCCTGGAGAGGGCGCAACCCATAGTTCATCGAAACAGCATTTATAAATGATATTTATTTTAAAGGACCTAATATACAACAACAAAGAAATAATTTCCCTGCTGATGGGAACAAAAACCTGTGAGGACCGAGGTGGTCTTTACAACTTTAGTGTATTTATTACATAAAACACATCAGCGGAGCCACGGCCCCGCGGAGCCCCGCGGGAAACACTGCTCTTTATATACTTTCCTTCAGTGGCTAGACTTGCAACGTTCACCAACATGAAACTTCTTCAGGTTCAAACATCATTTTCTTGTCTTCTTTCAGTAGTTCAGAAAGTACAATTTCTGCACAATAATGTTACCAAAGCTGTGCGGCTGCTGTACTTCTGCATAGCAACAGCGGAGCGAGGGGGCGTGGCAGAGCGAGGGGGCGTGGCAGAGCGAGGGGGTGGGGCAGTTCAGCAGCTGAACATTTTTTGAAGTACAAAATGTCCGAACTTTGTTCTTATTCTTATCCCCTCAAGAACAAGAACAAAGTTCTTATGTCTTATGAAGTATGAATAGGCCTTTAGGGTTGGACCTGCGCTCTCTCCGCTCTCTCTCCTCTTCAAACGTCGTTCCGCTTGGAGATTTCCATTCACACACAGTGAGGAAGAAGAAAAAAACCTGACTGACGCTTTGTGTGTGAAACTGATAAGTTTGTGATGGAGACGTTTTATTGAAGCTGAGAGTCGAGAGGGGACGAGGCTGAAGAGGAGAAAGTTCCCGCTTGAGGACGAAGTCAGACTTTCACGGAGGGGACGGTAAAGCCGCACAGCCTCCAAGTCGACCAACATGCACCTCTGAAACTTTCTAACTACATCTCAAAACGACGCAGACAGCGAGGGGAAGCGACGCAGACAATAAGGGCTGTGATTGGTCTTCTCCACCGCTCTACAATCTCAGTGCTCCGCTCATTATAGACTTTGAGTAATAATGTGTTTAATGCAGCTTTGGCACATTTGTTTATGTTTTACACAAACCAAACATCAAACCGCACGGCTCATTTGCATACAGTATAAGCACTGATAAAAACAGCTCGTGTGCTGACGCTGATGCGAACGAACGAGCTGCAAAGTTTGGTTTGATCAGAACTTGTGCCTCATCTTCAAATATAAGGCTGCTCTTCTGTTTCTGAAGAGTTTAGGTGCAGCCACAAAATAATCCTTAATAAGTCACGGTAATACTGTGTACCCCGGTAATGTACTGAGACGGTTTAAGGGGATCAAAATTTGGATACCGCCCAACCCTAACTCCAGGTATGTTTGTGATGGGAGAACAATGGTGAAATAATACACGTTGTAAATATAAATAACAGAAGCAAACAGCAGCCAAGAAGAAATTAGCAATACAAAAAGAATAGAGTTCTATTTTAGAGAGTTCCATATTGACAACATCACACTGGGTGAATTCTATACAAAAGTTTGGAACAATTTACACAAGAAACACTTTCACTTTGATACGTTGAACATCATTTCGACAGAATAACGGTGTCTTATACTTGTATTTGTCTCATAATGTGTGTACATTGGAGGAGTTTTGGCCCAGTGTACTCTATGGTTGCTAGGTAACAGTTATAGAATTCCCTAGTGGGATTTCATGATTTCCAACTAGGAAGACCAATTTTAAACTCAAAAATAGATCGATTTTTGTAAATTCTTAATAATCTTAACGGTGTTTTGGTCAGTAGTTGTTGTTGTTTTTTTGTTTTTTTTTTCAGACCAAGATTTTGTTATGAAACCGGTTTCTAAATAAATCAGCTGACTGGACATGTCACAGCAACATCACGTGACCGCTCTGAGGAAGACAAATGAAAAAATAACATAAGAATATAAATCATCGAAAGACCAAATGAATGTCACTGGACTATTGTGTTTTAGCCAAAAGAGTCGTCCAACCTGTCATCTTCAAGCACTGATAATGGGGCAGTTTAAGAAGGGAAGGGCAGAGTCCTAAGACCTCTAGATCTTTATTAGAAGCACCTGTCTGGAGTCTTCTTAATGTGATTTTTGCCAGGATCTTAGTTAGGGATCTACAGCGGAGCCCTTTTACAGATCTGAACCAGAATCTTTGTAGGTCCCAATGAGGATTAGACTCATGTATGTTTAGGCAGACTGGACATCAGTCAATATCAGCTTATTTGTCCCCAAAGAACAATTGAAGCACACTGAGCAGTAAAATACAAGAGTAACAGAAAGCTCAAACAAAAGCCTCATTCTCCATAATGGTGTAAAATGTCTGTAGCTCAGTGGCAGAGCTTGCTCCATGTAGGGTCATCATGGATACAGAAAAAAACTAATTGTTCATATTATACAATCCAATAATAATAATAAATATAGCTGCAAGCAGCAATGATCAGCCCTTGCGTGCGCCTACACTGCACCCCACAAACGATGTGCCCTGCAAACGATGTGCCCTGCAAACGATGTGCCCTACACATTGCGCCGTGCAAACACTGCACTCAGCAAATGCAATGCCCCACACTAATCCTAATAACTATAAGCACCAACCACACTTTTCATATGCTTTATAGTGTATTATATTTAGGCCGAGATCACCTATTAGTGATTAAAATTTCCCAGGCCAACACATCCTCCATCAGAAAAATTACACCATTACACCAAGTGCACCTTTAAATGATTTTTGTGGTGTCTTTGCGCCCCTGGTGGCCAACAGTGAAAAATTTACCATGTCCATAATGTATTTTTTTGCTCGTAGTCATACATAGAATTCAATTCCCAAATTTGGTACAAACTCAGTAATGTTGATGTTTCATGTCTAGGGGGCGCTATAGTGTAATTTTTCAAATGCTTTATAGTGTTTTATATTCAGGCCGAGATCAGCATCAGTGACTCAAATTTCAGCACGATCGGACAAAGTCTGTGCCAATGGGAACAAATCTTCACATTGAATATTGTCTAAAATTTTGATTGAAATTTGGAGCTTTGCTGCACGTAAACCGTGACAGTTTTCAAAAAAATTGAGGTAACTTTTGAAGCTGCACTTCTCTAGATGATGTACGGTGATTTTCAGCACTTCTTTAGATGATGTACGGTGATTTTCAGCCCTGTGGTTGAAGCGCCTTCAGAGGAGTGCGTTCAAATGCAATATGAGTGAAAATGTGGACTCTGCATTTTGAAGATTTCAATCCAAGATGGCCGCCTTCTGCTTTGTCAGGGGGTGTGGCCATAATAATATTTTTTGTTTGTCTTCAGGTGTCGAATGTGTGTACCGAATTGCGTGGCTCTTCAACAAAGTTGAGCTGGGACGGCTCCCATAGGAGTGGGCGGAGCCTAATATTTGAGGTGCCGTATTATCTCCATATTTTGATGCCCACGCATGAAACCTATATTTTCTCGAATGCCTCATAATTTCTGAACTTTTCGCAAAGTTTGGTGAGTTTTTGGACATGTTTGGGTGTTTACATTTTATTTCAATCTGTAAATTTTTTCACATTCAGTTGCTTTAGGGCAGAGAGTTTAAGAACTGTGTCAAATTTAATTGAAATCAGAGTTTGTTTGAGCAAATAGAAGCAATTTGTAAATATCCAAAAATTGTGTTCATTATTTGTCGCTTCACTGCTCATTATTTTTGGACGTTTGGCCCCTGGAGATAATGTGGACCAAATCTGAGGCCGTTTGGGTGACGCCCGAGGAGGAGTGCGTTTCAGCTTCACAAACTTTAATCCAAGATGGCCGCCTCCTGGTTTGTCAGGGGGTGTGGCCATAATAATATTTTTCACTTGTTTTATCATGATCGATTTCTGTGTTAAATTTTATGATTCTACCTGGATTTTTTTTTGTGTGTGTGTGTCATTCGTATTCCCTAATGTATTTTTGTGATGTTAGGGGGCGCTGATGAGCCATTTTATTTATTTATTGAAAATGGAAATAGCCAAAAGTTAGAGAGGCTTTTTCACACGTGGCCAAATTTCATTTGTTTTCGACATTGTTCACTGGGTGAAAAATGGGTGAGTGCGTTAGTAGAAGAAAAAAAAGAAGAAGAAGAAGAAGAAGAAGAATATTTTGATACGAGAACAATGTTCCACTTTTTTGGCCAACAAACTCTACATTTTCGGAAACCTCTGGTGCATTGCTACGTCATGGTGAGGGTCCCTGGTCACTACGGGCGAGTCACATCGCATCATTTTAGTTCCCGCCCCCTATGAGCATCGCATTAAGTGATACTAATAGGCCCTTCACCAGCCTTTGACGCTCAGGCCTAATGACTTTAACATCTGTCTTCTAAACTGCACAAGCTGTACTTCTTAGGTGGTCAAAATCTTTTTATTTTGTCTTAGATTTTTCTCAGTTTGCCAGCCAGTCAGCCACAAGAGCAGCCAACCATGACCATGGCAACCACTATCTGATGATATCTAACAACTACAGGAAATATTCCCAGAGGGACAATATATTGAGGTGACAAGTTTTACATCTTTGGGAAATGGACCTGGGACCTTCTAGCTGCAGGCGGCTGCAGTAAAGTACATTTTATTGTAAGGAAACATGTTCTGTATATTTGACCTGTCCACACGGGTTTGCAGTAGTTCTGTGCTCTGACACATGAGAAGAAAAGCATGAACATTTCAGACTGGCCTCTCACACTAATTCACAGTATTTCCAGAGGCTTTGTAAACTTTGCCCAAAACATTTTCAGATGCAGCATAAATATTAAAATAAAATAATCAGAATTCAGACCGTGCGCCCCATATGTCAGATTTGAGGTTTGCTGTCCAAGGTCCAAGGAAAGCTGCCCCCTGAATACAAAATCAGACAGAGATGGTTTCAAATCTTATGTGGTACAATGGAAAAAGTCATCAAGGTCAGTAGTTCAATTCCCCAGTATGCCAGAACAAAGTTTATACAAAAATGTGCAGAAATGTAAGCCCTTATTTGAAAGATAAACCTCAAGTGTGTTTTTCTGTGTTTTTATATTTTCATTGTAGACTATAGACAGATTATTTGTTTATCGTCACAGCGGATGTGCGTGCAGCCTGAGAGCAGAAAGTGCTACTGGACAGGAGGCCACAGCAGCTGAGCAGGAGGGACGTAGTCTGATAATCCCTCTGTGTGATATCATCTGTTTATCGCCAAAACAGTGTTCAATGTTATCACTCGTCTCTTGTCTCTACACTCACTCCTTGAATGTAGGACAACATATTCTTACTGAAAGACAAGTGTGAGAATGCTCATAATGGGGAACACATTATAACACGAGCACAGTATGTGCCCTGTACAGCAGGACTCTTAATATAGAGTCACGTGGTTGCCATGGTCGTGGTAGGCTGCTCTTGTGGCTGACTGACTGGCAAAGCTTGTAAACTTTTTATTATGCTACATTTTTAACTTAATATTTGGGGATTTTGAACAAGTAAGACGTGCAGCTTGTGCAGTTCAAAAGACAGAAGTTAAGAAATACGGTGTAATATTCAGTATTGTTTTATTATTATAGTTGCAGTATTACAGCAATGTATGCGCCAACCGGATATGACGTGGTCCCGGGGTGCACAGCGGTGGTTCGGATCCGGAGGCAATAAAGCAAAGCAGCATTAACGTGCAGTCCCGTTTTGTTTGTAACATCAAAACTAAATATAGATCATAAATACTACACTGGCGACGAGGATCCAGGTCATCTAACTAACGACTACACCGACGTTCCCCCAGAGAATAGACTAAGTGCGGAAGAAAGTTCGGCGAGCAAAACTTATTAGCTAGTTGACTCCTACAGTAAGCGCTAATTAGTCACTAGCTAGGCGGTCAGTATGATGCTACAGCACGGCCCAGCCGTACCACCGTTTGATACGGAAAGCGAACCCAGCTCTGTTGGACCACGGTGGAACAAGTGGCTTCAACGATTTGAAAACTACACCACGGCTGTGAACATCACCGGGGATGCAAGGCTATCCGGTGAAAGAGTTCATGACATCTACGACGCGATGGCGAGGGAAGGAGACAAGTATGCAGACGTGAAAACAAAACTCAACGACTACTTCGCGCCTAAAAAGAACGTCCAGTATGAGGTCTACGTCTTCAGGAAAGCCACGCAACTGCCTGGCGAGACTCTGGATGTTTATATTACCAGACTTCGCATGCTAGCTAAACACTGCGAGTTCGATGATGTGGACAATGAAATAAAATCCCAGATCATTCAAAGCTGCACGTCGTCCAGGGTGCGCAAATACAGCTTGAGAGAGACAAATAAGACATTAAAAGAACTTCTTGAATACGGCAGGAGTCTTGAACTGTCTGAATTGCAATCAAAGGGAATTGAGGAGGGTTCCCATCTCACTGCTGCAGTGAATCAAGTCCGTAAACAGCCCCAAAAGAAAATGTATCAAAAACGTCCAACCAGTAGCAATGCCCAGTGCAGAAATTGCGGAGGTGAGTGGCCACACATAAACGAATGCCCCGCAAGAGGCAAACAGTGCAAAGCATGTGGGAAGCAAAACCATTTTGCAAGGCAGTGAAGGTCAAAACAACAATCCACAGAGCAGACATGAACATACAAGAAAAGCTACAGAAAAAGAATAAACCAGGTAAAAATACAAAGTGAACCAGCTCAAAGTGAACCAGCTCAGTGTGAGTCATTTTGCAAGCAGCGATGAGTGTTATGCATACACTGTGAAAAGTAATAGAGACACTAAGCAACCGCTGACAAAAATCATACTGAATGGAGACACAGTGCCAGCTCTGATTGACTCTGGTGCTGCAGTAAACATAATTAGTGAAAAGACATATAACGACCTGTGCCTCCAGCCCCGCCTCATGCACACAGATCTCAGGATACTAGCCTATGGATCCAAAGAGGCACTGCCCATCCTAGGGAAGTTCATAGGCTGCGTGGAGGCAGGGAACAAAAACAAAACAGATGGAACATTCTATGTGATTAAGGGTGATGGCTGCTCCAGCCACACCGCAGAGTCCCTTTCCATGTACGTGAGAAAGTTGAAGCTGAGCTACAGAAACTCGAGGAGGAGGACATCATTGAGAAAGTGACAGGCCCAACACCTTGGGTCTCGCCCATCGTAACGCCACCGAAGCCCAAGGATCCTAACAAGGTACGTATATGCGTTGACATGCAGCAGGCTAACACAGCCATTCAAAGAGAGCGTCACCTGACTCCTACTATAGACGATGTCATCCACGAACTGAATGGAGCGACAGCCGATACATTACTACGTTCACAACACACCTAGGCCTGAGGAGGTACAAGCGCCTCAACTTTGGCATCTCCTCAACTGCAGAGGTGTTCCAAAACGCCATTCATCAAGCTCTTCAGGGCATCGCCGGAGTGAAAAACCTAAGTGATGACATCATCATCTACGGAGCGACACAGGCTGATCCTGACAAGACACTGACTGCTGTGTTCCAGCGACTAAAAGAATGTGGCCTCACACTGAATCAAAAGAAGTGCAAGTTCAACAAGACTCGACTAGAATTCTTCGGGTTTGTGTTCTCCAATGGTGGCATCTCAGCCGATCCAAGGAAGGTTGACAGCAAACGCCAAGCTGACAGGCCCAAGGATGCAGCCGAGGTAAGAAGTCTTTTGGGCATGGCAAACTACTGCTCACGTTTCATTCCTTACTTTGCTACAGTCACAGAGCCACTGAGAAAGCTCACGAGGCAGAACACTCCCTGGCAGTGGGGCGCAGAACAGGAGCAAACTGATCAAACTGAAAGAGAGCCTCACTTGCGAGACCACGATGGCCTACTTTGACCCAAACATGGAAACGGAACTCATAGTCGACGCTAGCCCGGTAGGACTAGGGGCAATACTGTTGCAAAAAGACAAAGCAAAACAGAAACACATTATTGCATATGCAAGCCGAGCGCTCAGTGATGTAGAGCGGCGCTACTCCCAAACAGAACGTGAAGCACTCGCAATTGTATGGAGCTGTGAACATTTCCATCTCTACATTTACGGCAAAGAGTTCACAATGGTGACAGACCACAAACCTCTAGAGCTCATCTGGAACAACTCGAGGTCCAAGCCGCCCGCACGCATTGAGAGATGGGGACTCCGGCTGCAACCATACAACCTCAAGGTGGAATACAGAAAAGGCTGTGACAATCCAGCGGACTACATGTCCCGTCACCCATTCTCAACACAGACACACACTAAAAACACTCACGCAGCAAAAGTAGCTGAAGAATATGTAAACTTCATCATACACAATAACACACCAAAAGCAATGACAGTAGACGAGATCAAGCGTGAGACTCTCAAAGATGACACACTACAAAAGGTCAGTGCTCTCATACGCAACAATGTGTGGCACACAGTCACAAAGGACACTATACTGAGACAATACGAACACGTAAAGGGCGAACTTACCGTGTCACCCGAAAATGACATCATATTGAAGGGTTCCAGGACCGTCATTCTTGCCTCACTTGAACACAGAGTCCTCCAGCTCGCACATGAGGCACATCAGGGAATCACTAGGACAAAGGCCCTCCTGAGAGAAAAGGTGTGGTTTCCACACATCGATCGACGAACCGAGGCGATGGTGAGAAACTGTTTGGCGTGTCAAGCTACCACACCTGAGACACACAACAAACCTCTGCAGATGTCGGACCTCCCCGACACGGTCTGGCAAGATGTCAGTGCTGACTTCTACGGCCCTCTACCGACAGGTGAATACTTACTAGTCATTGTAGATGAGTACTCCCGATACCCCGTGGTGGAGATAATGCACTCCAAATTCTGCAAATTCTGTCATTCCTGTCATGGACAAGATCTTCTCAATGCTTGGCATCCCCAAAACAGTGAAGATGGACAACGGCCCCCCTTTCAATGGTGAACAGTTTAGCAAGTTTGCGGCCTATATGGGGTTCCGCCATCGTAAAATCACGCCACTATGGCCTCAGGCAAACGCTACTGCAGAGAGATTCATGAGAACACTTGGAAAGTGCCTTCGTGTTGCCCACATAGAGCACATCCCCTGGAAGCAGCACCTCTACACATTCTTGCGTGAGTACCATGCAACACCACACAGCACGACAACATCATCACCTGCCGAGTTGCTGCTCAGACGCAGGATACATACAAAGATGCCTTCAGTGAACACACCCATCGGACCAGATGTGGATCTTCGTAGGAGAGACCGCGAGGCCAAACCCAAAATGAAGGTGTACTCGGATACTCTCCGACACACTACACCTCATCCTCTCCACCCTGGTGACATGGTGTTGTGCTCTCAGCCCAGGCACAATAAGCTCACTGCACCCTACAATCCAAAGCCGTACAGAGTGACCATGGTCAAGGGCTCTATGGTCACAGGTGAGCGGAGTGGACACCGTGTGACAAGAAACTCCTCTTTCTTCAAGAAGCTCAACCCTGACCTGCACCACACATCAGCAACAGCAGACGAGGATGGAGAAGTCACCCCTGACACAGCCCCGGTGTTGGCAAGGTACCCAGCCAGGCGACGACAGCCTCCACGGTACCTCAGTGACTGCGTTACAGCCTGACAAAAACAGACAGCAAACAAAAAACAAAAAAAACAAAAAAAAATGTTGAAATAAATGGTGAAAATGGGTTGAACTTGCCAAAGGTGAAAAAAAAGTCTTCTTGCGAAAGGTGAAAAAAAAAAAGTCTTCCTAAGTTGAAAGTGGCTACAGAGTTGTTCTGTTTCTTTATCTATATTTGAAATGACCTGGAAAACATTCAAGTTTAACTGTATACCTCACAGCAGTTATTGATATATCTGAAAGATTGATTTTATGTTCTACGTTTGAAATGAAAAGCACTTGTTTGTTACACTGAAGCAATCCTGAGCCTCTGACCCTGAGCTCTGAAATGCAATAGAATAAACTTGAATAGACTTTCTACACCAAATACAGTCGTCCCTCACTATAACGCGGTTCACCTTTCGCAGCCTTGTTGTTTCTCAGACTTTTTGTGTGCAATTTCGCATTCTTTTTATCATTATTTTTTTTTACAGCATATGAACACCCATTGTGTTCTGCGCCCTGTTCTGCGTAATCGATAGTGGCATGTTTGTTTATAAGAATTTTCTCTCTCCCCACCCCCGCACGCTCCTGCTCCTCTGTTTAGAGGGAATGTCCTGTCTCATTATCAGCCAAACCAATGTTGTGGTGCTGCAGGACACAGAAAACACAAATGAGGGACACTTTTGTCCTGGGGGTTGTTACTCTTCTCACACTGCTCTGACACTGGATCTGATGAGCTTTCTTTCCATCCATTCATCTTCTGCTTTATCTGGCTGGGTCGCAGGGGCAGCAGTTCACCGCCCACTGCTCTATGCACCTGACCCCTATGAGCCCCTCTGAGGGTGGTGCCCACAGGAGGGTGGTGCCCACAGGAGGGTGGTGCCCACAGGAGGGTGGTGCCCGCAGGAGGGTGGTGCCCACAGGAGGGTGGACCCACGTCGTTCTTTCGGACTGAGCTGGCGACGTCATGGTCCTTGATGTTAGTTCATAGCGGTGCTAGCATGTTTTGAGTTGATGGGGGAAACCGGAGTGCCAAGAGAAAACCCATCCAGACAGGGGGAGAACATGCAAAAGCATTCGGTTATTATTGTATTTTACTGCTCAATGTGCTTAAATTGATTTTAAAGTTTTTTTGATTGATTGATAATTAGCATGAACTATTTTACATGCCTTACAGAGAGTCCTCCATAAGAGCCTGCAGAGTAGTGTGAGCTACAGCCTGATTTTATCTCCACTCTGACACAAAATCAAACCCAGCACAAACTCTCAACACTATCTCCATCCTGGAAACAGCAGATTTTAGCACATCTTCAGCTACTTCCTGCGGCATGAATAATGAAGTACACGAATAGTCTCTGAACTCATGCATGTTTCATAAGTGGAGACAACAAACTCTGCTCTTTTGTACCAGACTCACACGGCCTGAGCCTCCGCCGAACCCTACACTCCAGGAGCTCCTCCACAAGTCAGGCCTCATTTCTCTGTGCTTTCAGCGCTGCTGATGGGAGTAGAGAGGGGCTCAAACCCACACAGGCAGCAGAGTGGAAGCATGTCCCTCACTCTGCTCTCATGTGAATCTGAAGACCCCAGAGAGAGCCAGAGCACTAAGGCGTAATATACAGCTGCTGCTCTATAAAAACAGAGAGGACAGAGAGGACAGCTCTCCATCACACATGGGGAGACAACGAACATGATCAAGTAAAGGTAGAGATATTTCAAAATAACATCATGGAAGTAGAAGTACTTAGTGGTGGTCCAAGGACTTCAGAAAGAGAAAAAAATTATGTGTGGAATGCTACAATTCAAATGAGAGTGATTGTCTGAATATAACATTATAGTTCGTAGTGTCAGACAAAACCTCAAATAAATCAAAAAAATCGTACAAGTTGTCCTGATGTGTGGCGCTGGCTTTTGGCTGCACGTCTCAGACAGAAGATGTCACTAATGTGCGACTTGCAAGAGCAGCTCGCTCAAGTAACTATGATCTAATTACCAGTTTTGTAAATATAACACATTGGCCTTTCTGTGTTATCCCCATGTCTGGATGGGTTTCCTCCGGGCGCTCCCATTTCTCCCATCAACCCAAAACATGCGACAGGTCTCCAGGGAGAATAGCTGATAACTAAGTGTAAGTCAATTAAATACAATCAATCAATTCAAATACTGCCTAATACATTACTAAATACTAAAACAATAAATACTAAATACTAATACATACGTGTTCCCATGACCTGTGCAGGTCATGGGAACACTGTGGTGTGAGGCAGGGGTCTGAGTTTCTCTGTAAAGGTTCAGGTAAGTATTTTTTTTACAAGCCATATCAAGCTACTACAACATCTGGTTTATACTTCAGAGTGTAATCAGACATCAAATAATTCTTGAAGTTTCCCTCAAAAGTAAGGAAAAATAAATCATATCTGAAGGATGAACCATGCAGTATTGTCAACATGAAGCTTTTGTTATAGAGTGGGAAGAGTAACTCAAGTAAGAGTGATATTACACAGTGACAGTTTTTCTAAAATCAAAAATAAAGCAGAGAGGAGCCACAGGTGAGGGAAGAGCAGGTCCACAGAATACCCCCCGGTGGTCCATTCAAGACAAACTTGACCTTTTTGAGTTGATTCTGGTGCTGATGTGGAGGCTGATTTCTATGATCACATTTAAATATGGCGGAACCCAGACGCAGTGATCACATTTGAAAATGACAAGCATCAGTGGATTTCATCAAATAGAATTTCTCTCTGCTCCATCTGTTTTCATCTGAAGCAAATGTAAAATGATGTTTCAAAAGTTTGCCAATTCCATTCTCATTTACAACTAGACCACAGGATTTGCATAAAATGATTGGATGGAGGTCGACAACAGAATGAATGACTTTTGATGAAATGGCCCACTGACATATCGAGGGTGAATGGAGAGGAGTTAATAACCTGAGCAGGAGTATGGGGTTCAGCTCACCCCTGGGTCTGAGCGAAAAAATGTGTGTGTGAGAGCAGGTGAGAGTGCATGTGAGTGTGCAGGTGAGAGTGCATGTGAGTGTGCACGTGAGAGTGCACGTGGGTGTGCAGGTGAGAGTGCATGTGAGTGTGCACGTGAGAGTGCACGTGGGTGTGCAGGTGAGAGTGCATGTGAGTGTGCACGTGGGTGTGCAGGTGAGAGTGCATGTGAGTGTGCACGTGAGAGTGCATGTGAGTGTGCACGTGAGTGTGCAGGTGAGAGTGCATGTGAGTGTGCACGTGAGAGTGCACGTGGGTGTGCAGGTGAGAGTGCATGTGAGTGTGCACGTGGGTGTGCAGGTGAGAGTGCACGTGGGTGTGCATGTGAGTGTGCACGTGGGTGTGCAGGTGAGAGTGCACGTGGGTGTGCAGGTGAGAGTGCATGTGAGTGTGCACGTGAGAGTGCATGTGAGAGTGCACGTGAGAGTGCACGTGAGAGTCTACGTGAGAGTGCACAGTGTGCACGTGAGAGTGCAGATAAGAGTGCATGTGAGTGTGCATGTGAGAGTGCACATGAGAGTGCACGTGAGTGTGCATGTGAGTGTGCATGTGAGAGTACACATGAGAGTACACATGAGTGTGCATGTGAGAGTGCATGTGAGTGTGCTGATCAGATGGTGAGGGAAACTGAAGTATTGTGAAGAACACAGACACAGAGAGAACATGCAAACTGTACAGGATCAAACCCAAGGCCTTGTTGCTGAGGGCACAGATCTCTGTTCATCACAACAGTCTGCAGACATGAGGACACCACACAGTGAAGGTACCACATGGTTACTTTGCTGTAGTTTTTCTATGGGCCACTGCTGCTGTCAGCGACGAGGTTCTACCCTTCGACTGTTTGTATAAATCTGTGATTCTTCAGAGTCAAGGCAAAACAGGTCCTCTTTAAAACACAGCAATTTGTTGAGAAATATTTTCAAAATATAATAACTGGCATACTCATAAAGTTAGAACTAAGGGACATCTATATACTGAACATATTTATTTGGAAATATTTTTGACATACATTTACATGACAACTCTGAATTCAGTTTTATTTTGTTTCCCGGTCACTTTTACATTTTTGGATATTGAAAAGCAACAATGTAGAAATTTCTGCTGTTGTAACCTCTGTTTTCATTTGGATCAAAGCAGATTTGTTCAATTACATCAGTGTTCACACATTTTGTCAACTCCATTAGGTTTATGTCAACTCTGTCAGATCCATGGTGGGTGTTTTTGTTATTTGTCATTTAACTGCTGTGTCAGGATCATCAATTTGGTCTTAAAATGTTCATTAACCTTCTCCTCTTGATCCTTTTATTTCAATGTTTTGTCCAAAAATCAAGATATGAACATTAATGGTGCTTCTTTCCCCGAGGTCGCTCCCGCTAGTGTGAGAAACACATATGATTGACAGCGTTGCTATAACTGTCTCAGTGAGCTTCATTTGGCTGGAGCTGATAGACCTTTTTCACAATGGCAGGTTAATAGTTTTCTATGGCAAAATGTGTGTGGAAATGTCTCACCTACTCTCTACCAGCTTTATAAATCTGCCCCATCACCAAATCTGCAACCAACAAAGGAGAAACATTCTTCAATTTATCCACAACGATCAAGGGAAGAAAAGAAAATTTAAAGGAAACAACGACGAGCATCAGTGAACTACTAAGCAACACTAACGATACGGTCATGAAGAAAACAGAAGGAACTTGTTCACTCAGACTGATTCTACAATTCAAAGTAAAAATCGATTCCATGATGTGGATATTATAGATAGATTTGAGCAGTTTGAATGTGAGACATCTCTAGGAGACCATCAGGGACGTGCACAGGGAGGTTGCTCTGGTTGCCCTGGCAACTGCCCGTATGCCCTCATCGACTGAAGTTGCCCTTCAGAGGGGAAAATAATAATAATTTTTGAATATCGTTTGATGGATACAGGATTTCATGAATGAAAATGCCTCTGCCTAGATTTGAAAGTGAAAATAAAACAGTCGCCCCGTTCACTTACATAAGGCACCGCACGAGTGTGAGTCTGGAGGGAGGGGCTCTGTTCTGTTAACAGAGCCGCACGTGACCAGCACCTGAGCCTGCGCGCAAAGTAACAAGAGATTACCCACAAGCCCCGGCCTCGCTGAGCACCGGACCCCAGAGCCACGGAGCCCCGGACCCGCGGAGCGCTGGACCCGCGGAGCCCTGGACCCGCGGAGCCCCGGACCCTGCACGGATTCAGGCTCCGGGCCGTAGCGCTCAAAGCCAGCGCTAAGGTCCCAGATGTGGAGCTATGTGCTCTGGTGCTCCACTCTCTCTCTCTCTTCTGTATAGTTCAGTATAGTCGTCCCTGATTGGATGACGCGGTGCGTCCACATCCAAGGTTCGGCTTTTTCAGCTTCTGATGCCAACGCTCTGGACGTGTTTTTCTGACGCCGATGCCTGAATGCTGAAAACCGCCACCTCAGTGTCAGATTTATGCTGCGCTGACGCCTCAAGACGCGCCGCAAAAACGCCGGATGCCCTGGTCACACTCCACATGGATTTTACATGTAACCTGGATGCTTCAAATTTTAACATTTCATTTTAGCAATAAATGATGGAAGTAGTGCACACAATTATTTCATTCTAAAAGGTTAGTATAGTAGTAGTGGTAGTAGTAGTAGTAGGATGTAATAAGTAGTAGTTGTATGTAATAAGTAGTATCCATCCATCCATCTTCTTCCGCTTATCCGGGGCCGGGTCGCGGGGGCAGCAGTCTAAGCAGGGGCTCCCAAGGTTCCTCTCCCCAGCCACTTCCTCCAGCTCCTCTGGACGGATCCTGCGGCATTCCCAGGCCGACCGAGAGACATAGTCCCTCCAGTGTGTCCTGGGTCTTCCCCGGGGCCTCCTACCAGTGGGACATGCCCAGAACACCTCCTGAGGGAGGCGTCCAGGAGGCATCCAGACTAGATGCCTGAGCCACCTCAGCTGGCTCCTCTCGACATGGAGGAGCAGCGACTCCACTCTGAGCTCCTCCCGTGTGACCGAGCTCCTCACCCTATCTCTAAGGGAGCGCCCGGCCACTCTGCGGAGGAAACTCATTTCGGCCGCTTGTATCCGCGATCTTGTCCTTTTGGTCATTACCCAGAGCTCAGGACCATAGGTGAGGGGAGGAACATAGATTGACCACAACAATTTGATACAGCGACCGCATCACTGCCGACGCTGCACCGATCCACCTGTCAATCTCACGCTCCATCCTCCCCTCACTCGTGAACAAGACCCCGAGATACTTGAACTCCTCCACTTGAGGCAGAGACTCCGCACCCACCCGGAGAGGGCAATCCACCTTTTTCCGGTCGAGAACCATGGCCACGGATTTAGAACAGCTGATTCTCATCCCAGCTGCTTCACACTCGGCTGCAAACTGCCCCAGTGCTGCAGGTCCTGGTTTGATGAAGCCAACAGGACAACATCATCATCATCATCCGCAAAAAGCAGCAATGAGATCCTGTGGTCCCCGAACTGGACCCCCTCCGGCCCCTGACTGCACCTAGAAATTCTGTCCATAAATGCAATGAACAGAACCGGTGACAAAGGGCAGCCCTGGCGGAGTCCAACATGCAGCGGGAACAAGTCTGACTTACTGCCGGCAATGCGAACACAGCTCCTGCTCTGGTCATACAGGGATCGGACAGCCCTTAGCAAAGGGCCCTGGACCCCATACTCCCGGAGCACCCCCCTACAGGGCACCATGAGGGACACGGTCGAATGCTTTCTCCAGGTCCACAAAACACATGTGGACTGGTTGGGCAAACTCCCATGAACCCTCGAGCACCCGATGGAGGGTGTAGAGCTGGTCCAGTGTTCCACGACCAGGCCGAAAACCACACTGCTCCTCTTGAATCCGAGGTTCAACTATCGGCCGGACTCTCCTCTCCAGTCCCCTGGCATAGACTTTACCGGGGAGGCTGAGGAGTGTGATTCCCCCGTAGTGGGAACACACCCTCCAGTCCCCCTTTTTATACAGGGGGACCACCACCCCGGTCTGCCAGTCCAGAGGTACTGTTCCCGACCGCCACGCGATGTTGCAGAGGCGTGTCAGCCAAGACCCACAACACCCAGAGACTTAAGGTACTCAGGACGGATCTCATCCACCCCCGGAGCCTTGCCACCGAGGAGCTTTCCGACCACCTCAGTGACTTCAGCCAGGGTGATGGATGAGTCCGCCTCTGGGTCCCCAGCCTCGGCCTCCTCTTCGGAGGACGTGACGGTGGGATTGAGGAGATCCCCAAAGTATTCCTTCCACCGCCCGACAACATCCCCAGTAGAGGTCAGCAGCTCTCCCCTGCATTGTAAACAGTGTTGGTGAAGCATTGCTTCCCCTCCTGAGGCGCCAGACGTTTTGGCAGAATTTACTTGGGACCATCCGATAGTCCTCCTCCATGGCCTCACCGAACTCCTCCCAAACCCGAGTTTTTGCCTCTGCACAGAAGTCCAATAACAGAACACCGCTCGGGTTCAGATCAGGGAGGCCGTTCCTCCCAATCACCCCTCTCCAAGTGTCACTGTCATTACCCACGTGGGCGTTGAAGTCCCCCAGTAGAACAACGGAGTCCCCGGTCGGTGCACTATCCAGTACCCCTCCCAGAGACTTCAAGAAGGCCGGGTACTCTGCACTGCTGTTTGACTCGTAGGCCGACACCACAGTGAGAGACCTGTTCCTGACCTGAAGGCGCAGGGACGCGACCCTCTCGTTCACCGGGGTAAACTCCAACACGCAGCGGCTGAGCTGAGGGGCAATGAGGAGGCCCACACCAGCTCGCCGCCGCTCCCCGTGGCCAACGCCAGAGAAGTGGAGACGCCAACCCCTCTCAAGGAGTTGGGTTCCAGAGCCCAAGCTGTGCGTGGAGGTGAGGCCGACTATATCTAGCCGGTAACGCTCGACCTCCCGCACAAGCTCAGGCTCCTTCCCCCCCAGCGAGGTGACATTCCATGTCCCCAGAGCTAGTCTCCATGTCTGGAGATCCGGCCGCCGAGCCCCCCGCCTTCAACTGCCACCCAGATCTCTCCGCACCCGACCCCTATGGCTCCTCTCGCGGGTGGTGGGTCCACCAGAGGGGGGCCCCACGTCGCTCCTTTGGGCTGGGCCCGGCCGGGCCCCGTGGGGACAGGCCGCTTGCCGACCTGCCCCAGGCCTGGCTCCACGGTGGGGCCCCGGTGACGCTATTCCGGGCGACGTATCGGGTCTCTGAATGTAGTTCATCATATGGGGCTTCTGAATAATAAGTAGTAGTAGTATGTAGTTGTATGTAATAAGTAGTAGTATGTAATAAGTAGTAGTAGTAGTATGTAATAAGTAGTAGTAGTAGTACGTAATAAGTAGTAGGCCTAGTTAGGGGGATTGAGTGTGATTTGCGGGGCGGGGGCCCTTTCGTCAGGTCAGAGCAACTGCCCCTCAAAATTCATGTACACATCCCTGGAGACCATAATTCAGTTATATTCAATTTTATTTATATAGCCCAGAATCCCCCAATGGGCTTCACATAATGTCGCCTTTAGGCATTTGCCTTTCTTCCCTTGATAGTTGTGGATGAATTCTTCATGAAGAATGTTTCTCCTTTGTGTACCTTATTGGTTGCAGATATTTGGTGATGGGGCAGATTTATGAAGCTGCAGTAGGTGAGACATTTCCACAGACATTCTGCCATATAAAACCATTAACTGGAAGTTCTGCAAATCCACAAATGTTTAGGAGCATGTTTAGGAGCCAATGCAGGATAAAGAGCATACAGGTTATGAAGTCTCTTCTGAGTGTGCAGGGCTCATGGAGTCTAAGGCAATATGCACGTGGCATGTGTTCTTTGACTGTTTAGTCATACGTGTGATAAACTCCTTGAGAATCAGCTGCCCCAGGGCTAGAGATCAAGACAGAGATTTGCAACCTTTTCGACCATCATCAGTAACATTTATGTAGGTGGAAGCATCTTACCCAAAGACACAACTGAATGAACTTTATCAGCTGGGATCGAACAGGCAGCTTTCTGATTTGTGAGAGAACTGTGCACTTTATAATAGTGGTGCACAGACTGATGCACTATTCTGCAACATGCACTTTCATGATTCTAATGGGTCAATTCTAGGAGAAAAAGAACGATATGCCATCCACACTCTGCAGACGGGTTTTCAAGAGGATCTCTCACAAGGTGTGACCGGAGGTATAAAAGGTAGTAACTGTTGAGAGGGTCCAGAGGGAGCAGGCTAAAAGCATTTAAAAGATAAATCAATACTGCTCTGTGAAGGATGTAAAGAATAAAGGGCTTTCTCACACAGGGGGGAGGGTCCTCCTCGCTTAAATGAAATCATGCAACATGACAACATCGTTTAAAAAGAAAGAGCACCAAGGTAAGAAAAAGGGTTATGGACAAGAAGACAAAAGTCCCATGTGTCCTTGGACAATGAGAGGGAAAAGCCTCTTTTTCTCATTACCTTGGTCGGGCACTGGCTTTTTAGTTGCTTCTCTAGGAAAGCTCCATCTTTTGCTGTCAAGTGTTATTACACAACTGCATTTACAGTTTTTGGAAGGCGCTGGGTTATCTGTAGCTAGTTTGACAGAGTGGAGTGTATAGGCCCAAATAAAATGTTGATTCAACTGTTGTAATACATTTGACACACAATATTAATAATACATAAGAATCTGTATGCATTAGAAAACCAAGATTACAGACATGAATATGTTAGAAAAGCAAATTAGCTACAGAGCCAGGCATAAACTGAGAAGTGTTTATGGATTCATCCATCTGACGGTGCTCTTTCACAGCACAAGATCTTATTTTATTTAATAAATAAATACATGAATAAAATAAAAAAAATACATACACTTAAAAAACAGCAACTGTAAAACAAATCAACGAAGACCAATTATCCATCCATCCATCTTCTCCCGCTTAATCCAGCTGGGCAGCTTGCTGCCCAATACTCATAGCACCTGACCCCCTATGAACCCCTCTGCAGGTGGTGAGCCCACAGGAGGGTGGACAACATGGTCCTTGATGTTAGTTCATAGGGGTGCTGCATGTTTTGGGTTGATGGGGGAAACCGGAGTACCCAGAGGAAACCCATCCAGACACGGGGAGAACATGCAAACTCCACACAGAAAGGCCCGAAACCTGCAACCTTCTTGTTGTGAGGCCTGAGTGTCGCCACTCGGCCACCGTGCCGCCTAAGACTGATTAAACATTACCAATTTATTTTGATTTGGTTTATCAAACAAACGTACTTTAGAGCGCAACAAACACGAACCTCAACAATGGTCTCAACTTTACACAATTAGATTGATCGTGTAAATCTCCCACAATTTTCTCTTTTATTTGTCATTTAATATTGTGCATCAAAAGAAGCCTATAACAGTTAAATCAACATTAAGTGCATAGTTCATAGTAGTTGGGGTCTGATAACCCACAGCCTTCTAAACAGGAATAAGTCTGTATTACAATGACAGACAGCTCATGGACTGGCTTATCCCAAAGGCCAGTGTTAGACCTAAAAAGACACTTTTCGATCTTGACCTCTCTTCTGTTTCGGACAACATAAGCTTCATCATCACTGTGGCATCAGAAAATGTCTGTCTAAACTGGCTGTTACCATGACAACTAAACCAGGAAATGTGCTTCAGAACCGTACTGCTGAACCATGCTGCCTTCCCTATGGAGACACAGCCTTTCTACTTTCTACGTTCTTTGTCCCAGCACAATGGGATTCTATGTTTCAGAACTCAATATTAATATGCAGGTCTAAGCAAAAAATGTTAATGCAGTTCTATTCTACAAAGTGGACTTTTCAGAGCTTTTAACCATGGTACAGTTGTTTTCCCCCACAATTTACTCACCTGTAGTTGTGTTCGGACTAATCTGTCCATGTTTTCAAGAAGCCATTTTCGTGATCAACTCCCGTTTTCACTGGTATATGCCCATTGCTCTGTAATTAATTCTCCAATTTAATTTTCTGAATCAGTGATACACATAGTAAAGAGGCTTTGCCAGAGTAGACTTTTTGTTACAAATGAAAAACAAAAGATCTGCTACTCACTATAGTGAGTCCATAGGAGGGGCTGACAGCTACAGGATTCTTTGTTGATCTGATCTTGAAGGCCATAGATTATAACTATATAGACACACAAGCACTTGGGGTGAGGAAACAACATTAGAACAAGCTAAAAAATGCTTGGTTATCCAACATGGAGACTGGTATCTGGGGGTCAGGAGCACAGAGGACTGGGCGGCCAACTGCTGCCCCCGTGACCCAGCCGGATAAAGAGGAAGAAGATGGATGGATGACACTGGTATCCATCAGGCAAAGATGCAGCACAGCCCAGTCTGACCCATTTCTCTGACACTGACACCTCCTCGTCATGTCACATGTTTTACAGTCTCTTGTTTGACTCTGCTCCTCACTCGCTGTGAGATACGTTCACATTGAGCGCTATCCTGTCTTCACTTCATTGGTTCTGAGTAGGGTTGTCCAAAGAATTGAAAATCAGACACCAATCAAAACTAAAACTAGTATCAAAACGAAATATTCATTTGAGCAGATACTAAAAAAGTCACATTGACACAAGAGAAATTAGCCTTTCGTGAATTGCTTTAGAATGAGCTTGAGCTGTATCAGAGCAAATATAAGAGCACATAGACTAGTATAGCATGTCCATGGAGCACTGTGGTCCTATATTACACAGAACTGATTCTAATGAGCTTTTGGTCATGTTAGAACGTCGTCACCTGCTTATAAACATACCTGGAGTTGTGTTTTGTTTCATTCACGTGTTGGAGCGATTATTTCAGTCTACATCTTAACACACGAACAGACCCCGCAACAGGAAACACTGATGGATTGACCCTAAATTCCCTGCAGTGTGTGGGGAGCAGGTGGACCACTGTGGGCAGGATGAGCAGCTCTGTGGGGTGGACATTTGGAGCTAATTTGAAATAAATGAAACACGATGAAGTGCAATCAGAGCTCGTGTTTCAGAAATACTCCACTGTGTGCACTGAGAGAAGCAGTGCAGTGGGAAAGGAGACTGCTTTAATTTCAAACATGCCAGAACACATAATAAAGAAGAAGACATGAAACAACCATTTTTTAAAATACAGAATGCAGTAAGAAGACTTTGATGTTCAGTCATTACCTCATCATTTCCTTTTTTCAATTTGCCACCATTCCAACATTTTTCTATTTCTATTCTATTCAAGAGTATCAACCCGTTTACTGTAGAACACACTTTTCATTGTTGTTCCATGTTGTGAAATCTGGTGAGTTACACATATCCACACATTTGTTCTTGAAACTTTTTTTTCCTACTTTGAAGAGAAATTGCATTGAATTCATCCATCTATTTTCTTCCACTTTATCCGGGCATGAGTCTGGGTAATCTGAACAGACTACACACACACACACACACACACACACACAGACACACACAGACACACACACACACATACACACAGACACACACACACACAATCCAATCCAATCCACTTTATTTATATAGCACATTTCATAAACTGAAAGCGTTTTCAAAGTGCTGCACAAAACCATCATTTAAAATAAACAAATAACCACAGAAACTGTTTAAAATAAACAAGTAATCAAATGCCCTCCCAGAGTGCATACAAATAAATATACCATAAAATAATAAAAACAATAAAAGATAAAAACACTAAAAAAATAAAATTAATAAAAAATAAATACTCTAAGAACAATAAAATAATAAAAAACCCTAGAATACAATAAAAGACACAGAGGACCACACAACTCAAGCGGTGTTAAAAGCCAGAGAATAAAAGTGGGTCTTAAGACGAGACTTAAAACACTCCACTGTGGAGCTGCTCGGACGTGGGGGGGCAGGGCGTTCCATAGTTTAGGACCAACCACAGAAAAAGCCCTGTCCCCTCTGGATTTAAGTCTCGTCTTAGGCACCACGAGCTGGAGCTGGACCTCAGAGCGCCGGAGTGTAGATTTGGATGAGGTCCGAGATGTAATCCGGGGCCAGTCCATTCAAAGCTTTAAAAACAAACAATAAAATTTTAAAATCAATTCTAAAATGAACAGGAAGCCAGTTCAAAGACGCAAGAATTGGAGTGATGTGCTCACGTTTTTTGATTCCTGTTAAAAGTCGTGCCGCAGAGTTCTGGACTAACTGTAAGCGTGAAAGAGCATTTTGTGATATACCAGTATAAAGAGCATTACAGTCGTCCAGACGCGAAGAAATAAAAGCGTGAACGACTTGTTCAAAGTGCTTAAAACTTAAAAACGGCTTGACTTTGAATAAAAGGCGAAGATGATAAAAGCCTGATTTAACGACTGTGTTGATCTGCTTGCTGAGTTTAAAATCCCTGTCCATGGTGACGCCGAGGTTGGTGGCGAAGGGATGAACATTATCTTTAAAGGGGCCCAAGTCCAATGAGGGATCAGTGGCCCAAAGAGCACAATTTCAGTTTTCCCTTCATTCAAACAGAGAAAATTTTGGGCCAACCAAGCTTTGACGTCACCAAGGCAGTTCAACAAGGGTGTCAGGGGGCCTTTCGCGTGCTTAGAAATCGGAAGATAAATTTGGCAGTCATCGGCGTAAAAATGATATAAAATGCCATGCTTTTTAAAAATTGCACCGAGTGGGAGCAGGTAGAGGGTAAAAAGAATAGGGCCAAGAATTGACCCCTGGGGGACTCCACAGTGCAACGGAGCAGCAGACGAGGTGGAGTCCCCCAGCCTGACAGTGCAGGATCTCCCAGAAAGATAAGACCTGAACCAGTTTAGGGCGGTCCCCCTGACACCCATACAGTCTTCAAGGCGGTTTAAAAGAGTTGCATGGTCGACTGTGTCAAAAGCAGCAGTCAGGTCTAAAAGCACTAAAATGGCAGAGCTGCCACCATCAGTTATTAAAAATAGGTCATTAAAAACCTTTAAAAGTGCAGACTCCGTGCTATGCAGGGCTCTATATCCTGAGTGGAAACGCTCTAAAATGCCATGTGCTTTTAAAAAACGCTGCAATTGACAAAGAACACATTTTTCCAATACTTGAGCCAAAAAAGGAAGCTTAGAGATTGGACGAAAATTTGAAACATTTGATGAGTCCAAACTTGGTTTCTTAAGGAGAGGTTCGATTACAGCCTTTTTAAAAAATGAAGGTACAACACCAGAGACTGCTGTTCATAATTTCACATACACTCGAGCCAATTGTTGTCCATACCTCCTTAAATAACCTTGGAGGGACGGGGTCAATAGGACTGGATGAAGCTTTAAGCTTATTAGCTATTTTAGAGAGAAACTCCAAAGACACACATACACACACACACACACACAGGCACACAGACATACACATACACACACACATACACACACACACACACGCATACACACACACACACACACACATACACATACACACACAGACACACACATACACACACACATACACACACACACACACACACACTTCCTCCAGCTCTTCCGGAGGGATCCCGAGGCATTCCCAGGACAATCGAGGGACATAGTCCCTCCTGAGGGAGGCGTCCAGGAGGCATCAGAACAGATGCCCTCCCCTCAGCTGCTCCTCTCCACGTGGAGGAGCAGTGGCTCTACTCCGAGCTCCTCCCCTGTGACTGAACTCCTCACCCTGTCTCTAAGGGAGCGCCCAGCCACTTTGCGGAGGAAACTCATTTGGGCCGCTTGTATGCGTGATCTTGTTCTTTCGGTCATCCCCCAAAGCTCTTGACCATAGGTGTGGGCAGGAACATAGACTGACTAGTCGAGAGCTTTGCCTTTCCACTCAGTGTAATGGAGAGTACATTGTATTGGATTCCACTTGTCATTATCCTTATTAAACTAATGCATCTTAATTGAGTAGTGCCCTCTTGTGGTGACCTGTAGTGATAAGTGCCCCTGGTGCTGTGAGCACATTCCCAGTTCATGAGAGACGGGCACAAGGTGGGTCACTGATTTTAGCTCTGTCGGCAAAACTCTGTTTGCTGTATTTCTGTTTAATTATTCATTATATGATCACAGCCTAATTGTTCACCTTCTTTATGTCATTTGGGACATTTAGGAGCAAATTTTATACAATGTATGTATACTTACGGTGTAATAAACAGAGTAAGGGACTGATACACATGTGGTGACAGGAGCTAACTTTTAGATGCTCATGTGACTTGCTCTCCTGTAGAGCTGCTCGTCGTGTTGAGCTGCGGTATCCTGACCTGTACACGTTTTGTTTCATGCAGATTAAAACCACAAAAGACAGCACCGTGTCCTGATCATTTGTTCATAACACAATGCAGATAAACTATATGAGGGTGAAAGATGAACACAGACAGGTTACTCCTGCACCAAGCTGGACTTTTGCACGGCCAAGTTCAGCAGCTCCTTCTTTACCACAACAGTCCGATACAGCGACCACATCACTGCAGATGCTCCACTGATCCGCCTGTCAATCTCATGCTCCAGCCCGCCCACTCATGAACAAAACATGAGATACTTGAACTCCTTCACTTGAGGCCATGACTCTCCACCCACCTGCAGCACCTCCACCCACCTCTTTTTCCATGTCAACTTTTTGGAGTTTTATAACGTTTCCTCATCAATAACAAGTCTGAAGAGGTTTTGGATGCCATCAGTGTATGTTTGAGTAATCCTGCGATGTCTCCCATGGTTAACAGTACGATTCTGTTCAAGAGTCATATGTCATCCATGCTCCCACACGTCAATTCTCCATAGAAATACAAAAGCAGGATACAGAACTATACACTGCAACTATAACACTACAATACACTACACTACAACATCATCAGGCGAATGTGTGTGATTGTGCTCTGAAGGGGGAGTGAAGTGCAGAGCAAAGGAAGGCTCTGTCAAAAAACAAACTGAAACATGTCAAACATTTTAGGTGAATATAGCATTTTTAAAATAAAAAGTAACTTGGTGATCTATATGTTCTGTGTTAGAAGTGTACTCACTCTTAGAAGTGTTTTGTGTTAGAAGTGTAGTGTCACTATTATAGGGCTGCTACCTTGACCTCAGCTCAGGAACACTCTCCTCTGCACTTCTGCTCACTAAACACATCTGTTAGCACATCATTGGCACTTATTCAACTTGTTCAGAATAGAATATCATCTTAATTAAATTAATATTTTTCCTGAAATTAGTGTTTTATTTATTTAGGGTATTAACTGCTAACAAATACAGCTCATACTGACATCACCATGTTACCTTTTATTGTTTTGAAGGTGCTGTATTCAGGGAAAACAAGCCATAAAAGTGAAAGTTTTATTGTTTTATGTTAATAGCGTGTTGATGCCCCTGTTTGATGCCCCTGCCTTCCCCTTGTTAAGTTGCTCCCCCTTCAGAGTCACAACACAATCAGCGTACATCCCACGAACCAAACTACTGCACATTCCATCAGGTTTGTCAAATTGTTGTGTACATGTTGTGGCACTTATTCCATTTTGACCAATACATCCAATGTTACTTAACAGCGCCACCCTAGATAGTGTCATGAACACTCAACGTTAAACCCAAATAAGGCAACGCAAATACGTGATTGAATGGACCAGAGACAGGTAGAAAATATACAACTTGTATTACATTTAAAATAACCACCTCACATTTTCTGCAACAGTAGCAATACAACAATACACTACACTGTGGTCTACTCCATTCAGTGTAGTGAAGGCAGTAGTGAGCACCACATAGAGAAACAAAACAGCCACTGCACAAGAGGATGTACCAGCACAGACGAGAGGGCAACAGTGGAACCCAGTCTGTCGGACATCACCTGAAAGCCACAGGCCACTCCTTTGAGGATAGTGAGGTACAGATCTGAGCCAGAGAGAAGAACTGGTTTGAGAGAGGAGTTAAAAAGGCTATTTTGTTAAGAAAGACAATCCATTGTTGAACACAAATGGAGGCCTCAGACATCATCTGTCTCCCATTTACAACTCCATCCTCAGACCTAAATCAAAACAAAGAGAAGAGGACAGTCAGGTCAGGCCCAGAGTTGTGAAAGCTCCCATCAGGGGCCTGAATGACGCCACACTCAGTGCAGTTCATTAGGCCAAGCTAACAAAAAGAAACAAGTAGCACAGTTAGTTTCAGAGTAGTTTCATTGTAGCTGCGAAACGTATTCGACCAAAAAACATTTGTCCAGTTGTCCAATTGAATTTCTCCTTTACCATTATGTTTTAATATATTTATAAAGAATTGTTGTGTGGAATCATATATGATGTAGGCCTATGGACTGAGCATTACACAGAATCTTACAGCTAATGATTAGTGCCTGGAAGAGATCACTAAAATGCTCAAACATGCATGGATGACATCGAAAACCTGTTCAGGCATGTTTTTGACAAGGTAATAAGATTATGGTAGAAAGCTTTAAAAACCTGTTTGGACAATACCAATTTAAAGAAAATTTGCCTTTATTTTGAGGAGTAAAAAAGAAGGGTTTTTTTTCCTACAGTCCCTGGTCATGCCTTCATCTTTCTAAGGAGTGATTTTGCGCAGCAGAAAGAATCGCCTAATTCTGAAGCCTTGTTTGAGCCCCTGATTGAAGCATTTTCTAAAGCAGCCTGAGATATCCGACCGTGTCTGGGTTCTGGTGATACATCCAGCTTATTCAAACAGTTGGGCCTGCAGATACACCAGTGCTGGATGTGAATATCTGTAACTGTAATATTGAGGGCTTATATGACATGATGAGTGTGAATTCATTTGATCTCACTAGAGAAGTATTAAATGTGATATTTTGCAAATAATTCAAGAGAAACATGAAAACCAGGGTTGTTTCAGGCTACGGGGCAAACTGGGCACCAGGGGCGGCACCAGATACTTTTAGTTGCAGGGGCTTTGTGGGTGCTCAGTTCTTCTTTGGGGGTGCTCACTTAACCTGTGAATTTAGAGCTTTTTATGGTTCAAGCACACCCCCACCCTCTACCATGTTTGCTTTGCTATTTAGTTTAAATGCAGGCCCCTCTGTTGTTCTATAAACTCCAATATGGAGTTCGTCTTTGACTGTAGGCTCATTTTCAACACTTTGTGGTTGCCATTTGATCATCTTTAGTCAAGATTGAATGTCCTATGAAAATGGGCCAAAGATCTTTGGAGGAGCCCCGCCCCCGTTCTTCAGAAACATGCCTAAAAAAGTTTTAGATGTCATCCATGCATGTTTGTATAATCTGGTGATCTCTCCTGGGCTCTATTCCACCCCTCCTTGTGGTTAGCTGTACAATCCTATTTAAAACCTTGTCCAACATCACCCATGCTCCTGGCAATTTTCCATAAATATACAAACATGATAGCAAACTGTACACAACAACCACAGCAGCACTGTTAAAAGAACAGTTAAGACTTGTAATACTTTGTTTCCTGTGTGTATATCGCGGTGTACACACACAAACACACACACACACGGTAGAAACATCTAGCTGATAACCAGAGGTGGGTAGAGCCAAAAACATTTCCTTTACAGTAATATTACTTAAGCCAAAGAACAATGTAGTGGTCCAAGATATTACTCAAGCAAGATTTTTTAAAAAGAATATGGGAAAACTACTATTCAATTAAGAGTAATTGTGGGGACGTAACACCTGGCCTATAAGTGGAAGTACAAAACATTAAATAATGCACCGAATCTGGTATTTCAAAGGACAGATACAAATATTAGACAAACTAAATCACACCTGAAGGAGCACTGCAAGAAACCAAAATGTTCAAATCATTTCATAGTGTCAACATAAAGCTCTTGTCTCTTGCAGACTTACTCACAGTGAACAAGTACTGTTAGCTCAATAAAAAGATTACTCAACTAGGAGTAAAAGTACGGTGCTAGAAAAGTACACTGAAAAGTACAATTTCTTTAAAAAGTTGCTCAGGTAAATGTAACTGAGTACTACCCCTGACTTCTCTCTGTGTCATTATGAGTGTGTGGTGTAAACGGGTGAGTGGGTGCTGATGTAAAGTGCTTTGAATGCCCATAGAGGAAGAGAGCTACAACAGAGTAAATGTGGGAAACTATCAGCCACTTCGTGCTTTCTCATGCATCAGCTCAGAACATCTGCACCATCTGCTGCGTCAGTGAGAGTAGGGACAGCTGTAATAAAGAATGTTGTGTATATGAAAGGACAAAACATTAATTTATTTTTCCTTTATTTAACCAGGAACGTCCCACTGAGATTACTAATCTCTATTTCAAGGGAGTCCTGCCATGCACACATCACTTGCATTCTAGGCAATGTGGGTGAAGTGCCTTGCCTAAGGACACAACAACAGTTTTTGCCACTGGCCCCACTGTGGCACCTGGAACTCCCAGAAGTCTCTCATCCAAGTGCTAACCAGGCCAGGCCCTGCTGAGCTTCTGAGATCTGATGGGATCAGGCTTTGACAAGGAGGTCTGGCCACTAATAATGCACATTCAAAGTGCTGCACCTAATTTTTATTGTCTTAAAGAGAAATGTACTTTACTCCTATACCTTAAATGCTACATTTCCCTCCACAGATATGCCTCCTTAGACAATCACTGGCCCAGCTCATGCTGAACGATGTTACATGCAGTATAACATTCTCGTTGTCTTCTCCAGGCTCTTTTACATCTGTCACAGGTGCTCAGGGCGAACCTGCTCTGAACTGTGAAAAGCACAGGGCACCAGTGGCAAACTTGCCAATTCTGGTATGGTCTAGCAAATGCAAGTGGAGCTCCACAGTGCTGGGCACTGAGCACAGGGCTCACTACAGGATGTGGCACCCTCAAGCCACCCTCATAAAGTGTGTTTGTTTCACACACCAGTGTCCTGCTGGAGGTCATTCTATAGGGTACAGGCAGTGCTTAATTTGTTCCTCCTGCACAAAAGAGCAGATATGGGTCCTGCAGATGGGTGGAGGACCTTCTCTCTGTCCTACAGTAACTGCCTGTCTCCTCCATGCTCTGGAGATGGTGCTGGGAGACACACTAACTCTCCTTGCAATGGCACATCCGGATGCTCCATCCTGGAGAAGCTGGACAATCTGTGCAACTCCTGTAGGGTTAAGAAATGACCTCATACTCCCAGTAGTGCCATAGCAGCACTAGTGGAAAACAAGCCAAAAAAGACCTGTTTTAGGCGATGGCTCAGGTCCCGTTTACATGTACACGAGTATTTTTAAAAATTGAGACATTTCCCTTCATTTGTACCCATCTTTTACATGCAAGCAAGAATTTACCATCCATCCATCCATCCATCTTCTCCCGCTTAATCCAGCTGGGTCGCGGGGGCAGTTTGCTGCCCAATACTCATAGCACCTGACCCCCCCTATGAACCCCTCTGCAGGTGGTGAGCCCACAGGAGGGTGGACAACATGGTCCTTGATGTTAGTTCATAGGGGTCCAAGAATTTACCTCTGAAAACAAATCTCAAAAAAGACTTCTGGAAAAGTACAGTTTCCCATTTGCATGTAAAGTGAGATAAACAGAGTTTTAGTGCGACCAATGTTTCCCTTTAGGTCTGATGATGATCATAGAAGCATCATAGCAGCAGTCGTATTTCTTCTGGTGCAAAGACTTTCATGTGTTTGGATTTGCATTTGCAATTGTACTTCTTGAGTAAAATTTTTGGTTACTCGATCCACCTCTTTTCAAACGTAACATTCAGGAGCATAACTGACTTTGTTAACATGTTTGTGGTGCACAAATCACCAGATGTGTTGTTTGTAAAGGGCCTGTGGGAGTCTTTATACTCAAGGTTTCTGTGTGAGTGTGGCCAGCAGAGCATCCCCCATCTCCTGTGTGTGTGTATATGTGTGTGTGTGTGTGTGTGTGTATGTATGTATGTGTGAGTGTGTCTATGTATGTGTGAGTGTGTGTATGTATGTGTGAGTGTGTGTGCATGTGTGAGTGTGTGTGCTTGTGTGTGCATGTGTGAGTGTGTGCTTGTGTGTGCATGTGTGAGTGAGTGTGTGTGCATGTGTGTGTGTGTTTGTGTGTGCATGTGTGTGTGTTTGTGTGTGCATGTGTGAGTGTGTGTGTTTGTGTGTGCATATATGAGTGTGTGTGTATGAGTGTTTGCATGTATGAGTGTGTGTGTGCGCGTGTGTGTGTATGAGTGTGTGTGTGCGCGCGTGTGTGTGTGTTTGCATGTATGAATGTGTGTGTGCGTGTGTGTGTGTGTATGAGTGTGTGTGTTTGCATGTATGAGTGTGTGTGAGCCTCAGTGCTCTAAGTGCACCGGAGCATTAGAGCAGAAGCAGCCGCTGTAATCTCTCCATTTGAGCCTCTTTTATGTCTGTGGCCCAAATGTTGTGCTAAATACTTGATACCGAGTGGTGTCCCTGTGCTCCTGAATATTTAACAGCCTCTCCAGCAGCGCCATTGGTCCAGCTACTATTATCTTCACAGTCTTGTGGTTGATTTCAGTTTTGCTTATTTTTATGCAGAGATGTGTTTTATAGCATGTGTTCTTGAAATGTCTTTGTTGCACTTGCACATCAGGTTTATGTTTATCAGAAATGTTCTGGATAAATACATGAGCCTTAATAATGAGAGCTTAGAGGTAAGGTAAGGTTTATTTATACAGCGCTTTACACAGACACATGTCCCCAAAGCGCTTTACACAGCATTTTACAACTTATTCTTCATTCACTCCATACCTGGTGGTGGTAAGCTACTGTTGTAGCCACAGTTGCCCTGGGGCAGACTGACGGAGGCGCGGCTGCCAAGCCAAGCGGCGCCAATGGTCCCTCCGACCACCACCAACACTCACTCACACAACTTTCACATCTACAGTGCATGTTTTTGAGTTGATGGGGGAAACCGGAGTGCCCAGAGGAAACCCATCCAGACATGGGGAGAACATGCAAACTCCACACAGAAAGGTCCGGGCGGCCCGGGCGACCTGGGGATCGAACCCGCAACCTTCTTGCTCTGAGGCATGAATGCTAGCCACTCAGCCACCGTGCTAGCTGAATGAGAGCAGTAAATAAATGTCCACTGTGTAAATCAAATGGTAGTTTTAAATGAAGAATGCAGAAGTTAGCAGACTCTTTTGTTAAGTTGTTTTAGATGAATATTGTAATTTAAATGTGCAAATTGTGACTGATTCACAGGTATCAGAGGTTACTATAACTATAACTATATAAGTACAATGTGTCTTCTTTAAAGGGCCTTTACCCAATTATTTGGATTTGAGCAAAAACTCCAGGAGCATTTTCTGTCAGACTAATTGTAATTGTTTGTGTTTCAGCTTAGATCATTTCTATGAGGTGTCCAGAATAACATACCAAAAGTCCTAAGAAATCCTAATTGAGGAAATTTGTTAAATTCTCATCAATCTGAGATACAGGCGTACAAGCCACAGAGCTGCGAGAGCAACACCCTATTCCTGTCTGCCACCAGCGTGAAGAGGACACTCCTCCTTCAAACCACCTTCAACCCACCAAAGCAGCAGGTCCAGACAACCCAGGTCGTGTGCTGGAGGATTGAACAGAGGAGCTAACAGAGGTCTTTACAAACATCTTCAACACCTCTTTGGAACAAGCCAATGTCCCATCCTGCTTCAAAGCCACCACCATCGTACCTGTGCCAAAGAAACCATCCCCATCCTGCTTCGACTACCGCCCTGTGGCACTGTCGCCCATCATCATGAAGTGTTTTGACCAGCTACTCCTGTCTCACATTAAATCCACCCCCACCCGGGACCCCTTCCAGTTTGCATACCGAGCCAACTGTTCCACTGAGGATGATCTGCTCTGCCCTCCACCAGCCCTCACCCATCTGGGCAATAAAGACAATGTTGTTCATAGACTTATTTTCAGCATTGAACATCAAAATACCACAACAAATCATCGGCAAACTCGAAAATCTCCTCTCAGCACCTCCCTCTGCAACTGGCTGATAGAGTTCCTCAGCCAGAAAGCACAAGAAGAACGTGTGGGCAATAATACCTCAAGCACCATCACTCTGAGCACGGGGGCTCACCAAAGCTGTGTGATCAGTCCTCTGCTCTTCACCCTGCTGACACCTGACCAAACAACAGCCTACAGCACCAACCACCGATGTGAAGTTCACCTACAGCACCAACCACCGATGTGAAGTTCACCTACAGCACCAACCACCGATGTGAAGTTCACCTACAGCACCAACCACCGATGTGAAGTTCACCTACAGCACCAACCACCGATGTGAAGTTCACCTACAGCACCAACCATCGATGTGAAGTTCACCTACAGCACCAACCACCGATGTGAAGTTCACCTACAGCACCAACCACCGATGTGAAGTTCACCTACAGCACCAACCACCGATGTGAAGTTCACCTACAGCACCAACCACCGATGTGAAGTTTGAGGACAACACAACTCTGGTGGGGCTCATCACCAAGGGCGACCAGACCCACTACAGGAAAGAGGTCGACCTTCTGACCACTTCTGCAGGTGCACATCAATGAGGACCTCTCCTAGACCACCAATACTGCACGGATTAAAACTAATAGCGTATGAATGACAAGGACTGAACTTAATAGTAACAATAGTTTTCTGTCACTTGTGTTTTGTTAGATTAAACCTCTTTTTTACCAATATAAACATTACATTGACTGGCTGCTAGCTTAACAACAAAACCACATTTGAAGCAGTAATTACTGTAACAGATGTTTTTTCTTGTGAAAGAATGATCTGTTTTTCCTGTTATGTTGTTGATCAGATTAAAATGACCAAATAAATGAAGTAAAGTGACTTTGGTTTTGTCTGAAGCGGCAGCAGTCTCGGAACGACATCAGTTGCTGTTGCTCAAGTCGCACCTGACCAGCCTTTATGGAGCTTCTGTGATTTCTGTGTTGTAGGACGACCTTTAGGGGGATTCAAAAATGATGCACTGCCGTTTGCTTTTGAAGTCTTGACGCCCATGATAAAAAGTCGTAATCTATGACACCTGAAGAGTTATAACTTTATTTCACTGTGCCATATACGCTGTTGCAATATTGAAATGATGAAGTTGTTTGTAACAAATGTCTTACAATGGCTTATGAAGTTACTCCTGTCTCTTCTCGCACACATTTTTCTGTTTCTTTCATCACTGTCTCATTAAAAGCAGACAGCACACACACACACACTGTTGACCTTCACCTGGCGAGTTATATGCTTGGTTGCAGATAAGACTCATGGGAAACCAACAAGTACAGTACTCCCAGGGATTGGATGTAGCAAAGGGCAGATAAGAAGCAGACATTACGAAATGGAAATGTACTGGGATTGAAGGACGGAGGCGGACCAGGAGGCGTTTACAACATTTGCATATTCATGATGAAAACATGCCCGCACCCCTATGAACTAACATCAAGGACCATGTTGTCCACCCTCCTGTGGGCTCACCACCTGCAGAGGGGTTCATAGGGGGGTCAGGTGCTATGAGTATTGGGCAGCACGCTGCCCCCGCGACCCAGCCGGATTAAGCGGGAGAAGATGGATGGATGGATGGATGGATGATGAAATGTTTGAAATAGCTGGGTTAGAGGATTGTTCGTGGTGTTGCTCGGTTTGCTCTGCGGGGAATCCACGCTTAGACTGTTTCCCAGGGAACCTCGTAACCCAGCATGCTGTATTGGAAATATTGTTAGGGGAATAAATTGGCTTGAATTGAACTTCACGAATCCTGGTCTTCAATCTGGTATGTGCTAAAATGCGTCTAGGGAGATCTTGTTACGATGTCGAGTAATTGGAGTCCCCTATTTCAGTTTTGAACAGCGACACCTTCTGATTGTATTTGTTTGAGTTTAAGATTGGAGAAAGAGGACGATATTTCTTCACACCTGTGGATGATTATTGTACAATTTGCACATTTAACATCTCAATAAGATATCTAAATAATGATATATCTAAAAGGCCTTAATAAAAGAAACAAATCTGTTGACTTCCACAGAACAGATCTGCTTTAAACCTTTTCTATTCATGCTTTTTGTTTAATAAGTTGAATTCTCGGAAACCTTTGAATTAGAGGCTGAGCATCTCAGTGTGAGGCTGCACTGCTCTCTCTGCAGCACCGCTCCCCAAACACATTCCTCTAAATTAGAATTAGCTTTAATGTTTTCTGCGCTCCTCTCTCCAAGTCTCCTCCCTCCTGTCTTTCCTCTCTCTATCCTGCTTCCTTGTCTGCTGCCTACTATGTCCTATCCTCTATCTTCTATCTCCTTGTCTCTTCTTTTCTTTTTCCTTTGTCCTTCGTCCTCTCTCAATCTTATCTTTCCTTGTCTCCTACCTCCTCTCTCTTCCCTCAACTCCCTGCCTCCTACCTCCTCTCTCTGTCTCCTCTCTCCTTGTCTCCACCTTCCTCACTTTGTCCACTTTGCCCGCCTTCCTCGCTTTGTCTCCCTTCTCCTTATTTCCTCCCTGCTCACTTTGTCTCCTCTCTCCTTGTCTCCCCCTCCTCTCTCTGTCTCCTCTCTCCTTGTCTCCGCCTTACTCACTTTGTCTTGTCTTTCCTTGTCTCCCCCCTCCTCTCTGTGTCTTCTCTCTCTTTGTCTCCTCCATCCTTTCTCTGTCTCCCTTCTCCTTATCTCCTCCCTCCTATTTGGCCTCTTCCCTCTTCTATCTATCTCCTCTCTTCTTATCTCCTCTCTCCTTCCATGTCTCCTTTCTCTCCTCCATCCTCATTCTCCCCAGTCTTATGCATAAGCCTCTGTACAGTCTGTGTGCAGCCTGAACACATGATGTGCTGCTCAGTGGCAGGAGGACAGGGCTGCATGGAGCATGAGACCAAAGAAACTTATAGAAATAATAAAGTGGATTGTGTTTGACAAGATTCTCAGACAGTTGTACAGTAGCTCCTCTGTCTCACTGGGGGTGGTGACAGCTGAAGCCACAGCCGCCCTGGGGCAGACACTGTCATTCATAAACTGGGACAGACTGAGAATATTAAACATGGCAATGTGAAGGAATAAAACCATCAGCCTGCAGGTTAGTGCATCCACATCTCTTCATTATTAGCTTAGCTTGATTAACCAGTTTACGTCACTATATGTTGCACGGATCTTCCCTTTCGAAACCAAAGTATATTTCAATATACTAGAATTTATATTACAATACATAAGGAAATAGATGTCAATATATGAGAAACATATATATATATATATATATATATATACACACACACACACACACACACACACATATATATATCGCTGCAATATATAGATGGACAACCTATTGCTATATATTGATTCTTATATATTTACTTATATAAATACAGCTTCCAGATATATGAACGTCCATAAACAAAAGGATTTGTGTGAGGCACCAGGAGAAAGTCCATGGACAGAGGTCCTTGAGAAGTTTATTCCCTGTGGGCTGCACTAAAGGACGGTGTTTCCACTACAGGATTATTGCTGCTTTTGTTGCATTAACACTGTTTGTTTTATTACCATGATGGACAGTTGTCCTTCTGAAGATGTTTTATTGATGTATATTTTTATGTCAGTATTTTTTGTTTATTTATAGTTGTTGTTTCCATTGGAACACAAAATATAACGTTGGAACTAATTATGAAGCATTTATGGCACATCTCCACCAACGCACAGTTTACCATTTGCTCATCACATTATGTAGAACCAGCACCTTTGATTATGTCTGTCGCTCAGTGGACCTTAAGCTGCCGCTTTAAAAATGCATTAAACCTCATTCAATTATTGTGAACTAGACCAATGTTGTTTTTCAAATATGACAGACATTGTCTATCAAATATATGACAGACATTACACATGACACTAATTCATATTTACTATCGAAACAATACATGGCATTTAATCAATATATTTTTAAAATATTTAAGACATATTGAGGTATACTATGTCATCATTTTATATATTCTTAATGCCTCTAAGATATAATTTCACACATATTTCAATATATAGAACAACATATTATATCATAATTATATTATATATCATATTTCTTTACTGCAATATAGCAATATATATCCTTTCCATATATATATATATAAAAAAAACGTGTTTCTCACCTTCCACGGTGGTTGGTCTCTCACCCTCATCAGCTCGGGTTCTACCAGAGGCCTGGGAGCTTGAGAGTTCTGTGCAGTATCTCTGCTGTTCCCAGTACTGCACTTTTCTGGACTGAGATGTCTGTTGTCCTTCCGATGCTTTCACCTTCAGGCTTCTCCAGCTCTTCTTTGAGCCCCTGGTATTTCTCTAGTTTCTCGTGTTCCTTTTTCCTGACATTGCCATCGCTCGGTATTGCAATGTCCACCACCACGGCTTTGTTCTCTCGCTTATCCAGAACCACGATGTCTGGTTGGTTCATCACCATTCTGTCAGTCTGTATTTGGAAGTCCCACAGGATCTTGGCTCATTCTCCACCACCTTTGGAGGTGTTTCCCACCTTGATCCTGGGGTTTCCAGCCCGTACTCTGCACAGATGTTTCTGTACACTATGCCCGCTACTTGGTTATGTCGCTCCATGTCGCTTTCCCTGCAGCATCTTACACCCTGCAGTTATGTGCTGGACTGTCTCAGGCACTTCTTTGCACAACCTACACCTTGGGTCTTGTCTGGTGTAGTAGATATGGGCCTCTATTGCTCGGGTGCTCAAGGCTCCTGTGCAGCCAGGATGAGCCTCCGTGCTGTCCTTCAGACCAGCCCTCTCCAGCCGTGGTAGGATTTCTTGATATCAGCCACTTCAGTTATATAGGTAGCCTATAGTCTTGCCCAAGGACCCACACTGGTTTTGCTCCTAATCCACCCCCAAGGGCATTAAGAGCAAAACCAGTGTGGGTCCTTGGGCAAGACCCTTTACGCTACTGCCCACCTCATACAATGATGAGAGGCGATAAAACTTACGAGATGCTCAGACGTCGCTCAGCCAAACAAGGTCTGCGTCAGGTGTCGAGGAACCAGGACACCTTGATGAGAAATATATATATATAGTCACATCGTATATTGATAAATGTATTTTTATTGCTTCCTCTGCTGCTTCCTAAATCTTTCATTGTTTCCTCCCTCATAGTCCCCTACAGTATTTCCTTATTTCCTCTCTCCTTGTCTCCTCTTTCCTTTTTTCTGCTCTCCTTGTCTCCTGTATCCTTGTTCCCTCCCTCCTTACCTCCTTGTCTCCTTCCTCCTCGTCTCCTATCTCCTTTTCTCTGCTCTCTTCACTGATTTATCATTATTTCCTCTCCTGTCTCTTGTGTCCTCTCTTCCTCTTACCCCTCTCCTTTCCTCTCCTTTCTCCTCCTCCTCCCGCCTTCCTCCCCTCATCTCCCGTCCACTATATAAACCACTTTCTATGTGTGTACTTTTACTCCGTTGCCATAGCAATGGTTCACAGTGTTTTCTATCATAGATCCCATAGTCTGCTGTACACATATGGATCTGCAGTTCTATCTGCAGCATTTGCTCCAAATACAATCCCCGTCTTACCAAACATTTAGGGTTTTTTTTCTGGATAAATCTGTAGTTGAATCTAAACATCTAAACAAATGATTTGGATTCAGAAGGTGTTCAGTCCCGTCTTGTATTGCAGTGAAAATTGGACTTAAGTTTTATACCATCTTGTCTCCTCCTCTCTTCCTCCTCATCACTTCACTCCTTGTCCCCTCTTTACTTGTCTCCTTTCTTCTCCTTTGCTCTTTTTCCCCTCTCCTGCTTCCTTTTCTTGTTTTGTCTCTCGTTGTCTGTCTATCTCACTGAACTGAAGTTCACTTTGGTAAGTATTGTATCATGAAACATGGTGGAGTCCTTCAGGGGCAGTAATGGAGGTGGTGACCCTGGCGCGAGCCTGAAAAGTGCGTGTGATGCCTTCAAGGACTCCATTTTGTTTGGAACTCCCCTTCGTCTCCCGATGGTTTCTCTGAGCTGCTGCATTCAGTGTGATGAAGGGCAGCACTGCCTTCAGTGCCCTCCACCCGCTGTGTCTCGTTCTCTTTTCCACGTCCTCTGGAGCGCCTTGAACGCATCACAGGCTTCAGTCTTTTAAACATCTTCACTTAGTCATGTGGTCTTTAGGGCTTTTGGAGCTCTGAACAAAGCACTCTGAAGGGGTGTTTCATGAAAACTGATAATAATAATGAATCTGTCTTTTTTCAAGTCACAGTGTGTGAATTTTTAGAAAAAAAAAGATTCAAGTAAAAGCCTTTTTTTTTGCATTTTTGTATGAAAAGAGCTCTATAAATACAGTTTGACTGATTGATTGAGAAGAATTTCTTTGGCTATAATGTTCCACAGTATGGCATATAACCTATCTATCTTCAAGGAGAATGTTCTGACGATTGGTTTCACTTTTATTTTCTATGGAATCGTGCAGGTGACACCTGCCACCTCCACACTGTACCTCTGCAGTATGTAACACTTGCAGAGTTGAATTTTTGTTCTGTGACCTCACAAATCCTGCTAAAATTCATCTTGTTATGTGAGTTTTTAGCCAAAAAATAGAAAGTTTTGCTTGTTTCCGCAAAACTCATTATTTCATGAGCTTGTAGTATTCCAGACACTAATGAGTGAACCAGGCAGAGCGTTTTGTTTGTTAGACTCGTGGCTGTTGTCAGATGGGTTAAAGTGGTGTTAAGCTTCTTCAGTGTGAAGCAAATTGGTGTTTTATGTGGAAGTTCAGAACTTGCCCCCATCACTACACTAGTTTGTTGCCTTGACAGACTCACTGCCACAGTGAGATCTCCACCGAGGAAACACTGATCTGTGCCGTTTTTTGGCTTCTGACAGAATTCACCACCTCTAGCACCGGACTTTAGCTTCAAATGTGCCCGAGTTCAACTTTAAGTCTAGTCAGTGAAAGCACTAGACGAGAAAACATGTATTCAGTCCAGAATACTTTGCAAACAAAATTCCAGTAAACAGAGGTCAGGGCCTTTACAAAGGAGATGCATGAATAATAATAATAAAAAACATCAAACCCACAACCTTAGCAATATACTGCACACAAGGAATGTGTTAATTTATATACAATTAATGTTAATTGAACCGAATATTATTCAATTCTTTTAATGAAACATCTGTATCTGTGTTATTTTGGGATTTACACATTTCTCTTTGAGCATATTTGTCTCTGAAACTGGTTGTGTCCAGTGGCAGAACATTGATAATAATAGATTTAGAACTGAATATCATAGTAAAATACTGAAACAGGTCAAACACCTGAGCATAAATCCAAACACTCAAATTCCAGTCCGTTTGTTCTTGTGAGGTTTTCCTTTGCTCACACTCTTCTCAGACCTCGGCTCAAACCTCATCACAAAACTGAATTGACTAAATGCAAATGAGGAGCTGATTATGGGAAAGTGTGTGCGGCGATAGTGGCAGATGTGTCATTCGTCTATGATGGATGAGCCTGGTCAGACCTGAGGCCTGAGGCCAGTGGGGCCCAGACTCTGTCTGAGCACATCGGATCTAACATGGGCTCTGGACAGATGGCGAGAATGATTCATTTTATTTCGAGTTTGTGCCAAGAGAGAGAAACAATATTCATACATACTACAACATACTACATACACACTGTAAACTACGATGGAGTGATGAGAGGAGGAATAAGCAGAGGTAAACTACTCATTTACATTACTTCTGTCGAGGGACTAGAGATGAAAATAGCTGTGTGGCTAACTCTGGCATATGTACATGCAAATGTTGATTAATATGCACTGTCCCTGAAATAAATAAATAAAATTAAAAAACTTGAGTACATTTTTTAAAGAAATTATACTTTCCGGTACTTTTCTGGCAGTATACTTTTACTCATACTAATATGTCTATTTGAAGTAGCAGTACTCTTACTTGAGTAAAGGTTCAGTGCCTCTGTGAGTTCGTCTGCAAGAGACAGAAGCTTCATGTTGACAAGATGAAATGATTTGAACGTGTTTTGGGCAGATATTGTGCATTATGTAATACATTGTCCTTCAAATTAAATGAACTTAATACAATATAAATATAAATCAGATGTTACTCTTTAAGTTACTATTTCTTGACTAATTTGAAAACTACTTTGTACTTTTACTTGTATCATATTATTTTAAAATATTGCTACTCTAATTTCAGCACAATTTTCAAATACTGTACCCACGTCTGGGACATGAGGTACAGGAGCGAAGGATGAAGGAGACAAATGTGCTATTCTGGAGATCTCACACAGAGGGAGAGGACAGCAGAAGGAGGGAGGAGAGAGGTAGGGAGTGGAGAGGAAAGTAGGGGATAAGAGGAGGAGGAGAAAAAAACTGCCAATTCTGACCGACTTGTGGACCCAGCTCTGAACCTCAGCTTTTACTGCACTGGGCTCAGCAATAATGTAATACACGCACCACAGATTTCCCACTGTGGACCCTTAGAAAAGCAGTCCAAGATGAACTTAGAATGATTCATGCATGTTTGAATCCTCTTTATACTGCACTGCACCGACCATCCACCACAAGTACACCCCCACTGCCCCCGACTTCCATCGTTCTTATTTCATTCTGGTAATTGGTGATGCATGTAGAATCTGACAGCATCACATTTTACTGCTCACTAGTGGGATGTAGAGCTATCTGTTCAAATTGAAGTCAGTGAACTTGTTTCTTTTCGTAGTTGTAGATCAATATTGTAATTTTATAAAAAACTGGGGTACCGAACTTTGAAAAAGCCAAGTTCATTTGCTGCCAACAGGAAAGTCTAAAACATTTTATGCAGACCCAAACAACAGAGGATGCAGTGACCTTGGGCATGCTGTGGCACTTCTCCCATCTCACTTTATTATACATGACGTCATTTAGTCATGGTGGGGTCAGAGAGGCCCAGTCAGTCAGTCAGTATTATGACAACTAAGAGACTTTGAATGTCCAAGAAGCAGAGCTGCAAAATTTGGAAAAAATTCTAACTGGGATTTTCTGACATGTATTATTACAGTGGTTCGATTTGCAATTTACAGCAACATTTGGCATTATGCAAAATCTAAAAGCTTTCTATTATAATTTAGATGTCATCATGTATGTTTAAATAATCTAGTGATCTCTTCCTGGTCCTATTCAAACCTTCTTTATGGTTAGCAAAAGAATTCTGTCCATACAAAGGCATGATCCAAAACAACACACTGCAGCTTCACAATCCTGATGCATGAGCCAAACGCAGGCCTATTGTGATGTGATAGAATAGCCCACAGAAGTGTCATACCTCTATTAAATAAAAGGATTTTGTTCAGAATGAACACTGTAAACAATTCCATCCACAAGACTGAAATATGAAGTGAAACACTAATGCAAGAAGCCCCGGCATTAGGAAAAACATGTTTGTAGAGGTGGAAATTGCAGCTGTAACAAGATTTGATGACAAAAAACTGAAAACATATGTTGTACTCGTCTTTGTATCATTGTATCATAAATGCAGCCTTTGCCATTTGATAATGGCCCAACTCAAATTGTGATTCCATTGTGACATATTGTGCAGCTTGACCATGAAGAGCTGTGTTTTATTTTCTGCACCACCAGCTTCACACGTCACGTCCTGATTCAGAGGAGGCTGAATGATACACTGCTGCTGCTTTCTCACAGTTTTTGGAGTAAAGACATATCCATGCTCTGCAGCCGATGTCATCAACATTCCTTGAGGATCTGATGCTAATTGTAGGCACTGCTCTGTCTAAATACTGTTACTCAAATTAGACTTTAATCTGGGTTTTAGATTACGTGACTTTGTTGTAGCTACAGCGGGCGAGCTCATATTTGCAGACATCATTTCATAAATCCCAACAGAAACAGGCCACTATGATCACTGACACTGTAAGAAAACACAGTGCACAAATAATCTGTGACAACTGCACAACCGACGAGGTCAAACACATGCAGGACTGTAGGTGGACCAATGGTTCTGGTATACAGTTTTCCATGAGGATGGGTTGATTGTGTGTGTGTGTGTGTGTGTTTTGTTTGTGCAGGTGTGTGTGTTTTTTGTGTGTGCAGGTGTGTGTGTGTGTGTTTTGTGTGTGCAGGTGTGTGTGAGTGTTTTGGATGTGTGCAGGTGTGTGTGTGTTTTGTGTGTGCAAGTGTGTGTGTGTGTGAGTGTTTTGCATGTGCGCAGGTGTGTGTGTGTGTGTTTTGTGTGTGCAAGTGTGTGTGTGTGTGTGAGTGAGTGTTTTGCGTGTCTGTAGGTGTGTGTGTGTGTGTGTGAGTGTTTTGCGTGTGCGCAGGTGTGTGTGTGTGTGTGAGTGTTTTGAGTGTGCGCAGGTGTGTGTGTGTGTGAGTGTTTTGAGTGTCTGTAGGTGTGTGTGTGTGTGTTTTGCGTGTGTGCAGGTGTGTGTGAGTGTTTTGCGTGTGCGCAGGTGTGTGTGTTTTTTTGTGTGTGCAGGTGTGTGTGTGTGTGTGTGTGTGTGAGTGTTTTGCGTGTGTGCAGGTGTGTGTGTGTGAGTGTTTTGCATGTGCGCAGGTGTGTGTGTGAGTGTTTTGCGTGTGTGCAGGTGTGTGTGAGTGTTTTGCGTGTGCGCAGGTGTGTGTGCGTGCGTGTGTGTGAGTGTTTTGCGTGTCTGTAGGTGTGTGTGTGTGTGTGTGTGAGTGTTTTGCGTGTGCGCAGGTGTGTGTGTGTGTGAGTGTTTTGCGTGTCTGTAGGTGTGTGTGTGTGTGTGTGAGTGTTTTGCGTGTGCGCAGGTGTGTGTGTGTGTGTGAGTGTTTTGCGTGTGCGCAGGTGTGTGTGTGTGTGTTTTTTGTTTGTGCAGGTGTGTGTGTTTTTTTGTGTGTGCAGGTGTGTGTGTGCGTGTGTGTGTGTGAGTGTTTTGCGTGTCTGTAGGTGTGTGAGTGGTTCACACCTCTGTCCACACTTGTTTTATCTCAGCCTGTTTGCAGCTCTCCTGGTTCAGCCCGGAGTCTGTTCCCAACATGGATCCTGCTGCAGAACTAACATGTCTGTCAAATGTTTAGCAGTTTAAGGGAAACACTGTAGCCAAAGCTATAAGGGAAATGGATGCAATTGTACATTTCACCAGAAAGGGTTAAACATGTGACACCGTCTGCAGCAGTAGGCACATCCAGCTCTTGTAGATTTGTGCTTTTCCATGTTTTCACTGTATCATAAACTATTCAGTTTACTTCACAAATAAATGTGAGATTATTTGAAATCTCTTAGGAAAGCACATTTTCATTTAACTTGTGGTTTTAACGTTTACCTAAGCAGAGAAGCTGGACCTTGCTTCCCTCCCTCTGCAGGGCCCCTGTGGAGTCTGCTGAATGAATGACTGTTGCATATTGAGCAGGGGCCCTCCTGTGGCTGCTGTCACTCACACTCATGATCCTCTACAACAATCTCTATCTCTTTATTCCAGTAAGTATCCTTTATTCCAGTAAAAACAGACAACCACACACACACACACACACACACTCACACACACACACACACACACACTCACACACACACAGGCGTACACACACTCACTCAAACGGGTGCACACATACATATGTGTACACATGGACACGTGCATTCAGTTTCCTGGGTCTCCAATAGTCAAACCACAGGCCAACTCCAGACCGGCTCTGATTTGACCAGGGGAATATCATTCGATAAAATAGATTAGATAAGATAAAATCGATGCTCAGAACCACACTCCTTCATCAACTCTTGGTGTAATACCTAAAACTAACTTCAGTGTAATATGAGTGTATATTTTATAATAATAATGATAATAATAATGCATCAGTTTTATACAGCGCTTTTCAGGACACTCAAAGACGCTTTACAGCATTATTCATTCACTCCAGACCCGGTGGGGGTAAACTACTATTGTAGCCACAGCTGCCCTGGGGCAGACTGACGGAAGTGAGGCTCCAATCTGCACCATCGGCCCCTCCGACCACCACCAACACTCACACACACACCACTTTCATACTAGGCAATGTGGGTGAATTGTCCTACCTAAGGACAGAATGACAGTTTTTGTCACTGGCGCCCCCCTGTGGCACCTGGAATTCCCAGTGGTCTCCCATCCAAGTACTAACCAGGCCCTGCTGAGCTTCTGAGATCTGATGGGATCAGGCTTTGACGAGCCGGTATGGCCACAAATTTTACATTTTACCCCTTTCTTGACGTACAGTCCTCAGCCAGGGTTGTACAACCATAGATGTCTATATGAATGGACTAAGCTAACCCGTTAGCCGCCGTGTGCCAAACAGGAAGTGCTCCAGGAGGCTCTTCCGGCTCCTTCTCTTCCTTTTTCCCATTGACTCACATTGAGATCTTCTCACTCCTCTCTCTGTACCTGCTGCACTGAGCCTCGTCATTTTGCTCGTAAATGTTCGTATGAACCCACGACACAGGATCCTGAATTTTTCATTTTGCTATTTTGTTCCGAAATCAAGATATGAACATAAATAACGGACCAATCAGACGCCTTCATTCCCCGAGGTCACTGTTGCCTAGCCTTAGCAACAGGTTTGATTGACAGCTCGTTGTTGTTTGCACATAACAGAACATAGAACATAAATCAATGACTTAAACTTACTGTTTAAAGTTTGATGATAAAAGCAAAAAGTTTCCTTATTATTCTCAAGAATCAGTGAAATCCAGTGGTCTGTGCAGAATGGTGCAGAGTATGGCTGCTCTGAGGAGGTCAGGGCATTCCCGGTGAGCAGGGCAGGCACATTTAATGACCTCAATCATGACTGGCTCGTGTGGTTGCTATGATACTTGTGATTGGATTTCCAAATATGGAATATAGATAATTGCTCATTAAAGAGAGCTGTCGTCATTGGTTTTGTTTAAAGTGCAGTGCTGCTGTGGTATTGTATTAATCTGCTTTGCACTGTTTGAAATTTTGATGAAGTTAATAACACTGAAATGAAGACTCCCCCCTCCTCTCCCAGTCACTCCCCTCCTCTCCCAGTCACTCCATGGACGGAGAGGAGGCTGCGGAGGGAGGAGTCTGGGTAATACGCAAACGGAATGAAGTTGCCTGACTCCTTCCCGATGTGTGGTAGTATGTGCGGAGCTTCAATTCTGCTGTGCGTAAAAGTAAAGCTGTAACGGACCTCTTATGGTGGAAATTTTAGCTTTGAGTGTTGTCTGTTGTCCGAGATACACTGTAAGAAGTGTTAAAACCCACACTATTCTCTGCCCAATCCTTTCTCTCAGTAACAGTTTTGTAGTTACCTTTGGCTTTGCCATTTGCATGTCCGCTGTTTATGTCACATGTTTATCATCCTGACCTGTACTCAGATGCTCATGTAAAGGTTATCACCTTATCTGAGGTCAGAAAGTCAAATGGCCAGACTGACCTAAATGCAAACTGTTCCTGGGGGTGGACTTAGACCTCAGAGAGTGTATAAGTCTTGTTACTCCAGTGCTCTGGGCTCAGTGCAGCAGAAACTCTGTCCATCAGTAGTGGGGCCATTTGTTACCGGTGCAAACGTAATAAACTTACATAGTCTTTTATGTTTTGGTATTATTTTACAGGTAACAGATATTTACAGATATTTAATGAAAAACTCTGTACTGACGTGTTTGCAGTTTGGCAGGGAGTGAGAGGCAAGGGAATGAAGAGACGTGACAGACATGATAAAGGAGCGGAACAGACAGAACCCACTGAAAACCAGTTCACCCTGAGTCCAAAGCAGCATCTGTCTGTGTAAACGCTCACAACAGCCACATGTGCAAGAGCATTTGAATGAAATAAAGGCCATGGACTTTTATATAGTCTGTACCTTAGTGACAAGGGCAGCGTCCACACATGTGTGTCCTGTGAGTAGGAGCGCATGGACTGTAAAAGTCTGAAGCGACATGTGACTATAAAAGTCACTTAAGTCACTTAAACAGTATCAGACAGAGAAGGTGTTCTAACACAGGTGTGTGATGTACCTGCTGAAACTTCTTTTCTTTAGACATTCTTGGAGACAGAGCTAAAATAATCTTGACAGTTGCCTGGGTCTGACCAGGTTTGTTTCCGGGTGCTTGTTACCTCAGAGCCCCCTCTGGTGAGTCACTTTAGTGGAACTGAAGTGAGGCTTTGACAAGCCTGGATTGCCCAAATAAGCCAGGCTTTCTCTTTTGCTCGCTTCATGTAATACCCCCATCATGAGGATAAGACAATGTTTGTAGAGAGAAAGAGAAGGAAGAGGAGGGAGGGAGGGTGAGGAAGACATCGGAAGAGTGATGATAAAATAGAGGGAGAGAGTGTCCATGTGTTGCATCAGAGGCTGTCGGCGTCATGTTTGCTGCTCTCTCTGAGTTTGTACAATCTGAGGCTGTTTGTCTGTCAGCTCAACGCAACACGACAGCAACACCCAGCCCCAAGCCCCGTCCTCACAGCCCCGTCCTCACAACCCCGTCCTCACAGCCCCGTCCTCACAGCCCCGTCCTCACAGCCCCGTCCTCACAGCCCCGTCCTCACAGCCCCGTCCTCACAGCCCCGTCCTCACAGCCCCGTCCTCACAGCCCCGTCCTCACAACCCCTTCCTCACAGCCCCATCCTCACAGCCCCATCCTCACAGCCCCGTCCTCACAGCCCCGTCCTCACAACCCCTTCCTCACACCCCCTTCCTCACAGCCCCTTCCTCACAGCCCCATCCTCACAGCCCCGTCCTCACAGCCCCGTCCTCACAACCCCTTCCTCACAGCCCCTTCCTCACAGCCCCGTCCTCACAGCCCCTTCCTCACAGCCCCGTTTTCACAGCCCTCACAACTCATTTCTATCTAGGAAATATTAGACAGAGACAGTTCAACTCAACACACAAAACAGGAATTCAAATTCACACCTAAAAATCTTTCACCTCAGGACAGGATTTAGTTTAGGTAAGCCTTTGATAATGCACAGTGGTTAAAGATGCTGCACAATATACATTAACATTAACAGTGGAGATACATTGCAGTAGGTTGTAGGGGTTGTAAAGGTTCATTTCCACTTGTGGTCACTGGGCAGGGAGCTTAAACTGTCTTTTCATTCTCCAAACTATTTCAAAATTCTATCAACTGGACCAAATCTTCACTACTCCCTCTTCTGCCTAATTATTGGGATGTGGCAGCAACAAACACCCCAATACCACTCTCTACTAACCACATCACCTACCTGGGAATAGATTCTTCCCCAGGCTGTCAGAGCTGTTCACTCTTAACTTCTCTCCACTTATCAAACAAATAGAAAATGACCTGCAGCGCTGGAACAATCTCCCTATTTCGATAGCTGGTAGAATCTCTCTTATAAAAATGTCAATTCTTCCCAAAGTCAACTACCTTTTCTCCATGACCCCAGTTCAACCTACTCCTTCCTGGTTCAAATCACTTGATTCTGCTATTAATAAATTTTACTGGAAAAACAAAACCCCACGAATAAAACTCACCACTCTTCAAAAACCCAAACAGCAAGGAGGCCTTAACGCACCAAACTTCTATCACTATTCAATAGCAAACCATCTACAGTTCACATACAAGTGGATTCACCCAGATACATCAGATCTCATCTGGTCAGACATCGAACAATCCATCTGCAAAAATATAAATATCTCAGAGCTACCTTTTTTAAACCAATCAATCAAGAAAAATCCTCTGTTTAAAGCACCAACAGTAGCATCAGCTCTGACAGCCTGGTGGAAACTGCACCAAATAAAAAACACCCCACTTGCACCATCCAAATACACACCACTCTGGCACAACCCCGAACTCACCAGCAACAACAAACCCATCTTTTTCCAATCTTGGGCAAACAGAGGGATAACTCACTCAGGTCACATTATAACTAACAGCACATTAACACCATTCACACAATTAGTCCGGGAATATGGCATTGGGAGCAACTGTTTTCTCGAATATTTACAATAAAAATCTATAATCAACAAAAAAATAAACATTAAAATCAACTCAGACCCACCAAACTTAATCACAGAATTTCTCAGTATTACTCCAAAGAAAACAAACTCAAAAATATATAAAATTATCACAAAAACTGACACTACAAACTATCTTCCAGTTACAAAATGGCAACAGGACCTGGATGTTGCTCCCAATGCCAATTTCTGGACAGAAACCTGCAAAAATATTTACTCAATGACTGTCAACTCCAACTTACAACTATCCATCCATCCATCTTCTTCCGCTTATCCGGGGCCGGGTCGCGAAGGCAGCAGTCTAAGCAGGGGCTCCCAAGCTTCCTGCTCCCCAGCCACTTCCTCCAGCTCCTCCGGATGGACCCCAAGGCGTTCCCAGGCCAGCCGAGAGACATAGTCTCTCCAGCGTGTCCTGGGTCTTCCCCGGGGCCTCCTACCGGTGGGACATGCCCAGAACACCTCCCGAGGGAGGAGTCCAGGAGGCATCCGGACCAGATCGACTTTGTTGTCGTGTCATCTGACCTCCGGCCGTGTGTCTTGGACACTCGGGTGAAGAGAGGGGCAGAGCTGTCAACTGATCACCACCTGGTGGTGAGTTGGGTCCGCTGGTGGAGGAGGAAGCCGGAAAGACCTGGCAGGCCCAAGCGTATCGTGAGGGTCTGTTGGGAACGTCTGGCGGAATCTTCTGTCAGTGCGGCCTTCAACTCACACCTCCGGGAGAGCTTCTCCCGGATCCTGGGGGAGGCTGGGGACATGGAGCCCGAGTGGGCTTCGTTTTCGGCCTCTATTGCCGATGCGGCTGCTCGTAGCTGTGGCCATAAGGTCTGTGGTGCCTGTCGCGGCGGCAATCCCCGAACCCGGTGGTGGACACTGGAAGTAAGGGATGCCGTCAAGCTGAAGAAGGAGTCCTACCGGGCCTTGCTGGCTCGGGGGACTCCTGAGGCAGCTGATAGGTACCGTTGGGCCAAGCGTGCTGCAGCCCGGGCGGTGGCAGAGGCAAAAACTCGGGTTTGGGAGGAGTTCGGGGAGGCCATGGAGGAGGACTATCGGACGGCCCCAAGGAAATTCTGGCAAACCGTCCGGCGCCTCAGGAGGGGGAAGCAGTTCTTCACCAACACTGTTTACAGTGCGGGGGGAGAGCTGCTGACCTCGACTGGGGATGTTGTCGGGCAGTGGAAGGAATATTTTGGGGATCTCCTCAATCCCACTGTCACGTCCTCCGAAGAGGAGGCCAAGGCTGGGGACCCAGAGGCGGACTCGTCCATCACCCTGGCCGAAGTCACTGAGGTGGTTAAAGCTCCTCGGTGGCAAGGCTCCGGGGGTGGATGAGATCCGTCCTGAGTACCTTAAGTCTCTGGGTGTTGTGGGGCTGTCTTGGCTGACACGTCTCTACAACATCGCGTGGCGGTCGGGTACAGTACCTCTGGACTGGCAGACCGGGGTGGGGTCCCTCTGTATAAAAAGGGGGACCGGAGGGTGTGTTCCCACTACAGGGGAATCACACTCCTCAGCCTCCCCGGTAAAGCCTATGCCAGGGTACTGGAGAATAGAGTCCGGCCGATAGTTGAACCTCGGATTCAAGAGGAGCAGTGTGGTTTTCGGCCTGGTCGTGGAACACTGGACCAGCTCTACACCCTCCATCGGGTGCTCGAGGGTTCATGGGAGTTTGCCCAACCAGTCCACATGTGCTTTGTGAATCTGGAGAAGGCATTCGACCGTGTCCCTCGTGGTGCCCTGTAGGGGGGTGCTCCGGGAGTATGGGGTCCAGGGCCCTTTGCTAAGGGCTGTCCGATCCCTGTATGACCGGAGCAGGAGCTATGGTGCCGGCAGTAAGTCAGACCTGTTCCCGGTGCATGTTGGACTCCGCCAGGGCTGCCCTTTGTCACCGGTTCTGTTCATTGTATTTATGGACAGAATTTCTAGGCGCAGCCAGGGGCCGGAGGGGGTCCGGTTCGGGGACCACAGGATCTCATCTCTGCTTTTTGCGGATGATGTTGTCCTGCTGGCTCCATCGAGCCAGGACCTGCAGCACTGGGGCGGTTTGCAGCCGAGTGTGAAGCGGCTGGGATGAGAATCAGTTGTTCCAAATCCGAGGCCATGGTTCTCGACCGGGAAAAGGTGGATTGCCCTCTCCGGGTGGGTGGGGAGTCTCTGCCTCAAGTGGAGTTCAAGTATCTCGGGGTCTTGTTCACGAACTTACAACTAATACAATTTAAGGTTCTTCACAGGTATCACTATACAGGTTACAAACTGTCAAAAATGGGATTTTCAACAGAAATATGTTCACACTGCACACAAGGTAATAGAGACGACTACATACACGCACTCTGGCACTGTACACCAGTCAACACATTTTGGCAAACAGTCACCCAGTCACTTTCCTCAATATTTGGCTGCCACATCCCAATGTCCCCCTCTCTCTGTATACTTGGGAACACCTCCTCTATCACCCTCAACCAATGCAATATAAAACATCTACTTGTGTCGCTCATTCTAATCAACTGGAGATCAAGAAAAAAAAAACACATTACCACTTGGAAAAGCTTAATTTCAGAACACATGGCCTTTGAAAACAATCCAGAACACACCTCTACCACATCTCCATTCATCACCTTCTGGCAATCATAACACCCCCTGAAGCACACAAACAAAACTGGAAATCATCATAGTACTCGCATTCAACAATTAAAATACAAAGTTACAATTACATTTCTTTCTTGCTGTCAAACAAAATGGATCCAAAGCAACAAAGTAACAACAACAACTTACACATCTACACAAATACTCACAATAAGAGAAAAAAAATACAAATTAAAACAAAATAAGAATAGGGCAAGCAGGATGGAGCTCTGGTAAGTGGAGGCTGTACCTCTGACTGGCAGGCCCCCCAATCCTGTCTTTTTTAATGCAACATTATTGTAGGGCACACCAAATATTTCTCACACAGGGCGAGCAGGGGGACTGGCAAATAGAGGCTAGCCGCCTCTAGAATGCCGCTCCAAATACACATTTCTATAATTTAATACATAAACAAGCAGCAAGACAATGAATCACTTCCTCTCTTCTCTGCTCCGAATCGAAACATCTTTCTAATCGTTTAATGTTAACACTATGATGACAACACGTCTTCCATATACCTCTGCAATTCATAACTCAATTCCTGATTCCACCTGCGTCACAGCCGTCGCTTCTCTTCTGCACCTCTGACCTATAAACAAACACACACCTGCACACACCTCACTCACACCCCGACCCTGAAATAATACAAGTTTCCCTTTTAGGACAGAGCTGGTTAAGTCCCTAAGTTCTAAGTTATTCCTGGTCTTGGTCCTTGCATTCAAAGTCAAATGTAACTTCTGCTTTATGAAAATTCAGCTTTCCAGACCACTGCAGTGAGATGTGAATGGCCAAATATTTATTCCACCGAGTCAAGTATCTGCAGCATCGCCCCTCTCCATTTCCCTTTCTCTTCTCCTCCTTCCATCGTTTCATCTCCGTCTCTCTCTCCCCGTCCTTTTTCTCGCTCGACTCCTGTCCAAACTTCATTCAGATTCTCTTCCTTTCTCTGTACCCAGGTGCATATTTCCTGTGAAGACTGGAGAATTACTTCACGGTCTCTGTACTAATATATTTTGTATATTGGATTTTATTAGGAGCTGTCAGATGAAAGGTATATCCTGTAATACACGTTCCACAAATGAAGTGTAGCCTCCTGTGGGGATGGAGCAGCAATGACTTCATGATTCAGGAATGACAACAAAGAGCCGTTAATAAGCGGGAAACCTTCTCTCGACACGTTTTAATGAGCTGAATTACTATAAATATTAATGTCCACCGCGATGTGTTCAAGGCCGGCCCATCATATTGGCATGTCACTGAGATGAGATATGGGATCAATGGGAAATATCCACTGCAGTGGTTTTGCTGACAGAGTCGCACTGCCTGGTCCTTTGAATCCAGGAAAGAATGGCTCATGAATCCAAGGGCAAACCGTCTCCACAGCAACCACAGCATGAGACGTGCATTATGGGAAGTGTGTTAAGATGACTCTTTAGTTTGTGTTCATGTCTGTTTTGGAATGAGATTTTAGACCTCTGTCAAGATTTTTTATTGAATGGACTTTATTACAAGTATTGCACTATTTTCAGATCTTTATTTTTCATTTGGAATCAATAAAGTATTTACGTATCGATCTGTGTTTCCTCACCACAAGCATCATACCTGGAGTTGTGCTTTGTTTCATTCAAGCACACAGCCCTGCATATTTAGTTCTTCTCTAAAACTGTTCCACCTATTCATTATCTTATCTTCATTGTGTGTCTATTACCACATGACATCACACCGTGTGATGTGGAATAGTGCATTTGTGTGTTAAACATGTGTGAATATAGTAAAACAGAAGTCTACATGTTTTGATGTGAAAACAAAATTATGAGCCCCTTAAACTTTAACCTAAACTTGCCTTACAGTTAGCATGAGTCCACTAGTGATGGGTTGGTTGTGAATGAAATGGGCCTTAGAGCCGCCCGACGGGAGCCAGCTCCTTATTGGGAGCAGTGTTTTTTTTATTTTCTCACCCACTCACTTTTGTTCTCTTCACGCCGCATGTGATTGGTCAATATGTGTTTGTGCTGAGCAGAGGAGGGGGGGGGTGGGTAGTTAGTCCGACAGACGCTGACCACTTCAGCACCAGCTGTTTTTTCAGCACTTATACTGTATGCAAATGAGCCATGCGGTGTTAAAGTTCATTTCAAAATGTAAACAAATGTGTGCAAAGCTGCATTAAACACATTATTACTGAATGTATATGTTGAGCAGAAATGTATGTAGAGCGGTGGTAGAGAGGATCGTTTATTTTTTACATTTTATATGGAGTGAATAAATAACAGCACATTTATATAATGAACATATATACATTTTTAAAAGAAAATGTTTTTTTTTACATTAGTAATTAATTTTGTGCATAATTTTATATTGTTGTTGATAATAAATTAATTAAAGCAACAAAACAACCTGAAGAGCCACAAGGGAGCTGAAAGAGCCGGCTCTTTTTAGTGAGCCCAGCTGAAAGAGCCGGTTTTCTAAAAAGAGCCGGAATTCCCAGCACTAGAGTCTGTCACCTTCTCTGTTTAACCCTGTACACAGCTCCAAAGCCAGGTACAAAGGCCATCCATCAGCGCACATCCAGAGTCCATGTCGGGCCACAGTTTCCCTCCACACAACACAAACGTCAGTGAATAATGGATGTGATAGTAGGTGCTCAAACAGGATTTACTCGCTGCTTTATTGATTGTGTTATGAGCTGCATTTTCATGTGGACTCCAGTAACAAATTGTTCAGGCTGCAGTGGAGAAGAGATCTCCAACAGAGAGAATGGAGCAATGGTTTACTTTTTACTTGTGCTTAAAGTGCATATGACAGATATGACATGGTGCCAGATTTGACAAAAAATCTTAGTTTCATCTACATCTACAGTAGTTTTAATTAAGTTTATGATTTTACTTTAACTTTACCTGTTTGGACATACGCAGCAGCAGATATGGCATATGTACAGGTAATTCCAAAGCTGTTCTCTAGCAACCATAATGCCACATAAACCTAAATGACACAATAGTTATTATTAAACGAATATGAAACACACATTTTATTTTGTTAAATGAAGCTCTAAAATGCCAGAACAATGTCTCTCACACTGATCACATTCAGTAGGTACAGGGATTCTGCTATAGAACTCAGCACTATTTTCCCTATTTTTATATTTTTCTTCTCAACTTTTCTACAAACTGCAACTTAACAGATGAAAAACTATTATAAATATTTACCACAGGTACTATCTCACCTAACCAAGTCAGAATTAGAAAAACACATGGATGCATTTTAATATTATGTTAGCTTGCCGTGGCCCATATGACACTACGCTGTGTTCATTTTAACAGTATCAAAATTAAAAGTAGCTACGACATTGAGATTAGACAGAAACCCAAAAGGTGTGACAACAGTGAGACAAAACATGAGCAAAGCAAAAAGCGGTAAAAACAAAAACAGCGGTGGCACACCTAGAATGTGAATTTTGGGAATTATAATTGGAGCCTACAGTACAAGATTCAGGGCTAAAGGAAATGACAGCACAAAATCCCAGGCTGGATCAAAGAGTACAACTTTACAGAGATTACTGCTACAGACGTGGTCCCACAACATGGAGCAGCACACGACACCTCTGCAAGCTGCCAGTCATGCAGCAACGCTATGAGCAGACAGTGATATAGGACAGGGGCGTCAAACTCATTTTGGTCCGGGGGCCGTATACAACCAACTTTGACTCCAAAGGGGCCGGATCAGAAAACTCATGGCAAATATACCCCAAAATTAGCAATGAGTCCAAATATTTGTGCAGAGAAACGCAAATCTATTACAGAAATCTTTTTTATTTGATTTTTATTTTACAAAATATTATAATATTATGCTAGGTCAGGTTGCTTTCACAGCAGCATCAGTCGCCTCTTGGCCCCTGGGTGAAAACAGACGGCTGTCTCTTCAGTCGCAGCAATAATTCGTTTATCTTCTGTCTTCTCAATTCTCTGTTCAAGTTATTGTATTTTTCGCAGTGTCTCGTAGTGGTGTTTAAGATCATATTCCTTGAGCACCGCCACTTGTTGCAAACACACCAAGCACAGGTTTCCCATTCACCTCTGTGAACAAATAAGAATTAGTCAATTTTTCTTGGAAAATCCTGCACTCAGCTCCACTTTTCTTATTTTTGACATTTTGCTGATGAGGGTCACGGTCAACAGTCAAAACGATCGTCCTTTAAGAGCGTTTGGAAAGAGGCAGGTCTTCATTTGTCTGGTGGAGGCGCCACGCACAGAAGCACTGGAGACGCTGCTATGCTAAGATGCTCAGAAAATTACCAGAAAAATCTGAAAATGTTAAATATTTTAATAGAAAATCAGCCGAGGGCCAGATTAAAGGTCTTGGAGGACCGGATCTGGCCCCCGGGCCGCATGTTTGACACCTGTGATATAGGAGATCGACTCACACAATGTATTATTTTGAAGTAGGGCTTTGGTTATGTGCTGCCACGGTTTAGGGGACACCGCAGCTCAATAGAAAAGCTCTGCTGTCTTATCTAGAAATATGACCGACAGCATCTGCGCTTCATCTGACAAACCAGAGGTGGGACCTGGGCACAGAGCAGTAGTTCAGAACACTCCTCTGAGCTTCTCCTCTCAATCACGGGCAAGTCCAGTGTTCAGGTTTAGTGCAGCAAACAGAGACTGTGTCTGTTCCTCGTCCCATCAGAAGCAGTCACCCACCTATGAAAAGAGCAATCTCCAAAACTGTAATAAAAATAACTACCAATAGTAAAATGAATAAACAACGAATAAATTGTATGAATTGTGGCCTATTAAACATCAGGTCTGTCTCTTCAAAAGTTCTTAGTAAATGATATAATCATTGTTAATAAAACTGATCTTCTTGCCCTAACAGAAACTTGGCTCCAACCAGAAGAGTCTGTGAGCCTAAATGAAGCCACGGCCCCACTCATGTAAACTTTCATACAGCAGGAGTTTGTGTAGAGGTGGAGGAGCAGCCGTCATATCACAGTCCAGTTTCCTTCTGAGTCCTAAACCTAAACATGTGTATAACTCATCTGAAAGTATTACACTGTCAATCAAGCACCAGACTGGAAGAAACAAACCATCATGTTTGTGATTATTTACCGGCCCCTGGCCCATACTCCGATTTTTTAACTGAGATTTCTGAATTTCTATCCAGTATAACATTAGACTCAAACAGAAGTGTAATAGTCGGGGATTTTAACATTCACGTTGATGACAGCACTAACAGTCTAACACATACTTTTACAACTCTAATAGGAAACACTGGCTTCACTCAAAATGTAAATGAACCACACAGTCACACCCTGGACCTGTTTTACCCTATGGTATAGACATTGGTCAGCTCAGTGTTTCCCCCTCAACCCCTTCATTTCAGATCATTCTCTGATCACCTTTCAGCTCATTCTTGAGGGCTTCACTGTGCCAATAAATAAAACTCAGAATAAAAGATCATTAAATGATCGATCTACAGGAGAGTTTAAGGACAAAATTCAGCCAATATTCAGCTCTATTCTGAATGAGTGTGAAGGAAGCAGCTTCCTCAGCTCCAGTCCACAGGTCCCACAGTGACCGATCAGTTTGTTGACAGAGCAATGCTCTCATTAAAAACAGTTCTAGACAAAGTAGCTCCACTAAAACAAAAATTTACTAAACCAAATCGAGTTTCACCATAGTTTAATTCTGAAACTCATCTTCTTAAACAAACGGCCCGCAAATTAGAAAAGATCTGGCGCCACTCCAGCTCAGAGCAGTCTCTGAATGCCTGGAAAAATAGTCTCTTCATTTATAAAAGGGCCCTACGTAAGGCTAAGACCAGGTATTCCTCAACTCTAATAGAAGAAAACCAGAACAATCCCAGGTTTTCTTTCAGCACTGTAGCCGGGCTGACCACCAGCCACAGCTCGGTAGAACCGTGTATTCCGGCTACTCTAAACAGTGATGACTTTCTAAAATTTTTCAATAATAAAATCACAATTATCTGAGACAAATTAAATAAAATTGCTCCCACAATTAGCCTTGATCAAGTTAAAGCTTTGGAATTAGAGGCCTCTGTAAAGCCAGCTACAATTTTGGACTGCTTCTCCACAGTGGAACAAGCAAAGATCACATCAGTTGTAATGTCCTCCAAAACTTCAACTTGTCTTCTAGACCCAATACCCACTCAGCTTTTTAAAGAAACTTTCCCCCTAATCAATGGTATTATACTGAATATAGTAAATACCTCACTAGAGACAGGCTACGTCCCACAGTCCTTTAAATATGCAGTGATTAAACCACTTCTGAAAAAACCCAGTTTAGACCCAGGCCTTCTGGCCAACTACAGACCAATATCAAACCTTCCTTTTGTTTCAAAAGTTCTAGAAAGAGTTGTAACTAAACAGCTTTGTTGCCACCTACAGGACAACAACCTATTTGAGATTTTCCAGTCAGGATTTAGACCCCACCACAGCACAGGAACTGCATTAGTTAGAGTCACAAATGATTTGTTATCAGCTGCAGACAATAGGCTGCTCTCAATCCTGGTTTTGTTAGACCTCAGTGCAGCTTCGACACGATCGACCACAACATCTTATTACAAAGATCAGAATGTGATGTAGGGATTAGAGGAGTGGCCTTGTGCTGGTTTAAATCTATCTGAGAGGAACCAGTTTGTCAGTGTAAATGGTCGATCTTCAGAGTGCACTAATGTTAACTACGGAGTGCCACAGGGTTCAGTACTTGGACACCTTTTTGTTTATGCTCTACATCAGGCATGTCCAAACTACTAGGCTCCTGTGCAGCCAGGATGAGCCTCTGTGTGTCCTTCAGACCAGCCCTCTCCAGCCATTGGCAGGATTTCTTGATATCAGCCACTTCAGTTATGTTTCGGTGGTTCGCCCCATGTAGGGGTTTGTCCTGCCATGATGGTCCCTCCAGCACCTCTTCCTCTGCCCCACTGTCTGAGACATTCTCTGAGCGTCATCAGTCTGGGCCTTGTCACTGATGTACTTGTGGAGCTTGGATGTTTCATCCTGGACAGTGGTTCCCACACTCACTAGTCCTCCACTTCACAGTTCACTAAATGACTCTTGGTTCAAAGACAGTTGTAAATCCAGTCCAAGTTCAAATCTCCAGAAAACAAATGGGTACACAGGAAAGGCAAGGCAATGACAGTGCACTTTACTCCATGGCTTAAGATCTGTATGAGTTGCTGGACCAGTGTGGTGAAGGACAGATGCCAAACAGCCAGCTCACCCAGTGGACAGTATGACGGCAAAAAACGCTGCAGCAAATATTGTGGGCCCATGACAGCAGCACTGAGAGAGGTGAACGAGCGGTGTCAACAATGGGAAACCAGAAGTACGTGCATGACGCTAGGGCAAGGGGACGGAAAGAGAGAACTTTTATAGAATGACTGATGTCACCGCTAACCAATATTTAGACTGCACTCAGTGTCATAACCCGTCTGCAGGCTGTAGTGCCACATATGTACTGTTAAATGTGAACGAGTATCAGAACTAGATCACATAGGCCACATGGTAATATAAAAGAAAGTGCTATTATGTAATGTTCACGATGAAAGTCTTTAGTATTGTGACAACACTAATCAAAACAGATCCACTGACTTTGCTTTTCCACTTTTTTTTAACCTTAATCCCATGTCACGCTAAATATTATAACACAGGGCCACACTGCTCTGTGCGTAACATGAATTTATATGGAAATTCACCTCAAATGGGAACTTTTTAATGGCGAGGTCAGCCAATCCTCTGTCAGTAAAGTTAGAACATCAGACCCTAGATAAATTAGATGGACTATTAAATGGAATTTGGTTCATGTGTACTAAATTGAAAAGCCATTTTTATTTGTATTTAATAATAGTCACCTTATCATCCAGCCACATGAGCGGAAAGTGAAAGGCATTATAACATGGATGAAAATGAAAGTGGGGAAAGTGAAATACTCTGGAAGCAGCTGTGGCCCGGTCACGAGCCTATACTGGAGCCACTGACATTTAGAGCTGCAGAGCGAGCCACGGACCCGAACAATTTCACCTCGACACAGCTAAAACAAACATAAATCGACACATTTTCAGTGGAAAGGCTGTTTTGTCTGTCATGTACACGTCACCTTCTCTGCAGAATATCTACACCATCCTGCACAATAATGTGAAGAAAAGGGAGTGACTTTTCAAAAATGATGTAAAACTCATTAGAAAATGTCCATGTCATTGGTGAGCTATGTTAAGTCTTTCACTCCAGAGGAATAAAATACCCAAAACATTTCAAACCTGACAAACAAACAAACCTCATGTGGAGACCAGACAGACACAAATCAAAAGGTTATATCTAAATTGAATATTGTGTGAGGTCATGATGAATTTCCAAAACAATTCTTATGAACAGAAAAACAAGACATAAGAGCACTATCCATTAAAAATCCTCTCTCTGGGTTACATCACTCTCTCATGCACAGAACTTTAATTGCAGTTCCAGTGTTCAGACAGGTTAAGAGGTTTTGACCTATTTAATAACTTAAAAAGGGGACACTTTAATTCTTTGGGGTAATATGTGCTACCCCAGAACATATTTGCATCACCATGTTAACTTTTATTGGTTTGAATCTTCATTCATTCTGAGTCTCCTCTCCCTTTGCTCTCTGCATTAAGTTACACCTCCTTCAGAGCAACATCACAACACCAACTGTTTTTTTTTTTAAAATCATATTTTCATACATTTATGGAGAACTGTTGTGTGGGAACATAACACAACCTCTTATTCAAACTGCTCCCTCTCCTTCATCTCTGTCCCATAACCTCATGTTTTACACAGACAAATCAGTTCACTGCTGTTCACCAGTGTCTCTCTCTCTTCTTCTCTTCCGCTCCCCTTGGTGAGTGGAGCTGTTTCAGATGTTTCTGATGTCCTCCTGTGAGCAGACGCTGACCAGACCTTAGCTCTACCCCTCTCCACTCATCTGTCTGGTTGGAGCCCCCACCTGCCTGGATGGAGCCCTCAACTCAAATAAGCCGACGGCCTGTTCCCCACACGTCTGCCTGTCCGTCTGAACCCTGCTCTCTGTAAAGTGACTGATTCCTCAAAGCTCTCAGGTCTGAAGGTGCCGCATGGCGACAGCTGTCGGCAACAGTGTCTGGAGAGAATTTTCCCATCCTGCACCTGCTGATGGGTTTTTCGCTCTGGCACCAAGGATCATGTGTTCATTGAGAGACTGAGGATGGGACAATGTGTTTGCTGATGTCTATGTCAGATGATGTTTCCATGTTTTTCACTGTGAAGCCCATTGGGGAAACTCTTGTTGTGATTCTGGACTATATAAATAAAACTGAATTGTATTGAACATGGATGACGTAGGCTTGTGGGTGGAGCCTTGCACAGAATCTTACAGCTAACCACAAGAAGGGTTTAAATAGAGAGCTCGTTAAAATACTTAAACATGCATGGATGATATCTATGTTTATGAAGAGAGAACAATGTTATTTCATGGTAGAGCGTTAAAAGAAAAAAGAAATCACTCCTTTAATCACTAAGCCTTATTAGTGTCCACAGACAAATGCAGCAAAACAGGTTAAAACATCAGCAATGAGTTAAATTAAAATTATGTCTCACTAGAATCCATACGGTACATTTGTAGGCCATTATTTAAACAAACAATTAAGATTTAAAAGTGCAGATATTGGTTTGGCATCTCCTGCCCTCCAAGACAGGTTTTTCATTGACACTATGAAGTACCAGAACATACCATATCATACCATGCCAACTTTATTTATAAAGCACTTTAAAAACTTTACAGCCGGCCAAAGTGCTGTACACAGACATGAAAAAACAAGAACAGGACAACACAATACACAATAACTGATGAAAATGTTCTAATAGGCTTAATTTTGGCCAGTTGCCTTAGCTGAAAAAACTTTACAACAGCACTAATTTGCTGATCAGATTTTAGATCAGGGTTTATTCTGACACCTACGTTTGAAACAACTGGCTTCCCTAAATGATTTAGTGAAGAATAATTTGAAGAGCTAGGGCCAAAAAACATAACTTCAGATTTTACCTGATTAAGGTGCAGAAAGTTCTGTGACATCCAAGATTTTATGTCAGTGATGCAGTCTAAAAGTGCTCTAGCAGCCTGTGGATCCTGTTTCTTTAATGGCAGACAGATCTAGCTGTCATCAGCATAACAGTGGAACACAATGCCATGTTTCCTCCAAATAAGAGAGGAGAGAGGGAGTGTATACAGAGGAAAAAGCAAAACCTAGTATTGCTCCCTTGGCAACGCTGTATGACAGGGGGGTAGTGGAGGAAACATAATTACCAAAACCAACACAGTAACGTCTATCAGTCAGGTATGATTTAAACCATAGCAGGACAGGACCACGAATCCCCACCCAGTGCTCCAACCAGGAGAGAAGAATTTCAGGGTCCCCTGTGTCGAACACAGCCGTCAGATCCAACAGTACGAGAACAACAGAATCACCAGCATCGGTAGAAACAAATATGTCATTAAAACACACAGAGGAGGGCAGATTGTGAGGTGTGGAGACTCTTAAAACCAGACTGAAAAGTTTCTAAAACATTGTGCTCTTCTAAAAATGATTTAAACTGATAAAAACAACTTTCTGAGAGAAAGGGAAGCTTAGAAATAGGCCTGAAATTTGACGCAGATGAATCAAGGCCAGATTTCTTTATCTCTGATAAAGGTGTTCCACAGCCTGTTTAAAATGAGCAGGGACAACGCTAACAAATTACTGTTTAAGTTTTGCATTGCAGAAACCAAGGAGTCTAAAACCTCTTTAAGCAGATCAGGAGGTAGTGGATCATTGGGCCTGCAGCCTTCATGTGAGCAACAGTGTTCTTAAGTTGAGGGAGAATTACAGGCCCAAACCACTCAAAACTAGCAGGACATGAAACATGCACAGAAGGGTCATGGGACGGAGCCTCAATAAGTGCTCGAGAGCTCTCAACCTTATTTATAAAGAATGAAAGAAATTGTTCACACATCTGTGGTGAGGGTGAGGCTGTGCTGGTGCACATTTGTGGTGAGGGTGAGGCTGTGCTGGTGCACATTTGTGGTGAGGCTGTGCTGTGCACATTAAAAATAAAGTAAATGGTTTTTAAAAAGTACATGAGGCTTATGACAATTAGTTGTAATAACATTAGAGAAGTACATGCCTATTTCAGCTTTTAGAGTGTTCTGATAAAGATCCCAGCTCTCTTAGAATTTGCCATAACACATCCAATTTATTTTTTTCCATTTGTGCTCGGCTTGTCTGCATTTGTGTCTGGCACTGCACATCGATTCATTTAGTAGATTTATTTAATAGGGCTCGAATCTAGGTTTAGGTGAGTTGGCTTTTAGAGGAGCCACAGACTCTAACGCCATCTGGCAAACTGAATAAAAGCTCGATGGTAAAGCCTCAGTATCAGCGCATGCAGACGGGTCAATATTAACAGTAAACGCAGCAGAAAACTTTCAGTAGACAAACCATGAGTCAACACAAGCTCAGGCGTATGGCCACAGTCCTGTGTGCGGTCAGAAATCCACTGCACAAACCATAACATGTCAATAAGATTCAAAATGTCTTTGGCCAATGACTTGTCAAGGCAGCAGACGTGGATATTAAAGTCACCAACGATTAGGATTTTGTCATAATGCAGCACTATGTCAGGAAAAAAATCTGAAAGGTCAGTGATAAAATCCTAGTTGGATTTGGGAGCTCTATAAACAACCGCACACAAAATATGGACGACATTTCCAATAAACACAGTTCAAAACTAGAATAAGTGGATGACAGTTTTAACTGCTCACACTTAAACAGTTGTTTATGAACTGCTGCAATCCCTCCTGCCATCCTCGGGGCACTGAAATACAAACAACCAGCTGGTAATAGTTCTGAAAGAGCTCTAGACTTACGGCCATTTATCCAGGCTTCAGTCACACATCAGAAGTCTAATGCCTGGGATGTGAAGAAGTCTTTAAGAATAAAAGTTTTATTTCCCAAAGATCTGATGTATGCTTTGCATACGATGCTATCTCGATAGCAACAGGGGCCGACGAGCTAGTGGGGCACAAGCTGCCAAGAAAACTCGGCCAAACGGTCTCAGATTTTGATGATTCACTCCTCTGCGGAGACTGCACAGAGACGGAGCAGGACTGGACCCGCAGGGACCAGAGAGGAAGCGATGGGATCCAGGGAACACCACGAAGCGAACCGGCAATGAGCAGCCTAATCCACCAGGAAAGTCAGAGGAGAGCATGCCAAAGTAGCCATTAGCCTACCTAGCCGCCTGCTGTGCAAAGGTGGAGCCAAGACATAGAGCAGGTAAGCTGGCACTGCACTTAAGAAGGGGATAGGGTTAGAGCCCAAAGGGGTTAACCCCCTATTCCGACACACCGCCACTCCGACACTTCTTGACACCGCCATTCCGACACCTTTTATGTCGCCATTTATGTTATGTTGCCATTCCGACAATTTACTCATGAGATGTGTTGAGCGCGGCATGGTTTTTAGTCCTGTTTTAGACCTGCTTTTAGTCCTGATGTAGACCAGGTTTTAGTCATGGTTTAGACCTGGTTTAGACCTGGTTTAATCCTTGTTTTGACCTGGTTTTAGTCCTGGTATAGACCTGGTTTAGTCCTGGTTTAAAAGCAGGTCTATACCAGGACTAAAACCAGGTCTAAAACAGGACTAAAACCAGGACTAAACCAGGTCTAAAACTAAACCAGGACTAAAATCAGGACTCAAACCAGGTCTAAACCAGGTCTAAACCAGATCTAAACCAGGACTAAACCAGGTCTATAACAGGACTAAAACCAGGTCTAAAACAGAACTACAACAGGCCGCCACTCCGGCCAAGGGGGAAAAAATGTTGGCGTGCAGGACGTTTGATAACAAATGGACGCACCACCACTCCGACAATTAGACGTCGAGGTCGGAGTGGCGGTGTGTCGGAAAGGCAGCCTCAAGACCCATCATGATCGAGGTCGTTAAATGTGCCTGACCGAACCGCTGTTTTTCACTGATTCTTGAGAATAATAAGGAAACTTTTAGCTTTAAATTGTACGTTTAAGTCATTGATTTATGTTGTATGTTCTGTTACAACAACAGAGTCGCAATTTAACGAAAATCACTTTACTTTGTGCTAGTTAAATTATGCTAGTTAAGATTATAATAATAACGTTAACTATTGTAATTGTTTGGGATATTTTGTCATTTTATTTCAAAAATAGTCAATCGGTGCAGGAAAGTGGGAAGGGGACTTACTTAGCAATGAAATGCATAAACTATCAGTCAAACCTGTTGCTATCGCTAGGGGGAGGGACCTCAGGGAATGAAGGCATCTGATTGGTCCGTTATTTATGTATCTTGATTTAGGTTCATACGAACATTTTAAGACCAGAATAATGAGGCTCAGTGCAGCAGTTACGGAGTGAGAGACGATAAGATCCTAATGTAAGTCAATGGGAAAAAAAGGAGAGAAGGAGCCGGAGGAGCCTCCTGGAGCACTTCCTGTTTGGCACGTGGCAGCTAGTGCTTTAGCTATGTCCACTCATGTATACAGTCTATGATTTCACCTATCCTACTCAAAGTTCAAAACTCTGTGGGCAGCCAACCACAAATCCAGAAGTGTTTGACGGTCATACACCAACACAGAATAAACATTTCTGGTGACACTCGACAGGGAGAACAAAATACAGAATAAGGCTGGCAGAGACAGACAGGGGGGCAAACACTTTTGCGCCGTCTTGTCTCTCAATTCGATACACAGTTCTCAGTGTGAGCAGTTTATCCACTCTTCTGCACCTGCTGTTGCTATGGAAACTGCAGCATAACTGATTTTGATGTGAAGTGTCATGACCCAGCTGCAGTGAGCCGGGTGAGAACCGAGCATCAGTGACTGGGCCTCATGTGACATTTACTGTTTACAGGAAATCAGGTGTAAACACGCAGAGACCACAACACGCGAAGCCCCGTATCCCATCAGCCGACGCGCTCTGGTGCAGCACAGTCACTTCTACATCAGTGAAGTTACACTTACACTGCCATCAAGTAAATACACAACCACATTTGTACTGAGAAATGATCCCATTACTTTAACACACGGCACCCATTGGAAGCCGTGCAATTACTCAATTACTTTGAGTATTTGAGACTCAATCTATAAAAAAAATTATAGATTTCATCATATGATCATTTTCAGTGAATTGCTCATAGAACATACAGTGAACTCAACACATTCACAACCTTTGTCTCGGTCAAGCAGACACTTCAGGATTCAGGTCACCGGTCTTGACTCCTACTTAAATGCGTTTACATCAGGGGTGTCAAACTCATTTTGGTCCGGGGGCCGTATGCAGCCTACTCTGATCCCAAAAGGGCCGGATCAGAAAACTCAGTTCTCTCTTCAAGTTATTGTATTTTTCTCCGTGTCTCGTAGTGGTGTTTAAGATTATATTCCTCGAGCAACGCCACTTGTTCCAAACACACTGAGCACAGATTTCCCATTCACCTCTGTCAACAAATAAGAATTAGACTATTTTTCTTGGGAAATCCTGAACTCAGCATCTGCTTTTCTCATTTTTTGACATTTTGCTGATGAGGGTCACGGTCGACAGTCAAAACGATCGTCCTTTAAGAGCGTTTGGAAAGAGGAAAGTCTTCATTTGTGCTGCTCTGGTGGGAGTCGCAACGTACAGAAACGCCGGAGACGCTGCTATGCTAAACGGTGCAGAAAATTAACAGAAAAATCTGAAAATTTTAAGTATTTTAATAGAAAAATCAGCCGAGGGCCAGATTAAAGGTCTTGGAGGGCCGGATCTGGCCCCCGGGCCGCATGTTTGACACATATGGCTTACATAAATCAGTGGAAGGATTCTGAGCCTTGTATGAACTCGAGGGGAATATGAGATGATTGGCAAGTGATTTTCTTCACCGTGGGACAAAGTTGAAAATAAAAAAAGGAGAGAAAATGCTCAAAGCGCTGTGTGAGCTCGGTCAAAGAGTCGTGTATTGAAAGTGCTGCGAGGTTCTTCTAGAATTCTAAACTGATGAAGGTCGCTATGTGTGAGAGAAATTCAACCCAGCGCACAGTGTTTAAAAAGATATCCAGACAAAAGAAAACTTTAACAAAGACTATTTCAGAGCCATGGAGTGAAGCCTTGAGTTTTTCACTGATGGAAACTGAACAGTAGTGACGCAGTAACAGGCTGGAGGCAGTGTCCTAACTAAGGGGCACGATTTTGTTCTGTGCATCAGCGTCTATTTTAAAGTGCTGTTAAAAAGGCATTGATAAAGGCAAATGTAAAAACTCGCCCACGCACATCAACACTGCCTGACTTGTATCGCCAGTGGTGCAAACACAACCTGATCAGTGAAAGCAGATTTTTTTTAAATGAGCATAACTGAACTTAACTTGCTGAGGTTAATTGGACAATGGCCTTGCTGGGGTAAACCTGTCAGCCGACTCCATTTTCAGCAACTATGAGGATTACTAAAGGGAACAGAGAAGTTAAAACAAGTCCCTCGGTCAATGTAAGAAATTAGAATCTCCCACCTGCTTCAGTCCAGAATGACCGTCCAAGTTGGTATTAAGCAACCTGGGCTTCTGCTCCACCAGCGCCACAGGCTGAGCTCCTCCAGGCCACTCCACACTCATGCTGTCATTCATGCCCAAGGAGGCCCAACCAATTATAGAGAAGCCTCACATTTCCATTTAAAATCCTTAATTGTAATTTCTTTGGTTGTTACTGCACCAGAGTTGTAGACTTTCTGAAGCAATCTCAACTGAACAAAGGATAAAACAGCAAAAGATTTTTCAAATATAGAGCCTTTAGTATGTCATAAGACACAAAATTGTAGAAAATTACCCCAAAACTAAACCTTATAACAAAAATAACTCTAAAACCCTGTATAAATCTCTTAAACCATTGCACAGAGCTTACAGCATTCACCTGTACATTGTTTTCCTTCTCTGTGTCAGCACATTCCCTGTAGTAGACCACTCCAGAAGCTCTGAGCTGGAGAGGGTGACTCTGTAAAGTGGGCCAGTTTGGAGGGCTGTGCATTGAGTACCACCCATTGATAGATGAGGCTGTGTCAAAGCGAGGCTCCAGCCTGAGCGAAGAGACTCTTAAGTGGGTTACAGGAGATGAGAGGAGCAGCAGCAGAGTCTATTCACCACTATATCGAGTCAGTGCAGCGTCCAGAACTCTCCCAATGGACAACAAGTGCTGCTTTTCTTAAAAGTTGGGTACACAATTTCTTCTGCTCTCAAAAAGCTGACGGTAGCTGGTTCTAACTTCTTTGCCAAAATGTTCCAAATATGGGATAAAATTGCTGTTGGGTATTTATTTAATTCTGCCTATTTTTAATGCTGAAAACTTGGCCTGGTGGTGCGACCTTTCTGTCTCAACAAAGTTTCCTAAGTTTAAAGTGATAGTAACTTTCTGGAGCTGGAAAATAAACTGCACGATTCCATGCAGATATTTTATGCCACACTGGGGAATATCACAGCCAAAGGAACGACATTTCCATGAAAAGACCCTCCTCCAGTCACTGTTGTGGTGGCACAAGCCTGTTCACGGTAACAGTACGTGTGTTTTCAGTTTTTCACTGCAATAAACACAACCACAGTGCTTTTACTTTAGTCCATTTATTGGTAGAAAGGTTACACACTGTGGCTTGAAGATTGAAGAGTGAAGATTTATATAAAACAGTTTCCAAACAAACTATTTTATATAAATCTTCCCTGGTGTGAAGTACATACATTTTTCGGTCAACACTTACTGAAAAAAGACACTGTGGAGGCTGACTATGTGGTAACTGTTATCCGTGCAGTCGTCCAAAACATATTTAAAATGCAAGATTTTGTAAAACGCTTTAATAATTTAGTAGATTATAAAGTTTCAGAAGCAGATTTAAAATACAAGTATATGCCTTAGTCACGATGAGATCTATAATTATTTTTTTTTCTATGGGAAAAACAAATGAGAAATTTACTTCCACAACGGGAACAGGTGGTCACTGTTGGACTCCATGAAACTCCACAGTAATAATACTGCAGCCCACAGCATGACCTCAGTACAAGTTCCTTGATGAGAACAACTAAAACCAAATCTTTTGCTGCAAAGGTCAGGACTCTTGTCCTAGTCTACAGATCCGAGTAGGTGCTATCGGGGTGGAACAAAGTGTTGGTAATATTAGAACTGAAACTTTACGGGTAGAATTATGAATGAAAATGACCATCACACATATAACTTTACTTTTTGGCAGAAATAGATGAGTCCCATTTCTAGTGAGCCTTTGATTTTCACACATGTGGAGTTGCTCTGAGTCTCCAGCACAGAACTGAACACACTGATGCTCTGGCAGGTTCTGCTTTCACTTTAAGGTACTGGACCAAAACACAACATGTGCTTAGTGCAGAGGCCACTCTTTGTCATCGCTGTTCATTTCAAATCTGTAAGTACATGTCCAAACACATCTCATATTTCCCAAAGCAGTGAACGCCTCGTATGCGCCTGACATGAATGGCTCGTATCCAGTGTGAATACAGTGAATTTGGCGTCTTCATCTTCTTGGTCTAGTGAGGAGAGGGACTCTTTCTGCTCCACACAGATTTCATAAACACAAACACACATCAGGGAAATCACAGTGATTAATAAACTAAAGCAAAAATGTGACAAAGGGATTTTGTAATTCTGTCTTTAGCCTGATCTCGTCACATCTCAGAAGCTCAGCAGGGCCAGGGATTTGGATGGAAGATTGCTGGGAATTCCAGTTGCCACAGGGAGGCACCAGTGACAAAAATGTCATTGTGTCCTTAGGCAAGACACTTCACCCACATTGCCTAGTATAAATGTAGTGTGAGTGATGGTGGTGGTCAGAGGGGCCAGTGGCACAGATTGGCAGCCTCACTTCTGTCAGTCTGTTCTCTTCCTTGCTCCAGCTGTACTTTGCTGTTTGATTTTCCTAAAGGTCATGGTGGCATTTTCCTGACCTTATCCAGAATCAGAGGGGGAGCAGGGGGTCAGCTGGACAGCAGAGGCCCCGGACCGCCGCTACTGGACACACAATTACTGGAGAGACAGCAGGAGGGCAAGAGGAGGGCTGGAGAAAGGTGGTGAAAGGTTTCAGAGGGGTTAACACCGGGCCAAGACTGACAAAAACTGGGTCAAATTTGATCAGATGATATTGCAGTGGTGTAGTGGGAAACATATGACCTCATTCATGAAACATTCTTCTTATTTTCTCAACTTCTTTTTCATTTGACATTCATGAAATATTTTCTTAACTGAACATGTCCTTCTGGAAGAACAAATCCTCTGAACAGTCAGGAATACTTCTACTGCTTTAGAATATTATTACTCTGATAATGCAACAAATAATCTAATTCCTCCATGACTGGGTGTTACATATTTTCTTAAATTATTTCCTTTGAAAATATTATACTACGTGATCTACTAACATTTCTGAGACATTTCTAGAGCATGTACCATAGTCTATTGAGTCTAACAGATGTGTACAGGCTGCAGTGAGCCTCAGTCTGTCCCAGCCCCAGTGCTCTCCTCCTGGTCACTGAGCTACACTCAAGTCACACACACCCCCACCACCCCCCATTTATCGTGGCTTCATGCGGAAAGCGTTATAAATAAGACAAAAGCTCCCGCTTATTTTTAAGTTTATGACTTAAATCTTCCCTCCCTGAATGTGTTCGTGTGAGTTTGGACATTTGAAATCTCCGCTGAAGCTGTAAAACAGTGTTAGTCTGTTGCTCAGGTGCAGTGCGTCTACAGACTAAGACTGTTTTAGTCTTTAGTAAATGCACTGCACCTGAGTTCCTTTTCCATTGGGCTTTCACAGGTCATCATGCCAAACCCATACTGGCCATATACGGAAGTTCAGAGGGCGTTTCTAACTAAATAAATATTCACTTTTTGTAGGCTAAATAAAATGCATGGTGTTCATAGTTGAATGTTGGTGAATTAGGCATAACTGTCATTTAATTTAAGAAGGGACGTAGCTGCTTAAGAACACTTTGTGATCTAGCGCTCTCAGCATCTTCTTAAAGTGGAAGTTCTGAACATTTTTTTGAGAAAACATTCATGAATAAGGCCTGTAGAAACCAAGCTCAGCTACAGGTCAGAAAGGTGAGAAATGTGTGTCAGCAGCTCATCACACCAAAGTTAGAATAAAATTGTTGCATTATCAGAGTAATAACATTCTAAAACTGTAGAATTTGTATTCTTACGAGTGCTCCTGACTGTTCTTCCAGAAGAACATTATCAGTTAAGAAAAGGTTTTGTGAATGACAAAAATGTTGATAAAAAGGCCTTAAGTACAAACACTTCATGAAGTACAAACACTTCTCACCGTGCACCTTCACGCAAAACCCGAGGGTGAAGCACTTTTCAGAGACACGACTCAGAGGCGAAGAAAGCAGCGAGGAGCTGTGAGGGGAGAGAGTCTGAGGAAGTCATGTTTGGTTTGAACTGAACTGTTGGCCTCTCAAACCTGGGCCTCCGGGTGCATGTGGGTAGAGTGAGGCTGACAGTATTCCCCAAGCTCCCTCCACACACACCCATGAACTGAGGCGCTAACTCGGCCTACATCCCAGTGAACCTGCACTTGCTCGTGTTGCACAACAATATTAGAACAGCCTTTTCTGCCTGTTTCATGTTCTTATAGAGCTCCTGGACCCATGTGACTAACTCTGACAAGAATGTCATGTTGGCAGTGGTGGATCAGCCGTAGTGAATGACGCGAGTCACTTTTTGAGTTTTTTTCATCATTAAACAAAATCATAAACCCTGATCTATTTTAAAACAAATCAGATGAAACATGAGTGACCCTCACCCGGCACAGGTGACATCAGGTTTAATTTTCACCTTCTTATATCATAAAAAGGTGCCTGGAGATGTTAGTGAAAAAATAGACGTTATTATGAAGCCGTGCAGATGTACTGTTTCCTGATCCTGACAGTTTCTGAAAAACCATGTGCTCTGACTTATGTGAGATCTTGTAGCTATATACAGTAACAGCTAAGTGTCACTGTAATAAACACACAAAAAACTATGCATTTAACTTTAGTTTGTGGTCAGTCAGCTAACATGAAGCAAAGGACGAGTGTTTAGCAGAAGCACTGGGATGGTTTCTCTCTCTGGCTAATGCTAACTGACAAAACACAAACTTACAGTCTTTGAATTGTTATGAGACAATGCTTAAATCTTTCAGATTAAACCAAATAAAGAAAAAAATATTCAATATAAAAATACATTCATAGCTTAATTAATATATACAGTAGTTGCTAGCCTGTTCAGCTGCACAAATTCTCTTCGAGCATCAATCTTGAGCTTTGTAAATCCAATAAAAGGTTCAGTCTTTCTTCTGTCTTTGATAACATCCCATGGCAACAACAATCCACAATCTCTAAAACGTCTGTAAAGTTTGTTCATTACGGATTAGGGTTTCTATGTATTTCTATGGGGATTTTCAGACGGTCATTGCTAGCGCGAGATTTGGAGGTGCATTCTGGGATTGCGTTACAACTGCAGGAGCTATCGACTCTCCAGAGCATCAGTCATTTCAGTAAAGTACTTGGGCCTGTTTATAAATGGTTACATGACGGGATAAGTGTCTGTGCTTTCAGAGAAGCAGAGGTCACTAATCCAAAAATGTTCATTTCCTTTTCTTTTGTGCATTAACTTGTTCATAAATTCAAGACCTAAAATGAACCAAATTATTCTACTGAAGGTATTTGGATTTCAAAAACACAGTGGAGCGCGTCCTGTGTTGCCATGACGTCACAAAAGTGCTTTCCTTTTGAGAAGAACTGTATCGAAAGTGTGTGAATGAAACAAATTACAACTCCAGGTATGTTTTCACTGAGGAACCATTCTGACAGGCTAAAGAGAGTGTAATGGGTCCTTTAAATGCCATATACCACATGTGTCAAACATGCGGCCCGGGGGCCAGATCCGGCCCTCCAAGACCTTTAATCTGGCCCTCGGCTGATTTTTCTATTAAAATACTTAAAATTTTCAGATTTTTCTGTTAATTTTCTGCACCGTTTAGCATAGCAGCGTCTCCGGCGTTTCTGTACGTTGCGACTCCCACCAGAGCAGCACAAATGAAGACTTTCCTCTTTCCAAACGCTCTTAAAGGACGATCGTTCTGACTGTCGACCGTGACCCTCATCAGCAAAATGTCAAAAAATGAGAAAAGCAGATGCTGAGTTCAGGATTTCCCAAGAAAAATAGTCTAATTCTTATTTGTTGACAGAGGTGAATGGGAAATCTGTGCTCAGTGTGTTTGGAACAAGTGGCGTTGCTCGAGGAATATAATCTTAAGTTTTCTGATCCGGCCCTTTTGGGATCAAAGTAGGTTGCATACAGCCCCCGGACCAAAATGAGTTTGACACCCCTGCCATATACAAAACACAAGGACATGTTTTTGATGAGGACTCAGCACTGTAACATGGTAGAACAGTGGTTCTTAACCTGGGTTCGATCGAACCCCAGGGGTTCGGTGAGTCAATCTCAGGGGTTCGGCAGGGGTCAGATACACATCCAACTCATGATTCTTGATGATTCATGATGTTTGGCCATCATTGGCTGCAGGAAATTTTGTGCGCGCAATAATCTTGTGACTGTCGTGATGGTGTTGTGTAATTTCTTTCTTAATATTTTCCCTTCATACTAACTATGTCGAGCAAAAAAAGAAAGTGGTCGGACGAATATGTGCAATTCACATGTGTGCACCAATAAAATAGATATACCTATATTTGAATTTGAAAAAAGCATATTTTATTTTTCCAATTAAGAAGGGTTCGGTGAATGCGCATATGAAACTAGAGGGGTTCAGTACCTCCAACAAGGTTAAGAACCACTGTGGTAGAAAGTTTATAAGTTCTAGTTGATGATGTTAAATACTCCCAAAGTTTGAAGAATGTTTTTTACAAGAGTCTCATGAGTAGAACAAAGTACAATGAAAAGAGAGTGTGCGCTTGGAAGGAGCAGCTCTGTGGAGGGGTAAGTCTCCCAATTAGTGTTCAAACTCTCAAACAGAAGAATGTTCCTCTGTTACAGGGCAGCGTGATTGCAAAGGAAAAGCGCTGACGTCTTCTGCCCTGAGTTTGTTCTGTCAGCCTGAGGCTTCAACCGGAACCTGGCAATTAGACCGAGCCAAGAAGCGACTCCCCCGGCTCGTTAGGGTGGTCAGGATGTCCCACCATACATGCCCTCCTCACATCATTTTTAATAAACTCAAACTTTGTTAATTTGAGTTTTAATGAATGTTTGGAGTGTCTGCTCGTGTAACAGGGGGAGGGCCGGGCTGAGACAACAGAGCTCCTCAGACGTATCAACATGATACTCAGAAATAAAAAGCTGGAATTTGAATTCATTAGTTTGAAGGAAAAGCCCCTTGAGATGTCTCGCAGTCTTGTTTTCAAGGAGGCCTCATAGTTACAACAGAAGACAGATACAGTGGGACACAGTAAGGAACAGACATTTGAATCAACAAAAAAAAAAAAAAAATCAACACCACCACACACACATTCACTGTTAGACACATAATACATCAAATTTAAAGAAAAACTAAGACAGGGTTCAAATATAGTCACAAAATAGAACAAGATGAACAAGAAAATTCAACAAGATGAATTCCACGTGTTATGTAAATATTGAACATGTTTAAATGATGAGACAGAAGTTAATGTGCAAATCGACGAGGGAAGATTGTTGAGGGAAGAGAGTTTTTGATGTGAAGTATAGAAAATAAGGATTTATTAGCCTGGCTGGACAAGACAAGGCTGCCACAAGGCTCCGGGATCAAGCCCAGGGCCTTCTTAGAATCAGGTCCAAGTGCTGCCTTAAAGTGTAAGGTTCAGGAACAGTACATGCTTCTGGTTTTAAGACTTTAACTTGCAACTACTTGGTTGTAGAGTGAACATTTGTAGACTGCACAGCACCATTATCACTACAAATCCATTTAAAATATGAATCTAAACTAATATTTTAGACCAACACACCTCGCTAAACTCTAACTGTCTGGAAGGGCCTGACACTATCATCCCGCACACAATCATTCATTTAAGAAGTACAACGAATGCTGTCATGAATAATGGAATATAAGGCAGTGGTGAGCAGTAGCAGTAGGTAGCAGTAGCAAGGTATTTTACTGACACCTTGTGAGGGCAATTCATTCTCTGTATTTGACCCATCTTTCAACCAGTGCCACTGGGACAACTTTTCAGGAGCAGTGAGTTCCTACCGTACCACACCCGGGGACCCATGTTCATGATCTTTAGCTCGGCATGGTCAGGAGGACTTTACCTTCCCACAGAAAAACCCACAACCTGGAATCAAACCCAGAACCTGACAGTGAAGTGCCATGTCAAAGGAAGAGGGTCTCCCTCTATCAAACAGTTATTATTTAATAATAATTATTCATTAAAATGTGAATTTAGAGATATGTTTGAAACTTCTCCTTTACTCACATAAATGTAAGAAAAAAATGTATTACAAGTTTTTGTTCATATAAAAAAACATTTGCTGAAATATTTAAAACATATATATCTATATCTATATATCTATATATCTATCTATATATATATATATATATATATATATATATATATATATATATACATATGGTGGTTGGTCTCTCACCCTCATCAGCTCGGGAACTTGAGAGTTCTGCGCAGTATCTTTGCTGTTCCCAGTACTGCACTTTTCTGGACTAAGATGTCTGTTGTTCTTCCTGGGATCAAGACCTTGGGTCTTGTCTGGTGTGGTAGATCTGGGCCTTTATTGCTCGGGTGCTCAAGGCTCCTGTGCAGCCAGGATGAGTGCCTCTGTGCTGTCCTGCAGACCAGCCCTCTCCAGCCATTGGTAGGATTTCCTGATATCAGCCACTTCAGTTATGTTTCGGTGGTTCGCCCCATGTAGGGGTTTGTCCTGCCATGATGGTCCCTCCAGCACCTCTTCCTCTGCCCCACTGTCTGAGACATTCTCTGAGCGTCATCAGTCTGGGCCTTGTCACTGATGTACTTGTGGAGCTTGGATGTTTCATCCTGGACAGTGGTTCCCACACTCACTAGTCCTCGGCCTCCTTCCTTCCGGCTCGTGTACAGTCTCAGGGTGCTGGACTTGGGATGAACCCTCCATGCAGGTCAGGAGCTTTCGTGTCTTAACATCCGTGGTCTGTATCTCCTCCTTTGGCCAGTGCATGATTCCTGCTGGGTATCTGATCACTGGCAGGGCGTAGCTGTTTATTGCCTGCACCTTGTTCTTTCCATTGAGCTTCTTAGGACCTGCCGTACTCTTTGCAGGTATTTGGCTGTCACCACTTTCTTTGTTGCCTCGTCAAGGAGCCGTTTGCCTGTGGGAAACCAAGGTACTTGTAACTGTCCTCAATGTCTGTTATTGTTCCCTCTGGGAGTGAGACCCCCTCTGTGTGGACTACCTTCCCTCTCTTTGTCACCATCCTACTACATTTCTCGAGCCCGAATGACATTCCAGTGTCTGTGCTGTAGATCCTGGTGGTGTGGATCAGTGAGTCGATGTCTCGCTCGCTCTTAGCGTACAGCTTGATGTCATCCATGTAGAGGAGGTGACTGATGGTGGCCCCGTTTCTGAGTCAGTATCCATAGCCAGTGCGGTCGATTATTTGGCTGAGGGGGTTCAGACCTATGCAGAACAGCAGTGGGGACAGTGCGTCTCCTTGGTATATGCCACATTTGATGGTCACTTGTGCAAGTGGCTTGCCATTGGCTTCAAGGGTGGTTTTCCACAACTGCATCGAGTTTGCAATGAACGCCCTTAGAGTCCTGTTGATATTGTACAGCTCCAGGCATCAGTGATCCATGTGTGTGGCATTGAGTCAGAGGATTTCTTGTAATCAATCCAGGCAGTGCACAGGTTGGTCTGATGGGTTCTGCCATCACGAGCGACTGTTTGGTCAACCAGGAGATGGTGTTTGGCTCCCCTGGTGTTTTTGCCGATGCCCTTCTGTGCTGCACTCATGTATTGATCCATGTGCCCGCTTATCTTAGCCGCGATGATGCCTGATATGAGCTTCCATGTTGTGGAGAGACAGGTTATTGGCCGATAGTTGGATGGGACTGTATCCTTTGCGGGATCCTTCAGGATCAGGATCGTACGCCCTTGGGTGAGCCATTCAGGGTGAGTCCCATCCCTTAGCAGCTGGTTCATTTGTGCTGCTAGGTGCTCATGGAGAGCAGTGAGTTTCTTTAGCCAGTATGTGTGGATCATGTCAGGCCCAGTGCCCTTACATGATCCATATATATCTATATATAGATATCTATATCTATCAAACTATATATATATATATATATATATATATATATATATATATATATATATATATATATATATATATATATATATATATATATATATATATATATATATATATATATATATATAACTTGGAATTAGAAAAAATATATTCTGTACATTTTGTAAAAATCTTATCTGTATGTTCATCTGTATACCTGATGTCCATTTAAAATGTGCTTTAAGAAAATTGCCTTTGGAATTACAATGTCCCATAGAATTCTGTGATGTTGATTGTATTAAATAACTTAATAAGCTTATATTCTAAGAGACCAAACTGTAGTGTCTCCACTTTTTTTATATAATTTTTTTTAAATCGATGGGATATTAACGGCCAAAAGTAACTCTAAGTTTTACTTTAGTTTTTTTTTTCTCCCTTTGCTCACCATGTGACAACTTGCACTGTTTTTGTACTTTCTTTATTTTATATATACAGTATTTATATTTCAATTCTCTTTGTAAATTTTGTACATATACTTATTCACTTTACATTATTATTTTTATTATTATTTCTATTTTTATTATTGTTTATCTTGATTGCATCACACTTTTCCCCCTTTTCTGCACTAAACTGTCCTGGAGCTACTGTGACTGTTGAATTTCTCCACTGTGAGATCAATAAAGTCCTGTCTTATCTTATCTTATCTTATCTTAAATAACCAGACACTATCACAACACAATTCCATCCTGCTAATGAAACGTCTGTACATCACATCAGGTTTGCCAAGTTCACTCTCTGTGAAGACTGTCAGTAAATAAAACATGGTGTTTACCATGTGAGTCTGTCACAGGGGCCAGATCCAGCCGGCTCTCTGTGCACACTCTGGTCCCTGAAGTCTGCTGTCCACAGAAGCAGAGGTGCTGCTGCTCACCTGTCAATCTCTCCTTATCACTCCACACATGTGCAGGCTCCACTCTTGCAAGTCCTCTCCTTTCCTCTCTTCTCTTCCCCTCTCTCCTCCTCCTCTGCTCAGCTCATTTTGACAAGAAACATTCCTTTAGTTTTGGGAAAGATTTGGTCAGACATTACAATATTTCCTATGAAGAGCTGCAGCCTCTCTCCGTTAATCCATTCACGCTGATCAGCCAAACTTTTCTAAACTTTGCTCCAGAAACATTCAAGCTCCATGCTGCTCGGTCTCTGGTTGTCATGACAACGAGTTTGTACTTCTGGTTCACTGCTTTACCTCAGTTTATTTTGTTTTTTTTTTTCACTTTTTAATTGTAGAAACCTATATCTGGATTAGAGTATGGTCTGTAGTGCATTAATATTGTTACTTTAGTTCTTATATGGACCTAAAATGGGTCACTATTATCATCCCAATTTATGAGCATTCGCACAGACCACAATTACCTGAGGAGCTTGAATTTGTGGGATTACATCACATTGGTACTAAAGTTTGGAAGTATTTTACAGTCATTTTTACAAACATGGATGATTCGAAGGGGAACAGGAACATAGATAACTTTAGCAATTACAATTTGCCCGAGGTCCTTCTAAGTAAAACCAATCCAGAGTGAATAGGGAGGTATTTTAAACTCTGGAGAATGATTTAACATGTAAGATTACTCAAACTCGGGACAGTTTTGAGCCCTTTGTCCCCTGACCCAGCAGATTTACCCCAAACCAATAATAGGAGTCCTTTTATTGAGGAACCTGACTGTGCACTGGTCCTACACCTCGTCTATGATGTGTGACTTGCTTTTCCACACTGGAGCATCACTTTCATTGTCACCATGGCGCCTTTTTATCGTCTTTCGCTTTTTTCATCTGGCGCTGTGAATCTTATTGCACTTAAGGGACAGAACTGCCCTCTTTGTGGAGCTAAACACACACAGAAGCAAAAGTGTGATTATTTGATTAAACGTGGCTCCTTTAGAAGATGTTTACTGTGCTGACTTTCCACATTAAAGAGGAGCATTTGAACTCGATCCACCTGCACCTGTAGATATCTTATTGTATCTGCTGGCTATAGTCGACCCGTGCATAACTATGACAGAACTGTTCCCTATCATCTGCAATTGTCTGTAGTACAGCCTATAGGGCAGGACACTCTCCTCCTGCACAGTGCCTGGACATGGATTTTCCATACGGACTAAAACGGGTTTAGTGACATTCTTAGTTTTTGATGATCTGATCCATGACCTTGCAAATTAGTTAAATACAGAAAACCATGCCTACAGATGACCGTAATGCAACAAGCTATGTTGCACCGACAGAATTCTCTCAGATTATATCCTTACAAAAGAGTTGAGAATGGACAATGATGCGCACTCTTTTCACAGTTTTATTTATACTAACCATCCCAACCTCGGGGTTTGTCACAGGTTCATCCTAAATAAAACTCAACACACGTTATTGATGAGGAAACTCTGATTAAAATCTGGTCTATATATTTCCACTAAGGTTAAGTCAGTAGCTGTGTGTGTGGCATGTTTGTTTAGGTTTGTTTGGGCCCTTCACCACCCAGACCACAAAACAATCTTGGTCCAGTCACCAGTGGATTTAAAGCTTAAACACAGCAGTGGAAAATGTTGCGAGAAATAATCTAAGTGTGCAGGTCCCTGTAAGGGCAGAATGTTGACAGGAGAAATAACAGAGAATCTATGGCTGTACCAAAACAAATATATTGGCCTGTATGAATAGATCTGTTTGTAGTTGTTAGAAGACTTTTCACAAACCACTAGATCCAGTTGTGTTTCTTACAAGGTTGGCTCTTAAAATAAAAATTATTGTTCAATTTATACATTAAAAACCTTAAAATGTGAAACAGCAATAACCTGTAGACCTTTTAGCTTGTGAACATGAATAGATCCATCCTCAGGTGTGTGTGCTGTGAGCCCAGACAGATGCCCTGGTTTTATGTTGAGAGGTGAGAGGTGCTCAGCCAGTGAAGCTTCATTTAAGAACCAAAGCCTGAGGATAAAGTGACACACTACACAGTACATCGTTACAACATTATATGGAATGACTTATTTCCCTGCAGCATTTTCTTTCTGAATTTGTATTTGTTATAAGGTGAGGTGGGAAGCTGCCAGAAAGGTGACAGGAGATGATCAGGTGTGAGAGGCCCTGTGCTGCACAAGCACTGTCCATGTCACTCTTCAACAGCCCTGGGATACAGTTCTCCCTTCTCTACCTATGTCTGTGGTCTGCACAGCGCCCCCTATAGCCTCTGGTGGTTGTGTCCCAGCTGCTCATCACTGGGCTGGCCCCAGACAGAGCTGACACAGCCATGTTTAAAGGAGCTCACTGCATGTGTCTTTTGTCCTATGTACAAAAGCCTAGAAAACACTCTGCACAAATTGCGTTTAGTTTCAGTCTGCTGGTACTAACCGTCATAAAATCATTAACAGAAAACAAAAAAATGGATCTTATGATAGCAACCATATTTCCTTCATAATTAGAAAAGTATCCTTTTCACTTTGGTTGTTTTTATTGTCTTGAAAAACAGAAACATGCACACTTAATGTGTGTGAAATGTGACTAATTTGGCCTGGAGGAAGACCTCCTCTTGCTCGTCCCAATGGAAATGTTGTTCCTTAGGTCATAATCCTCCACAGCATGCTATGAAACATATCTATATGGAGAAAGTTACGAAATACAGTTTTATTTTTCTATTCCCATGGAATCGTGCAGGAGACATGTCACCTCAAGAATGTGACATACTGTGACAAGAAAGTGACATACTCTTTAAAAGTGACAGTAAACATGAGCTCAGAGTCCTGATGATGATGAAATGATTATCATTATCAGGGTGATGTTAGAACTACTGGCATTATCACTTTTATGTCACTCACCCCATATGCACCATATACACGTGTATTCTGCTAAAGTCATCTCTGAGGGCCTGAGGGAGAGCTGCTTCTTGGTTCCATCATCCACCTGGATCTCACAGAGGAGAGGCAGCTGTAGAGATCTGCACTGCTTTTCACATACAGTACAAAGAGCTTTGCAAATGCCGGCTGTGAAATTGATCAGATTTTGGTTGTGATAAGAATTACTGCACCAGTCAATTGCAAAACTGTGCGATTATGCAACTGAAATTACATTTTGTGGCACTAGTTCTCCTTTTCCAAACCTGAGGCAAAGCTACTTGTTTAGCCTACAGTGGTAGTGAATGGTCACATTTCTATGGAACTTTTCTACCTCAAAGCACTTTACATCAAGGAAGAAATTCACACACACTCTCATACACCGCTGTCCACAGACACTGGGAGCGAGGTGGGTTAAGTGTCTTGCCCAAGGACATAATGATAGCATTCATCTGTGGGTGCTGGAATCACATCCCCAACCAGTTAGTGGACCAATGATATTTATGTGGAGCGCTCTACTCTGCCACACCACGAGGCAGAAGCATTTAAATAACAACGAAAATTGAATCATTGCTAATTCCTAATAATATTGTTTTGGTGATATAATGTTCTTTACAGACAAAAAATAAATAAAAAACAGATGCAAACCCATTCAAAAATGTTCTAAAGACATAATGAATTTTTCCAACAGTTCAGAGACCCTGCTCAACAGGTTGCAAAGCTTCACAATGACCTCCGCATCTACACTTTAGAAGCCAGTCACTTGCACAAATCTTTCACCAAATCCTGTACATGTGCCATAAATCTACACCAGAAAATCATCTCAATCATGACACCATCCTCAACACTCCCAACAATGGCTCTTTCAGTTCAAAAGCGTATGGAAGTTTCAACAGACGAGTGAATTCCATCAAATCACAAATCACGAAGTCAACCAAATCAGAAAGAGCGCCTTACTGAATCGCTGTTCCATTGTGCACGGTAGGAGATGTAGGCAGTCTCCTCTCCAGACAGTGCCCTCTCCTCCGCTCTCCTCTCCTTCACTCAGGCAGTCTGTTCCCTCTCCCCTCCTCTCCTCTGCATCTCTCTCCTGTGCTTGCCGGGAGGGTTGCGGAGAGAGAGGAATGGAGAGAGGAGAGAGAGGGACGGCAGTAGAGTTGTAGAGCACCACTAACCTTCCTGTGGCATGGTAGACTCGGTGTGCTTACAGGAGACACTTCTCTGGGAACAGTGTGCATGTGTGTGTGTGTGTGTGTGTGTGTGCAGGTGTAGAAAAGAGCATAAAGGGCGCGCTCACCTGGGCCAGGGAGGAGGAGAGAGGTTGGTTTGGGTAGGCGTCATTTTTGTTGACCGCTGTTGCGTTTGTTTCTGGTTTTACATTTTTAACAGTATTCATTTTTGCACTATTCCTGCTCTCTGTCCACAGTCAAACGTTGTTGCTGTGATGCCAGTTATCGGTACATTAAACCGCCGCGAAATGCATATGGAATCCAGTCTCTCTGTTTTACATTGCATTCAGCGTGTAATTGTTTTTACTAGACCCAATTCTACCTCCCCACGGCTACCAAGGAACACAGGCGTCGTATAGCCACAATATTTGTAACAAAAAAGGCAATGAAGAGCATCGAGCACATATCCAAACACCAAACAAACAAAACGGCCTCAGGTTTGAGAACAAAGGAGCAGCTAAGTGCACCACACCACCACACAATCACTCAGTGGAATACAGGTAATACGTGTTTGTGGATCAAGGAATCCAGTTGATGCTGACGTGCAGAGGTTTGTCGTAGACTACTGAATTTTATGAATGAAGAGGGTTGTAAATGATGCACTGTTGGAGGCGCTATCTCCCGCGTTTGAAACCAAAGGCTGTGGTGGTTTTACGCCCCGATGTTTGTCTGGATGCTTTTTTGTTGAACTGTTCTAACTTGAATGCTCTCGGACTTTAGGTTTGAAGTTGTTGTTTATGCAAAATAAAGTTGAAACAAAATGGAATGAAATGAATGAAAAAAGGGAAGTCAAAGTGATGAACGACTTCAAAATGAGTGCAAAACAGCTGTCAACAAAATTAAAGCACTTATACTCCAAATGAAGGATCAAAGGAAATCAAAGGAAAATGCCCCACAAATCCAAATACACCTGGAAAACTTAAAGGCTCTGCATGAAAAGGCCACTTTTCTACACAGTGAACTGCTGCCACTGTTCCCAGAGCATGAACTGGGAAAACACAGTGAACGGTTCTCCAGTATAACAGAATATACTCAAACATTCAGGGACAAGGTCAACAAATGCAATCAAGAAAATGTACAAACAACAAATGATAATGCAAATGCGTTTGAGCCACCACCACTAAGCGATGAGCTGCCATCATGCAGTGAGAATTCTCTTGTGCCTCCACCCTCATCTGAACATCCTGAGGACAGTATTTCAAACAGTGGGAGCAAAAGGTCTCATCATTCCCCCACTACCTCACGTGGCTCTGTTCTGTGGAAAACTGAAGCTGAGCTGGCAGCTTTAGAAGCAAAGCAAAACCTGCTCATAGAAAGACATGCAACTGAGGAGGAGGAAGAACGACTACGGAAAAGAAAGGAAAAATTTAAGCTGGACAGTGAAATAGCAGAAAGAAATGGCTAAACTAAATTCTATTAAAGCCAAAACTGTAAGCAGCATGGCCCGTTGTAAAATATCCAGAATATCGGATGGGATGGACCCACTACTGCATCCACTACTGCATCCACTACTGCATCCACTACTGCATCCACTACTGCATCCACTACTGCATCCACTACTGCATCCACTACTGCCACCGAGGTCCTCAGCACAGCCATCACTGAATGTTCATGCCACAGAATTTGCTCACTCTCCTGGATCCACTCCTCCGGCCGATCATCCTTGTGAGCTCCAGCACCATTATATATCTATGTAAAGGCCTGACACCACAATGTGGAAGCACAGCAATACATTTTGTCAAGATGTTGGATTCTCCACTGACGGTGTGCCTGAAATAATGAGAAAGAAAAATGACATTACATCACTGCTCATACAACAGCAGTGTTTGATGGTAATCCACTGAAGTATCACACTTTTGTGAGAGCCTTTGAAAACAGAGTTGAGTGCAACACAAATGACACACCATGAGGCCTGTGCTGGGCTGGACAGTGACTACGTCACTGACAGGGAACATTGGGCAGGCCAGTGATTGTGAGTCGGTGACAGTCAACAGAGTGTCAGTCATAAATCTGGACGAGTTGTGGGAACAACAGTTTAAGCATGATTTTCCCAAGTCAACCATGGATGAAGAGCTAGGACTGTTCAAAGAGGACCAAAAGATCCTCAGGCTGGTGGCTTCATCCGCTAAACATTTGGATGGTCAGTATGAGACCTGCCTACTGAGCTGAGAGTGATATTTGATTGTGGTACCAGTTTTAAAGGAAACTCTCTCAATGAGCAGTTGCTACAAGGTCCAGATCTGATCAGTTCACTAATAGGAGTTGTGACTTGGTTTAGAAAGGAGCCAGTTGTCATCATGGCAGATATCAGATTCATGTTTCATTGGGTACGAGTCTCTCCTGAGGATGCTGACCTGCTGAGGCTTCTGTGGTGGCCACAGTGGATCTATGCCAAGCACCAACAGAGTTCAGGATGAAAGTCCATCTGTTTGGAGCGACTTCATGCCCCTCCTGTGCCAACGTTGCTTTAAGGAGGATTTTGGACACTGGTTCAGAGAGAAGACCCTGGCTAAGATCCTTCATTGTTTCTAAGTGAATGATTGTCAGTCCCAACTGCAGAGGAAGCAGTTACACTGTACAAAGAACTGGTCTCTTTGTGTGCAGAAGAGGGATATTGTCTAAGTGGCTAAGCAATAAGCCCAGTGTCCTCAAAGGCATTCCTGATGAGAGCAGAGCGAAGGATGTGATGAAGCAGCCATCTTTGTCAGTCAAAACAGTACTTAGTGTTGAGTGATGTATTCAATCAGACATATTCAAGTTCAGAATTGTCCTCAAAGAAAGACCTCTTACCTGCAGAGGAATCCTCTCAACTGTGAGCTCTGGTTACGCCTTTCAGGACATGTTGAACCCTGTGGTTCTGGTGGCAAAGTTGATTCTGAAAGACTTGTGCTGACTGTCGTTGCTCACGTGGGCGTTGAAGTCCCCCAGTAGAACAACCTCCAAGAGGCTGGGTACTCTACCTCCAAGTAGGCCGGGTACTCAGCACTGCTGTTAGGCCCATAGGCCGACACCACAGCGAAAGACCTGTCCCCGACCTGAAGGCGCAGGTACGCAACCCTCTCATTCACCGGGGTGAACTCCAACATGAGCTGTGGGGCGATGAGCAGGCCCACACCAGCTCGCCGCCGCTCCCCGCGGCCAACGCCAGAGAAATGTCCAGAGTCCAGCCCCTCTCAAGGAGTTGGGTTCCAGAGCCCAAGCTGTGTGTGGAGGTGAGCCCGACTATATCTAGTCGGTAACGCTCGACCTCCTGCACAGTCTTCATGTCCGGTCGCCGAGGCCCCCGCCTTTTACTGCCACCCAGATCTCTCCGCACTGGCCACTTATGGCTCCTCCCGCAGGTGGTGCCTCTAGGGGAGGGCGGTCCCACGTCATCCGGGCCCCCGTGGGAGAAGGCCCGGCCACCAGGTGCTTGCCCTGAAGCTCCCACCCCAGGCCTGGCTCCAGATAATAATAATAATAATACGCAAACGCTGTGCCCTGCAAATGACGTGCCCGGCACATCACGCCATGCAAACGCTGCTCCCAGCAAACACCATGCCCCACACTAACCCTAATAACTGTAAACCCCAACCACACTGTAGCTCCTCAATGACAACACTGCACATGGTTCTCGAGTACTGGCGCATTTATTAGCCTTAACAAGTGCCGAAAATGCCGTGAAAACTACAGGACAAATAAAACATAGAATTAGATAGTCCATCTTGGTTTGCTAACACACCAGTACTCAATAAAACTAGCTACCTCGTGGCCGCCTGTCACATCGGAGGTCTTTAGGCAAAATGAAAACTTCAGTGCATTTTCTCTCTGTACATGCCATACATGGCGAACACTTAGAATATACATTGTACAAGTACAATTGTTAGAAATATGAAATAAAAGATACCTCGTACAGCTGGGTAGCTGCTGAACTCATGGCTCTCGCTCTAAAGTCTTTGAGAATGTGAGGGTGTACGTGATCAACCTGTGGCCCAATGTTCTCCCAAGTTCCCGCAGTCTCGTGATAATAGCGGTACTAAACCAAATGAAATTACTAATTTATAACTGTATATATAAAATAAAAACACATTTTTCCCATATGAAATATGACTATTTTTAACTAAAAATTATTTTAACCTTTTAACCAAAAATGACCTTGTTTTCTGCATAAAGTATTTTAACAACACTTACACACAGGCTGAGATCACGTATTAGTGATTCAAATTTCCCAGGCCAACACATCCTCCATCAGAAAAATTAAATAGTGCACCTTTAAATGATTTTTGAGGAGTCTTTGCGCCTCCTCCTGGCTAAAAAATTCACCATGTCCATAATGTATTTTTTTGCTTGTCCTCATGCACAAAATTTAATTCCCAAATCTGGTACAAATCTGATAATGTTGCCGTTTCATGTCTAGGGGGCGCTATAGTGTAATTTTCCATATGCTTCATAGTGTTTTATATTCAGGCTGAGATCAGCATCAGTGATTTAAATTTCAGCACGATCAGACTGAGTCTGTGCCGACGGGAGCAAATCTGCACATTGAATATTGTCTAAATTTTGATCGAATTCTGTGGCTTTGCCGCGCGTAAACCGTGACAGTTTTCAAAAAAATGGAGGTAACTTTTGAAGCCGTCCTTCTCTAGATGATGTACAGTGATTTTCAGCCCTGTGGGTGAAACACCTTCAGAGGAGTGCGTTCAAATGCAACATGAGCCAAAATGCGGCCTCTGCATTTTGAAGATTTCAATCCAAGATGGCCGCCTTCTGCTTTGTCAGGGAGCGTGGCCATAATAATATTTTTTGTTTCTCTTCACATGGCAAATGTGTGTATCAAATTCCGTGGCTCTACGACAAAGTTGAGCTGGGATGGCTCCCATAGGAGTGGGCGGAGCCTAATATTCGAGTTGGCGTATTATCTCCATATTTTAATCCTTAATCCTCACACATGAAACCTATATTTTCTCGAATGCCTCATCATTTCTAAACTGTTGGCAAAGTTTGGTGAGTTTTTGAACATGTTTAGTGGGTCACTTTTTATTTCAATCCGTAGGGGGCGCTAATGCACCAAATTTAGCTTTTTCACATTCAGTTGCTTTAGTGCAGAAAGTTTAAAAACTGTGTCAAATTTAATTGAAATCAGAGTTTGTTTGAGCAAATAGGAGCAATTTGTAAATATCCAAAACTTGTGTTCATTATTTGTGGCTTCACTGCTCAGAGACGTCAGACGGATTTGGGATGTGGATATTTTTGGACGTTTGGCCCCTGGAGATAATGTGGACCAAATCTGAGGCCGTTTGGGTGACGCTGGTGGAGGAGTGCGTTTCAGCTTCACAAACTTTAATCCAAGATGGCCGCCTCCTGGTATGTCAGGGGGTGTGGCCATAATAATATTTTTTACTCGTCTTGTCATGATCGACTTTTGTGTTAAATTTCATGATTCTACGTGCACATTTTTTTTGTGTCATTCGTATTCCCTAAAGTATTTTTGTCTCGTTAGGGGGCGCTGATGAGCCATTTTATTTATTTATTGAAAATGGAAATAGCCAAAAGTTAGAGAAGCAGAGTCTTTAACACGTGGCCAAATTTCGTGACGTTTTGTCATTGTTCACTGGGTGAAAAATGGGTGAGTGAGTTAGGAGGGAAAAAAAAGAACAACTTTACATTTTGGGAAACCTCTGGAGCACTGTTACGTCATGCCGAGGGTCCCTGGTCACTACGGGTGAGTCACATTGCGTCATTTAAGTTCCCGCCCCCTATGAGCATCGCTATGCGATACTAATAGGCCCTTTGCCAGCCTCTGGCGCTCGGGCCTAATAATATTAAATTAAATAGAGCTGTGCCCACAAGAGGAGGCTGCACTGTCACACTGTCAGGTTCCCTCTTGACATTACACCCGCTCAGCAGAATAATGAACAATGAAGCAAAAGCAGCGTTCTGGTTCTGCTTGGTCGACAAAGTTTCTCATCGGCATCTGAAAAAAGCTGTTCTAAAGTGTGCACACGCTCTAAATATGAATGGATTTAAATATTAACAATGTGCTTAAGGCTTTGTGAGACCTCCCAAGAGTTGAAATTAGACTGAAATGGATAAAAATGGATCCAATACCTCCATAAAGATTATTGCCCATAGTTACATAGGGTCATGCCCTCCATCTGAGTTTAGGGCAGCACATTTTTGAATGTGGTGAATATAACCTGGAGATATCTCACCCAAAAAGACATATTCCTATCTGCTTGTTGACTCCTGGTGTGCAAATGAGGTACTGACCACAGACAAATGAGGTTCACACTCTATAAAAAGACTCACAAGAGCAGTGCGTACTGGCTGCTGCTCGTGTCACTTTTAATTACCCTCTTTACAAAGGTCAGCATATTTTAATGCACAAACATAAGGCTGCAGCTGCTCCTGGTTCACTCATATGCACGTGTGCTGCATCTAATAAGCACTGGTTTAGTCTTTACTGATCAAAGTTAAATATTGTCATCCAGGAAGAGAATTCAACATTTTTACTTAGTAGAGTAATGGTAAAAAAAATAACTCAAGTCCACCAACTGCATTATTGATCTAACAACTAAAATGTTCAAAACTGCAGAACTGATTCTCTGCTGCCTCTTCAGAGCAGCAATTTACTGTATCAAGCAGAAGATTTGCTCAACATTTCTGAATATTTGTGTACAGCACTGCCTTTAATAAAGTATGTCTCCTACATTACTTTACCTACTAATAGTGGAAGAACTAACTAAGGCAGTTTGAAGAATAGCATGAAGCAGTGTTTGTGCGTTCATTGTTTTTCACTGTATCAGTTGTTTCAGTGAAAGGATAAACACAGAGCACAGTTTGAGTTTGTGTCTGAGGGCGGTGTCATGTTTCATGCAGGATAATGGATAGTGAGAGTGGAGGGCGGATTTTTGCCATCTGTCGGTGTCTGACAGATGAGCCAAGCTCCAACACAAGGCCCTGGTTTAGTCCTGCTTGAGGTTAGTCCTGATGTAGTTAAGTCCTGACAAATGAGTGATGATTAGACCTCATTTAGATCTGGTTTACCCCAGGCTCAGACTGCACACGGTGCAGCTTCTAGTTGAGGGGCCGTGAGTTTTCCATATAATTAAAAGTGGAGAGAGGAGCTCAGAGTGCACAGGTGCAGCTGGTGGTGCCGGCAGAGGGGCTGCAGCACTCTGGATCATTTCGGTTGGATTGTATTTTTCTTCATAAAGTAATGGTTATCGTTGTGTCTGTGCAGCCTTCCAATCCAATCCAGTCCACTTTATTTATAGAGCACATTTCATAAACTGAAAGCGTTTTCAAAGTGCTGCACAAAACCATCATAAACAAATAACCACAGAAACTGTTTAAAATAAACAAGTAATCAAATGCCCTCCCAGAGTGCAGACAAATACATATACCATAAAATTACAAAAACAATAAAAGATAAAAACACTAAAAAAAATTAAATTAATAAAAAATAAATACTCCAAGAACAATAAAATAATAAAACACCCTAGAATACAATAAAAGACACAGAGGACCACACAAAAAAGCCAGAGAATAAAAGTGGGTCTTAAGACAAGACTTAAAACACTCCACTGTGGAGCTGCTCGGACGTGGGGGGAACAGGGCGTTCCAGAGTTTAGGACCAACCACAGAAAAAGCCCTGTCCCCTCTGGATTTAAGTCTCGTCTTAGGCACCACGAGCTGGAGCTGCCCTCAGACCTCAGAGCGCCGGAGCCTTCAAAGGTGGTGACCACTGCACAGCAAAGCTCTGGTCCTCGTGTTTTGATTCAACTTCAACCAGTTTAGACATTTTTTCTTCTTCTAACCTGATATGGCAAAAACAGGTGAATAGAGCACTGTTTTTATCACGGCCGGAGGGGGGACGGCTGCTGCTCGGGGAAATGCACATGCACTTACACAGATATGGGGAAGTCAGGTGGAGCAGGGAGTATCAGACCACTCACCCTCTCATTCGATGTTTTTTATTTTTTTTTATGTTGGCTACTTTCTACATTTTATATAAATACAGAAAACAGCAAATACTAGTCCACTGCAAAAATTAGTATATCATGAAAAAGCTGTATATGTTTCGTCTCTCATTTTAGAAAGTCCAACCCATGTGACTTGTGACACATGACATGAGTTGATTTCTTGATTTTTTTTCTGATATTGGCTTACAGATAATGACAAAAAACATCTGTGCCTAAGAAAACATTTAATAAGATTTTTTTTTTTTTTATGATATTTTAACAGAAATCTCAGGCTCCTGAAAAGTATGTTTATTTCTCTGCAGTTAATACTTGGTTAGGCCTTTGGCATGAATGAACGCATCAATGCACCACGGCCTGTGGCACTGCTCAGGTGCATGGGTCTGAAGTCTATTCCAGAGATTCTCTAAGGGGTTCAGGTCAGGGAAGTTTGCAGACCTGTCAATGGTCAGTGAGCCGCCTCTGGTCCCTTTGGCTGTGTGAGCAGGTGCCAAATCCTCTGGAGAAAGAAATCACCATCTCCATAAAGCCCATCAACAGAACGAAGCATGAAGTGGACTGTGGACTTCAGAAAACACAGACGACCGACACCTGCAGATGACATGGCAGCGCAGGCCTCACGAACTGTGAAACTTCACTCTGGACTTCAAACCAACTTTAATCAGCTAATTAACTGGATAAAGTGTGACACCGTGACCTTCTGTATTCATTTATTTATTTATTTATTTTACAATATTCTAATTTTCTGAGAAACAGAATTGAGTGTTTTTCTGTATTAGCATTAGCCACTATTAAAACATTAAATAAATATTTCCGAGCTCTATGTCCCCTCAGCTCTATGTTCCCTCAGCTCTATGTTCCCTCAGCCCTATGTTCCCTCAGCCCTATGTCCCCTCAGCTCTATGTTCTCTCAGCCCTATGTTCCCTCAGCTCTATGTTCCCTCAGCTCTATGTTCCCTCAGCTCTATGTTCCCTCAGCCCTATGTTCCCTCAGCTCTATGTTCCCTCAGCTCTATGTTCCCTCAGCCCTATGTTCCCTCAGCCCTATGTTCCCTCAGCTCTATGTTCCCTCAGCCCTATGTTCCCTCAGCTCTATGTCCCCTCAGCTCTATGTTCCCTCAGCTCTATGTTCCCTCAGCCCTATGTTCCCTCAGCTCTATGTTCCCTCAGCTCTATGTTCCCTCAGCCCTATGTTCCCTCAGCTCTATGTTCCCTCAGCTCTATGTTCCCTCAGCTCTATGTTCCCTCAGCCCTATGTTCCCTCAGCTCTATGTTCCCTCAGCTCTATGTTCCCTCAGCCCTATGTTCCCTCAGCCCTATGTTCCCTCAGCTCTATGTCCCCTCAGCCCTATGTTCCCTCAGCCCTATGTTCCCTCAGCCCTATGTCCCCTCAGCCCTATGTTCCCTCAGCTCTATGTCCCCTCAGCTCTATGTTCCCTCAGCCCTATGTCCCCTCAGCCCTATGTTCCCTCAGCTCTATGTCCCCTCAGCCCTATGTTCCCTCAGCCCTATGTTCCCTCAGCTCTATGTTCCCTCAGCCCTATGTTCCCTCAGCTCTATGTCCCCTCAGCCCTATGTACCCTCAGCCCTATGTACCCTCAGCTCTATGTCCCCTCAGCTCTATGTCCCCTCAGCCCTATGTTCCCTCAGCTCTATGTTCCCTCAGCTCTATGTCCCCTCAGCCCTATGTTCCCTCAGCTCTATGTTCCCTCAGCTCTATGTCCCCTCAGCCCTATGTTCCCTCAGCTCTATGTTCCCTCAGCCCTATGTTCCCTCAGCTCTATGTCCCCTCAGCCCTATGTTCCCTCAGCCCTATGTTCCCTCAGCCCTATGTTCCCTCAGCTCTATGTTCCCTCAGCCCTATGTCCCCTCAGCCCTATGTCCCCTCAGCCCTATGTCCCCTCAGCCCTATGTTCCCTCAGCTCTATGTTCCCTCAGCTCTATGTCCCCTCAGCCCTATGTTCCCTCAGCCCTATGTTCCCTCAGCCCTATGTTCCCTCAGCTCTATGTCCCCTCAGCCCTATGTTCCCTCAGCCCTATGTTCCCTCAGCCCTATGTTCCCTCAGCCCTATGTTCCCTCAGCTCTATGTTCCCTCAGCCCTATGTTCCCTCAGCCCTATGTTCCCTCAGCCCTATGTCCCCTCAGCTCTATGTTCCCTCAGCTCTATGTTCCCTCAGCCCTATGTTCCCTCAGCTCTATGTTCCCTCAGCCCTATGTTCCCTCAGCTCTATGTTCCCTCAGCCCTATGTTCCCTCAGCCCTATGTTCCCTCAGCCCTATGTTCCCTCAGCCCTATGTTCCCTCAGCCCTATGTTCCCTCAGTCCAGCTCGAGGTCATGGTGGCCTAGGTTGAAATGACTCTGAATCATCCCTTTAAATGTGGTATAAAATTAAAAATGACTTGACTTAGAGTTTAATTTTGAGAAAAATCTTAGAAATGAGAAAAATCTTAGAAATGGGGGAACAAAGGGCTGAGGGAACATAAGGCCTAATTTTCAAACCTTTCAGTGAAAAACAAAGTCTTAGAAATGTGGGCCCATAGGGCTGACCCCCCAAAAATGCCAATAGTGCAGACCAGGTTTCCATGGACTATTTTTAAATGTTTTGAGTGATTTTTGAGTTTATTTTTTTGTTTTCTACATTCCACAAATATCATCTGTAGTTTTGATGCCTTCACTGAGAATCTACAATGTAAATAATCATAACTTTTGACTGGTCGTATATATGTAAAGTATTCTCACTTTTTCACTAAGCCAGATTTCAGTAAAAAGGGAAAGCAGTTTTATATCCATGTGCGTGTCTTACATTGGAGTACAGTCTGTCCAGTGTGTTACATGTGATCTTACATTGGCGAGAAGGGAAGAGATCAAAGTTTCCCGTGTTTACATTTCTCTATTTTAAGTCCTGCTCTTTAAATGTCTTTTTCCTTCTCTTTTAATATGGTGTCGTCACAAGAAGGTCCACTACCTCCAAGTACTTCCAGTTCTTCCTTAATTTGTTTTTCTTTTTGTACTGTAGTATTGTAGTACTTTAGTAAATTGTTCATTTGTGCACTTTCAGCCTCTTTGTGACAGGCTTTGCAGGTGTGAGCTTTGTCCAGCTAAGATGTGTAAAAAACACTGGCTATAGGCCTCACTCATAAAAGAGTATGTCAAATTCTACTATAAAAAGTACAAACAGACATAACCCAAATTTCACAAAATATTCAAATTTAAAAAGCCATTTATTTAAAAAGTGCTTTTTGGCATGCTGCTTTCCTCTTAAAGGTTGCTTTTATGCAGCAGAAATCTGCATGAGCCCAAATCCCGTCATACCCTTTACCTTTCACTAGAAAACAACATTGTGAACTTGTTCCTGCATGAGATTTATCGAATTGAGTGTTGCCTGCACATTATTTTAGCACTGTATTTTGTTATATTTAATTCTTATTAGTAACGGTTCACTGTATATTATAATATTTAACTATTTATTTATTCAGTTAATGTCCATTATTCACTGTTTGATTGTAAATATTTATTCTTGCCTCATGATCTGGGAGTGGCTTATCACATCACCTCCCTTGTCTCACATCAGAGCGAGTTCCATTGAAGCTAAGCTCACCTACTCAGTCGATACACCTGTTGGGAGGGGTCGCAATTGGACTTCTGTCTGTGCCGCATCTTGGGATGTATATTGTTTACTGCCGTAAGCATTTAATGTGCTTTGTTTAAACTTATGGCCAAAAAGATACTGTATATATCCTGACTTCTTCGTTTAAATTGCAAAATAATACATGGTGAAGAGGGATAGTCCTAAGTGTCATCATTTGAAGAGTGCAAATGAGTCCATAATGAACACGCAGATGTCTATCTGCTTGGGAAGTGCTGTGGTCCATGGTTCATGTGTGGAGGGGAAATTATGTTGATGCTTTTTTCAAAAACATTTTAACTTACATAAGTCCATTTCCAAAACAAATGTCTAAAAGCCGTCACACACTACAGGAGAATTTGCCCAATTTATAGGCTGTGATTTGCTGTTTCGAGGAGGCGTGATCCGACTTTGTGCAGTTTAGAAGCTGCTGCGCTCGTGCGACTCTGAGCTGCTCTGTCAGATCATGACCACCAAACATCAACATCTCTATGGTAACAGCCAATAAAACAGAGCATCAGGGGCAGAGGAGCGACAGACACAGAGACGCAAGATACAAACACAGGAAATAGGGAAAATAATCAGAAGACTTTATTACTCACCTTTTGTAAAGTGGTAAAATTAAACTGCATCTCATCCATATTCTTTATAATGACACCCAGTCATTATATGCTGTGTGTCTCTTTACATCCACACAGCACACGGATCGAGGTGAGTCTGCAGATCAGCCAGAGTGACTCTACTTTAGTGATAGTGACTCTACTTTAGTGGTAGTGACTCTACTTTAGCCATAGTGACTCTACTTTAGTGATAGTGACTCTACTTTAGTGATAGTGACTCTACTTTAGTGGTAGTGACTCTACTTTAGTGGTAGTGACTCTACTTTATTGATAGTGAATGTACTTTACTGAAAGTGACTTTACTTTATTACCACCCTTCTGTACATTAAACATCTGAAGCATTGCACCACATTTCACAAATAATAACACAGTTTTGACTTGTGTCTAAAGTGGAAGTGCAGAGCTCTGATCCTTGAACACTTCAGAGTCTTAGAGCGAGTGGTTTTACTGTAGACAGGAAACAGCTGACGTGATCTCACTCACAGCTTCATATCCTGTTTTAAGCAGCCGTATCCCGCAGTAGCTTTTGCCTTCGGAGATTTAAAATCTCATCAGATTCTCCTCTTGTCTGTGGTGTGCATTTTTTGTCACACTTTTAAAAATAATTTAAGACTGAAAAATCCAGAACTTCCACTTCTGATCACATGGAGTAAGCAGCACCAATGACCTGCTCCGAGCTCAAATCATTCAGATCTGACTTCCTAGACGGTTATGTAAAATACAAACAAGGTCCTGGAGATGGATACCAGAAAGGAAAAGCGATATACGCAGACAACTATAGATGTGGATACCTCATCCTCTGGGGATGAAGATGAGAGCGCTAAAGCTAATGCTAATCCTGCTAGCTCTGGTGTTGCGGATGAAGAGGGGCCCATCTCGCCATGAATACTTGTATTTATTTTCACAGGCGTTGACTGTCACAGTTTGATCTCGAGCTTGTCAAATGACAAAAATATAAATATATGTCATAATTATTTAAATCTAAATACTTCACCATGGTGGCTGAGTGGCTAATGCTCATGTGACACAGCAAGAAGATCCCCTTTCTGTGTGGAGTTTGCATGTTCTTCCCGTGTCTGGATGGGTTTCCTCCAGACTCTGGTTTCCCCCATCAACTCAAAACATGCAGGATCTGAACCAACATCGAGGACCATGAGGTCCACCCTCCTGTGGGCTCCACTCACAGAGGGGTTCATAGGGGGGTCAGGTGCTATGAGGATTGGGCAGTAAACTGCCCCCGCGACCCAGCTGGACAAAGCGGAAGAAGATGGATGGATACTTCATATAAACATAATTTTATAATTGGAAAAAATCAACAAAATACAAGATGCAGAGATGTTATATTTGCCAAAAAGTAATAAAAAAATAGGTCATGACATAACTTTATAACTTCTGAGGATTGCCTCATCGGGCCGGGTCAGTGGTGGAGGGCCGGAGTCGGCCCGTGGGACTTAGTTTGATGACCCCCACTTACGCTCAATACTGATGATGAGAAATGTGTAAACACTTTTTTTTTCAGCTCTTCCTAACATGGATTCCCATCAGCTGATAATTGAGGAGACTTCAGTCTAGTTTTAGACCCAGTGATTGACAGATCATCACAAAAAGAATCCTCTGTGCCCAAATCTGCTAAAGCGATTCAAACATTTATGAGAAAACACACATTGTATGACCCACTTCGAGCTACCAGAAGAAAATATCATATTCTAGAAACACTCATATTCTAGAAGTGATTTTTGTTTTAGTTGATTATGCATATGTACTGAAAATCAAGCACTGCCATTATGAAGTGATTATACTATGGGATCACAGCCTGGGATCACTCCAGATGGAACATAATCCCGTGAACAAAAGGTGGTGATTCAATAATACTCTTTTATCAAACTGTAAAGTAAAAGAAGAAATCCAAAAGCAAATAACATTTCTCGAGTTGAAATGATAATCCACCATCACAAGGTGCATACACCAAAGCTCATATGAGGGGCCAGATTATTTCACTAAGTCTTCAAAACAAATAGTGAAGTGAGAGGGAGTCAAAAATCACCCAAGAGCTTTTGGAGTGTGACAGAGTATTTGCCAAATCATCTTTGTCACAAAAAAGTCTCTTTACAAATGGAATTGAATTTACAACAGAAACTACTAAATTACTGGCATATCTTAAACACAGACATTATGAATATGAGGAAAAGCCTGGTAAATTGTTAGCCCAGCAAATTAAACAGGAAGCTGCATCAAGATTAATAAGAGAAATATGAATGGATACAGGACAGATTACCACACACCCTAGAGTAATCAATGATCTATTTAAACTTAGACTTTATACTTCAGAATCGAACACAACCCAAATATAATAGACCGATTTTTGGATAATATTCAAATACCTACCATAAATTTAGGAAACAAACAGTTACCTATTTCAAAGGAAGAAATAAAACAGGTAATTAACAGTATGTAAAGCTTCAGAAGCCCTGGCCCTGACGGGTACAGTGCAGAGTTCTACAAAGCATTCAGTGAGCAACTCATTTTATTTTTGCTGAATGTTTATAATGAGGCCTTATCAACTGATTCCCTCCCACCTCCTTTATATGCTGCAGATATCTTTATTATTATTATTATATCTTGAGTTCATAAAGTGGGCAAGGACCCGACTAAGCCAGAGTCTGACAGACCTATAATCCTCTTAAATGTAGACGACAAAATATTGGCAAAAAATTTTAGCTAGAGGTTTGGAAGAGGTTCTCCCAACAGTTGTGTCTACAGATCAAACTGGATTCATTAAAGACCAACAACAATTCTTTAACATTAGAAGACTGTTCAGTATTATCTACACTCATAGTTCCAACAATCAAGTACCAGAAGTTCTGCTCTCACTGGACACCGAAAAGGCCTTTGACAGGGTCGAGTGGGATTTTCTCTTCTCGACCCTGCCGAGGTTTGGAGTTGACTCCACTTACTTTGGTAAAGTTGAGCTATACCCAGCCAAAAGCATCAGTCCAAACAAATAATATTAGTTTGAGCTCTTTCCCTCTTTATCGTTCAACAAGACGGGGCTGTCCGTTATCACCCCTGTTATTTGTGTTAGTTACAGAACCTCTCAGAGCGTTTTGTTTGGACTTAAGGGACTTTATGTTTCCCCACAGTTACTACTATTGTTATATCAAAGCATCATTCAGCCCATCCTACTGTACTGTTCCACCTGCTTTTTTAATTTACTTTCAGTCAAAAACAAGTCAAGACTCACAGTGGTCATAGCAAGCATGGCACTGTCCATGGAACAAGACTCTACTCATCCACTCAACGAACTACTCGCCCCTCAGCCCTCAGGGCGCAGGGACAGGTGCTGAACTGCAGGAGGCTTTGGAAGAAGCTTGATCCCTTCAGTCATTGCTTATCTTAACAAGAGATCCCGCTCAGTGCATTTGATTGTTTTTTGTCTAGTTTAGTGTTTATTGTGTTGTTTTTGTATGTCTGTCTAAACTAGTACAGTATTGTGGAAAAGAATTTCCCCTTGGGGACAATAAAGTCTAAAGTCTTTGTCAGACTCGTGGCTGTTGTAAGATGGGTTAAAGTGGTGTTAAGCTTCTTCAGTCTGAAGCAAATTGGTGTTTTACGTGGAAGTTAAGAATTTGCCCCCATCACTACACTAGTTTGTTGCCTTGACAGACTCACTGCCACAGTGAGATCTCCGCCGAGGAAACACTGATCTGTGCTGTTTTTTGGCTTCTGACAGAATTCCACCTCCTCTAGCAGTGGACTTTAGTTTTTACCTATTAATGGTCATCAATGTACAAACATGATCAGACATCTTACTAATTAATTAGCAATAACAAAGAATGTATTCATAAAAAAGTATTAGTAAATCTAGTCTAATTAGCAGCAGACTAAGGCTATGCAGACATGAATGAGGGTTGAATCAATTCTAATTAACCTCTTACAAATATAAAAACTAGCAGCTAGTTCAATTTTAATATGCGTATCCTGAAATAAAGTGCTACCTAAATTCTGAACATTTTCAGTAAAATTACAGTTTAGCCTCATTCATGAAAATATCCAAATTCCTAAATCACTGATCCTTTTAGTGCCGCCGTCTGACTGTGAGCCCAGAACTGCTTCACCTTCGCAGAACACTGAGCTTCACGGCACATTATGCAGTGACAGGAAACGCCCCGTGCAACCTCTTCATTCGGAAAATGTACAAATTCTTACGCATCTGTCTCTTAAATCAATTTCCCCAAAGCAGGTTTTAGAGGAGCAGCTCAGAAGCCTCAGTCTGGCTCTCAGGGACCACAGAGCGTCAGTTTTAGTACAATCTGCTGCTGGGCTTCACACGTTACCAATTTGGACAGGAAACATTAGTTTTATGTCTGTCTGTTTGAAAGATGTGGTGGGTAGGGTGTCCTAATATGTATGTTTGAAGATCAACTTTTTTACACTTTTATTGCATTGTCTGTATGAATGAAAACTTAACGCAGATATTCAGTCCATTAAAGGTCATATATGATACAAAATTAATTCTTGTGAGCTTTAACCTCCTGAGACCTGAGCTTTTGTCTGGTGTGCATTTTTCATGTCTTCTTGCTATTTGGGATAAGTAGGACCTACTAAGTAAGTCTTCTGTATGACACCATTGGTTAAAAAATGTAAAAACATTAAAATGTATAAATAAATTACAAAAAACAAACAAACAGCAATTAGCTGTTTATTTCAAGCTCTTGGGGTTCAGTGAGTGAGGTTAAAAACACACAAAAGGCCTGAAAATGTGGTCCACAGTTTTAATTTTTTCTGGTTTTCAATCGTTACAAAAAAAGTAGAGGTGCAAAAGTGGAGACAGGCAGCAGTTTCCCTATAGCAGCAGAAACGTCCAGCAATTTATAACTGTAAACTCATCCAAATATTCCCAAGTTTACCTAACAACATGTACAATCAATAATATAACACAGTCCCAATGTCTTCAAACGAGGACATGACATTTCCTGATGCTCTCGTCTGCTGTGGTCAATAAAATGTGTCAAATTTTAATGCCAAATGAAGAGACATTAAGATACATGAAGAGACATTATTGTACATAAATACATTGGTTTTATTCATAAATTTTGCATCTAAACTTTACCATGCAGTTTTTTTTTACTTTCGGGAGCTGCTGTAGAGGTTTTTAGTTGATTACAGGTGAAAGTTTAAAATAATTGAAAATCATGGTGCTAAGAGGCAAAAATGTAATGTCCTCGTGTGGGGCCACAGGGTCTCAGGAGGTTAAGCCATGTTATAATGCTGTTACCTCATCAAATACAGCAACTACAGCAACACTACTTTTGTATTTTGTATTGTATATATGTAAAGACATTTACACATGTCAGAGTGTGTATATCTGTAGTGTCTATATTCACAGTCTGCACTCAGCTGAGACCCTTCTCCCTGTTTGTCACATGTGTGAAATTATTGCTGTTTTTAGTCACAAATTGTACATTTTTGCTGTTATGTTTGAATTTCTATACCGAAAGTATAGAAATTCCTTTATCAACTGAGAACAGGCCAGTAGTTTTGAAGAACAAACAAACAAAAAAATAAAAAATAAAAAACAAGCTGAATTCACTGTTCATGTCTCTGAAGGAGAACTGTGTCAAATCTCAAAATCAAAAAGGAGCCTGAGGTCTGTGTGAACTGATGCTTCAAACGACCCGTGGCCCTGTTCAGATACGTTTGAGTGAAATGATCAAACTAAACCAAGTTTCAAAAAATGTGCTGAAACTATTGAACAAATCAAACTCTTGCTAATGAGAGGAGACAGTAGTGTCTCTTTCTCTCCTGCTCCGTTAGCTGGTCATTCAGATGTGCCTTTCTCTTTTATGGGATCATTCAGCAGATTCTTTCACTTTAATCTCCTATTGTCATTCATTCTGCCTCCTCTATTGGATTGGTCTTTCAAAGCGCTGAAGACACATTTTATGCCACATTTTCACATTTCATCATCCTCTTCATCTTCACTATCCCAGTGTAAATGAATTCCAGCATTAGCTAAGATTATGCATATCTATTAGATTTTCACTAGTTAAGATTACTAAAAATAGTTAAATTGCCTAATAAATTATAAATAAATAAAATAAAACCAGAGGTCTAAGAAACTTTTTGTTTTTTCCAGAATCAATGTGTTAAGCACTGTTTAAAAAAGTTTTGCAATGTCGACACAACGACAAGAGCAGTGCCCACCCTGATGCCTCAAGTGTGTGTTCATGTGGTCATGACTGTTGTGGACACTGAGCAGCACAACATTCAGTGAGGACCACCCGCCTCACCATATACACCACCAGCCTCACCACCCACATGAGCACATTCTACAGAGGAACCACTGAGAGCACCACCCACCTCACCACCCACATGAGCACATTCTACAGAGGAACCACTGAGAGCACCACCCACCTCACCACCCACATGAGCACATTCTACAGAGGAACCACTGAGAGCACCACCAGCCTCACCACCCACATGAGCACATTCTACAGAGGAACCACTGAGAGCTCTCACCCATTTCAGCTGCACATTCTACTGTGGAACCACTGGGGCAAAGCTGCACTGACCACAACAGGAGAGCCCCGTGCAGCACAGAGTGAACACAGCACCACCCACCTACACCACCCACCTCAGCACATTCTACAGAGGAACCACTGAGAGCACCACCCACCTCACCAGCCTCCTGAGCACATTCTACAGAGGAACCACTGAGAGCACCACCCACCTCACCACCCACATGAGCACATTCTACAGAGGAACCACTGAGAGCACCACCAGCCTCACCACCCACATGAGCACATTCTACAGAGGAACCACTGAGAGCTCCTTTCAGCTGCATCACTGTGTGGGGCAAAAGCTGCACTGACCACAACAGGAGAGCCCTGCAGCACAGAGTGAACACAGCACCACTCCCTCCCCATCTACAGGAGCCCCCTGCCCTCCGGGGGGAGGTACAGGAGCCCCCTGCCCTCCGGGAGGAGGTACAGGAGCCCCCTGCCCTCCGGGGGGAGGTACAGGAGCCCCCTGCCCTCCGGGGGGAGGTACAGGAGCCCCCTGCCCTCCGGGGGGAGGTACAGGAGCCCCACACCACCAGACTCACTAACAGGTTCATCCACCAGGCTGTTAGGATGCTGAACTCTCTCTCCTATGTGCCCACCAGGCTGGAGGAAGCAGGAATCTGCATCTCCCCAAAGAAGAACACTTTTTCATTTATTATCATTATCGGTTATTTAGAAGATGGGGAGTGAGGAACACAAATTCAATTCTTCATGTTTCATATGAAAATTGACAATAAACTTTTTATTGAACTGAATTGAACTGAATTGAATGTTTTGCCAAACAGTCTGTCATCTATGAGGATTAAGACATTTCCTTGTCGCACAAGGTAAAACAGTTGGTATTCACTAGTGGCTTAAAATGAATGAGCCATGCTGAAGAACTGAACAAAGTGGCTGCTAAGGAAATTTTTGACATTTAAAATGTTTTTCTCTACAGAGCATTCAGTGAGTACCTGACAACAGCTGGGACCTTTTCCTTATAGGAGGGTCAACCTTGAATTTGTATTCAGTGAGTCAAACTCACTAACTACGTTTATTGTAAAATACCAAGTAGTTGCCAGGGCGTTTATTTGTTTCAATCACTTAACAGACCAGGCATTTATTTGAGACCAGGCGGCAATTGGGGCAGGCGATTAATTCCTTCCTCACAAAAATCTTTCTCAACAAAACTGGGAAAATATGGAACCCAAATTTTCAAATCTTTTAACCACTACAACTAGAATTTAGTCATACTGGTCATACTGACCTTATATACGGACGAAGGTGAGTTCATTTGAAATGTTGCAACAAAATATCTACAGATCGCAGCGTTTCACACATTTGAAAGCGTTTATGCACAATCGCCATGTGGTTCTTTTCAGAGCTTATGCAAATGAGCCGTGTGGTTTTAAGTTTGGTTTGTGTAGAGACGGCGCCGTGAGCATCAGTCCTGTGTCCCGTTGTTGCAGCACGACTTCTGTCTTCAGCATGAACATTAGACTCGCCGTTTATTTGGAACCGGCGCTTATTTATCAAAATGTCCACCTGCACACGGCGTTTAAAGGGGATCTGGTGGTTAATTGTGTCCTGTCGATTTGAACTACCTAGCACCTGTGCACGTGCGCATGCACCCATGCTCTGTTACAGTTTAAATGCCTTCGATTTGAGCTCCTGAAGAGTTATAACTTTATTTCAAGTGTGCCATATATGCTGTTGCAATATTGAAATGATGATTGTTTGTAACAAATGTCTCACAATGGCTTATGAAGTTACTCCTGTCTCTTCTCGCACACATTTTTCTATTTCTTTCATTCTGTCTCATTAAAAAGCAGACAGCATACACACATATGGCTGACCTTCGTCCACCTGGCGAAGCTATGTGGTTTGTTGCAGATAAGCCTCATGGGAACCAACAGTAGGAGTACTCCCAGTGACCATGGATGTTGATAAGAGCAGATAAAACGCAGACATTACGGAATGGGAATTATACTGGGATTGAAGGACGGAGGCGGACCAGGAGGCGTTTACAATATTTGCATATTCATGATGAAATGTTTTAAATAGCTGGGTTAGAGAAATGTTTGTGGTTGCTCGGTTTGCTCTGCGGGGAATCCACGCTTAGATTGTTTCCCAGGGAACCCCGTAACCCAGCATGCTGTATCAGAAATATTGTGAGGTGAATAAATTGGCTTGAATTGAACTTCACGAATCCTGGTCTTCAATCTGGTATGTGCTAAAATGCGTCTAGGGAGATCTTGTTACGACATTGAGTAATTGGAGTCCCCTATTTCAGTTTTGAACAGCGACACCTTCTGATTGTATTTGTTTGAGTTTAAGATTGGAGAAAGAGGACAATATTTCTTCACTCCCTGAGGCACAGATAGGATAAATTTCCCTCCCTGGGTGATGTGTATATATTTTTTAAATAAATGTTTGTTCTAATGTTTCTTCTGTTGTCCCATTTTCTGTCCTCATCCACCAAGACTAAGAGACAAGTCAATTGGTATTTACTCTCTAAAAATAACAATAGATTGCAAGTATTGTCCCATCTTCAATGTCCCCAGTATCACAAAGATGAGGTCTAGTGGATGCATTATTTGAAAGAAAATAGAGTAAAGATTTGCTACCTTTGCACATATTCATATAAATGAGTGAATAATGGTGATTCTACAGTGCGAGCATTATTTGATGGCATTGGCCTGTCGATATGTGCTACCTTTAGTTGGAGCCCTATTTGATAGCAGAATACAACTGTCCAAATGAACTACCTTTGCACATATTCATATAAATGAGTGTAAATTTGACATAACTGAGGTATAAAGTGTGATCATCGTGTGCAAACAGCATCAAACCCACTGTCTCCAATCCAAAGAAATATGTTGTAAAATTGTTCACTTTATTGGATCTATACAACTGTAAACAGAAAAGATATTTTATTTCAATGGTGTAATGTGAATCGATAGACGTCACTGTCAATTTAGGCTGCTAGGAGCTCATTTTGACGGGCAGCCCATTTTCACAGAGCACCAGCTCATATTTGGTCTTTTATGGTCCATGCACTCCAGGGAAACTGGATCACTGGCATAGTTCAATTTAAACCCGGAAGCTACAATAGAACTCACTCATTGTAGATGAGCAGTGATAACAAACTCCAGTCCTCCACCACAGAGTAGCACATGTTTTCATAGTTTTGAGCTCCAGTGAGTTTATTTGTGCTGTGGAGAACTTGAGTCATGCAGTTCCATGCAGGCCTGAAGCTGCAGGTTTTGGGGCAAAGACCGTAAACACTGTGACTGAAGAGACCACTTCTTCAGAAGGATTCTTTCACATATTTGAGTCCTCATTTGTGAGGTCTATCAGAATCTCACTAAAGCACATTTAGAGTAATCCTGTTTACCCCTGTAGAACAACACAATCCCCTGTAGATAAACCAGTACAGACCCCTGTGGTCCTCCATCAGCCCTCCAGCGCTGAGTGCAGCATACTATTCCTGTCCTGCGTATTCAGGCGCCAGCCCAATATGCCGTACTTATTATGATTGTGCAGTAATTGTAGCCATATTTCAACAAGTGACTGAACAAATGAAGTAACATCAGGCGTCACAAAAGGCTGTGCTCTCTGGAGGTGTCCACAGTGCAGGAGCAGGCAGGAGCAAACAGGAGCTCCATGCCCTCAGTGTGTGTGAGTGTGTGTGTGTGTGTGTGTGTGTGTGTGTGTGTGTGTGTGTGTGTGTGTGTGTGTGTGTGCATAATTCATTAGCATAGCATGTGGTGGAGCTAAACGACAGGATCACCCAAACGAGCCCGAGGTGCATCGTGGGTAATTGCCTGTGCCAGATAATGAGGCTGGATGTACAGAAGCTCCAGTGAGTGAAAACATTCACATATAATGACTGAAGTGCCTCACATGGGCCAAAGGGGGAACTGTTTCCATTTGTTATGATAAAACCAAAGTCCAGGAATTCAGCCCATATCTAACAGTAAAATGACATACAACTTTCCACATAACTAATGAGGTGTGGGAAAAGATGAAAAATACACAATGTAATGTTAATACAATGTAACTGTACTGGGGTAGTGCATAATATTAATCTTTTGTAAATCATCATCAGAAGAAGAAGAAGAAGAAGAAGAAGAAGAAGAAGAAGAAGAAGAAGAAGAGAGCGTAATGACACTTTCTCTTGTAAGAGTTCCAGTCACTTCTAACATGTGACAGAGCTGCTACATCCATCCATCCATCTTCTTCCACTTATCCAGGGCCGGGTCGCGGGGGCAGCAGTCTAAGCAGGGGCTCCCAAGCTTCCTTCTCCCCAGCCACTTCCTCCAGCTCCTCCGGACGGACCCCGAGGCGTTCCCAGGCCCAGAGACATAGTCCCTCCAGCGTGTCCTGGGTCTTCCCCGGGGCCTCCTACCGGTGGGACATGCCCAGAGGTGTCCAGGAGGCATCCGGACCAGATGCCCGAGCCACCTCAGCTGCTCCTCTCGAGGTGGAGGAGCAGCGACTCTACTCCGAGCTCCTCCCGTGTGACCGAGCTCCTCACCCTATCTCTAAGGGAGCGCCCGGCCACTCTGCGGAGGAAACTCATTTCGGCCGCTTGTATCCGCGATCTCGTTCTTTCGGTCATTACCCAGAGCTCAGGACCATAGGTGAGGGTAGGAATGTAAATTGACCGGTAAATCGAGGGCTTCGCCTTTCGGCTCAGCTCCTCTTCACCACAACGGTCCAATACAGTGACCGCATCACTGCCGACGCTGCACCGATCCGCCTGTCAATCTCACGCTCCATCCTCCCCTCACTCGTGAACAAGACTCCGAGATACTTGAACTCCTCCACTTGAGGCAGAGACTCCCCACCCACCCGGAGAGGGCAATCCACCTTTTTCCGGTCGAGAACCATGGCCTCGGATTTGGAACGGCTGATCCTCATCCCAGTCGCTTCACACTCCGCTGCAAACTGCCCCAGTGCTGCAGGTTATTTTTAATTGATTCCTGCTCCTAATCAGTAGCTAACATATTTGAAGAGATGATAAAAATGCAGGCCTATATATTGGACCATTTTTGTGAGTGCCAAAGAAATAAATAAATAAACCTCATCAGAGTCAAATGCAGAGATGTTCTCCCTGTTGTCATAGAAACGGGATGTTGCTGCAGCTGTGCTTTTGAATTCTACAGTGGGAAATTAAAGTTTAGTGGACCAAAGGGACAAGACCAGGATTCATTAAGAGGCCAGGCTGTATCCAAAATCTCTAGAACTGAACACAGCAGAGAACATGGCAGTAGATTATTTATCACAAAGAAACAACGATGCCGTCAAGCGCTTTAGCACAATTTCTGAAACATTTTATGAATCTGGCAAATCTTTTGTACACTTTGCAAAACTATTCACACAAGACGCAAAAAAAATCAGAACGTTTATTTGACTATTTAAAATATTTAACAAAATGTAACGCACTCTTTGAGAAAGGACAATGTGGTTCAAACCATGGACCGTATATATGAGTGGACATAGCTAACCCGTTAGCCGCCGCGTGCCAAACAGGAAGTGCTCCAGGAGGCTCTTCCGGCTCCTTCTCTCCCTTTTTCCATGGACTTACATTGGGATCTTATTGCTCGTCTCTCTGTACCTGTTGCTGTGGCCTCGTCATTTTGGTCTTAAAATGTTCACATGAACCCGCTCTACATGATCCTGATTTTTTTTTTGTGCATAACATTGAGCCTGGCTCCAAATCAGCTCCTGTAGCCGTTAGCATCGCGAGCCTCATTTGAGCGGCGCTAAATGCTATGGGTGACGTCACACTCACTTAGTCCACTTCTTTTATTACAGTCTATGGTTCAAACACAATCACAGTCATCAGACTTAAAAACGGACATAACCATCCTGCAGAGAACGCTCCCACACTTTTAGTCACGTACTGTGATGGAGTCAGACATGAGGAGCAGTATCACACGTGTCATTGTCACGTGTGAGTTACAGGCCTGTAGGTCGCATCACTTTTAGTCTGTAGTGTGAGGGGGTCAGACCTGTAGCAGCAGCGTCACACTGTTTCTCTGAGTGGATTTCCAGTGCCTCTATGTCGGTCAATAAAACATCTTCATCCTTTGTTTTGTGTGTTTTGTTTGGTTTGTGTTCAGTCTGTGAACTTTGCTGAGCGAGTGCAGTATCAGGCACACAGACGATAGCGCATGTGGGTGTTGCAATTACAGCCTGTGTTTCAATAGTTGATCATTGCGTTTCAGGCACTGCAAAAAAGGGTTTGGTTGTTTTGATCTGAGAGTTACAGTTTCTCTCGATCACTATGGCACATTTATCTATTGAAAACTGACATTTGCAAAACAGCCCACACAAAATCCTCAAAAGAATTTTAGTTCCTGAACAGAATTGAATCTCCCAAGTTTTACCATCAAACCTCTCAGACTTTTGCTCACATTTATGATGAAGAAAACTGAAAGATATTGGAATAGCAAACACATGAAGATTACTTTTTACTGCAATATGTAATGTCTTGAAAATCACATCTCACATTGTTTCTATCTGTCTGTAGTCTCTGTATTCACACAGTTTGTCCTCACAGCTGAGACCCGTCTTCCTGTTTGATTCATATATGAAATCCTTTGCTATTCTCACAAATTGTAGAATATTGCCATTATGTTTGAGTTTCTTTGTTGAAAGTGACAGAGTTTGAGCCATTTTTATTTACACATGAAAATAGTTCTGAAGTACTGAAAAAAACCAAGCGGAATTCACTGATCATGAGTGAACTGCTGAGAAACGCTCCAAAGGATTTGACCAGAGCTACTGTTCAGATACATAAATGATGAAAAATGATAAATGATTAAACTAAACCAACTTTCAAGAAAAACAATTGAAAAAATGTTAATGTTTGAAAATGGAGATGAGGTTGTGCCAACATGAACCGAGTATATGCTCCTTCAGTGGCAAGTTTTGAAAATTAAACCTGAACTTTAGCGTCAGATTGTCGATTTTTGTGCAGATTTCTGTATTGAAAGTGCCAGAGTTTGGGCCAAAGTGTTAACCATGTGAGAACAGACCTGTAGTATTGAAAAACAAGTTGAATTCAGTCGTCTTGTGCGATTCTGAATGAGAGCTGTGTCCAGTGTTTTGATAAAGAGCCTGAGAACTGTGTGAACTGATGAGAAATGCTCCAAAAGACATGATCACCTGAACCCCTGAATCAAATGATCAAAAAAATTGTGCTAAAACAAATGAAAAATAACTGTAAGGATGTGATTACTAACTCCTGATTTGTGTTAGTGAACAGAACAATGGAGTAAGTGGTTCTTGTGCGGAGGGACAGCTCAGACTCGGTCCTGCTCTGTGTGTTTTCAATAATCTCCTCTAATAATCCATAAATACGAGAGATCTTGGCACGAGTTGAGTCCATCTGTCGCCACACTCCAAACAAACTCGGAAACAGTAGTACGGCGTTCAAAATGTGCGTGCATGTGATTAGAGAAAATGGAACAAACCAAACTCTGTGCCCACTGAACATGTACTTTTATATTGTGCTATTTTTGAGTCGAGAATATTATCACTATTCTATTGTAACAGAATGGTAAGTTCTATTGTGTAGTAGTCACTAATGTAAATAATGGCACAGGCTCAGTACTTATGAATTTACTTTGCATCAGTAAACACATGAGTCGTGCGGAGTGTAGTCACCTCCAGTGTCCCTGATTGCTGATTCTAAAAAGGTATGTACGCCAGCATGCACGGTTTGCACAGGCACATTTCAGAAAATAGGAAACATCCTATTTTTTGACGCTCTGCCGAGTGTAGGTGTGTGTGTCCACCAAAACTCATAGAGAGCATGCAGCTACTGGTGTATTTGAGCATTTACCATCAGCACAACCTGCTCTTGGGGCACTTCTGTATCGTGGGAAAAAGCCCAGGTCCAGAAAGACTGTTCATTAGTGGTTTGGAATTTACTTTTGAAATCCTGGCATTTGCTGTGGTCAGCTGGTACAGACGGTGAACCCAAGCTTGTTCAGCTCGTTAGTTTCACTGTAGACCTGATACCAGAGGCTAAACATGCCCAGGTATTGATCATCTTTCCCAATGACAAACACAGAGCCAGTGCCACCCCTTATCCATCCTGCTGGAGCTGCCAGCTTCTTGAAGTCATGCATGCAGTGGACCTAAGCTGCGTTCAGACCGGGCGTCTAAAAGAGTGCGGCTTTAGTGTATTTCTTACATCAAACCCATCAGGCGATCGGCTCGGTGATTGTGGTGTATATATATTTATACTCTGCTAATGACACAGCGTAGATTTCTTGTTAAGGTGTTTGTGGCTCATGGGTCTTTCTCTTTCTTCTCCTTCTTCGGGATAATAACATTGCTACCTCACTCGATAGTGGTCCCTGATTGGTTGATGCAGCGATTCCAACGCCAAAGGTTTAGCTTTTTCAACTTCTGATGCTGACGTTCTGGATGCTCAACACGTGCCGCGTCGACACCATATTCGCCTGAAGATGAGCCGCAAAAACGCAAGATGCCCTAGACCACATGTGTCAAACATGCGGCCCGGGGGCCAGATCCGGCCCTCCAAGACCTTTAATCTGGCCCTCGGCTGATTTTTCTATTAAAATACTTAAAATTTTCTGATTTTTCTGTTAATTTTCTGCACCGTTTAGCATAGCAGCGTCTCCGGCGTTTCTGTACGTTGCGACTCCCACCAGAGCAGCACAAATGAAGACTTTCCTCTTTCCAAACACTCTTAAAGGACGATCGTTTTGACTGTCGACCGTGACCCTCATCAGCAAAATGTCAAAAAATGAGAAAAGCAGATGCTGAGTTCAGGATTTCCCAAGAAAAATAGTCTAATTCTTATTTGTTGACAGAGGTGAATGGGAAATCTGTGCTCAGTGTGTTTGGAACAAGTGGCGTTGCTCGAGGAAAATAATCTTAAACACCACTACGAGACACGGAGAAAAATACAATAACTTGAAGAGAGAACTGAGTTTTCTGATCCGGCCCTTTTGGGATCAGAGTAGGCTGCATACGGCCCCCGGACCAAAATGAGTTTGACGCCCCTGGTCTAAATCATATATACGCCATATAAACCAAACATAAATCACATGACGTCTACATCAGATCTAAACCAGGTCAAATCTAAACCAGGACTTTTTTTTAAATTAGCAAAATCAGAAACATTAGAAATAATGAGATCACAGTAAGAAGGCGTGAGGTATATTCGAGCAAGTAAAACTTCTGAAATTGAATAAATGCTGGATAAACATGTTTATAAAAACAAATACTAATAATTCATCTCAAAGACCACATCAGCTTTAGCAAAATATCACTTCGACTTCCAAAGATACTCTAACCACCACAGAACTGTTTAACAAGTACAGAGGAGGATTCCAAAAGCGGCTTGTGACACCTATTGGGCTAAAGTATGTGTTACATTGCACATAGCATGCCTATATACCATATATAATAATAATATGTCAATTTCATCACATGTACTGGACATACAAAGGAATCGATACTGGACCTGTCACCCCGTCCGTACATTACAAACACACAATACAATATGACAGAGGAGACTGGACACTGGTCGCAAATAGGACTAAACATTGCAGCATAACATGATGATATGTGGAGGAGAAAAGAGAGAGAAGCACCCCCAGACCATGCTCCTATCAGGGCATAGTATGGTATGGGTACACAAGAAAACAACACCTCTGCAACATCAGCACATACTGTGGTTAAAACACAGTACAAACATTTCACAGCACTAGCAGCAGGGTAGGGAGGAGTGTGGAGTTAACCCAACATAGACAGGCAGCCCCCCGGATCCTGCAGCCACAGGTGCTGGAGATATGCAGCATCGTCCCGAATCAATAAAAAAATACAAAGACAGAAAAACAAAACATGTCTGGTATCTTTAATCACACCCAAAACTCCCCTAAGATAAAAAAAAAAAAAAAAGTAACTCAAGACATATTATTACAACTGGGCAAGACATTTCCATCATCATCATCATCATCATGAGACTCCAGAGGTAAAACATACCTTAAAACATCACTCTTCCAGCACATGATTTGCATCAGATTTGCCATAATTCAGACTGGTACCGCGTGACACTGTATTTCACACTCGTCAGGCTCATGATGATGTTCTCACAGTCATTAAGGCCACAAATGATTTAAACATTGCAGGGTCTCCAGAAAAGTTCTGATCCCTGTTGACACAAACAGCTGACCTGCACATTCCCATCTCAACCTTTTCAATAGAATACTAAAAGAGGGGTATTCTATTCACCAAATACATCATGTAATCACATTTTAGCACCCGTTACCCACTGGGGAGGACGCACAGACCTCTTTGAATCTTGTCCTTGAATCTTGCCTCATGCAGATTCTGAGGTAAGAGGTCAGGTAAGATACAGTGTGTCTCATCGTCTACAGAAACCTTATGTCTTTTGACTTCATCCGTTTTAATTAGAGTTAATAGAGTTTTATTCAGTTGAGTTCTATTCAGTAGAGCATGAGAATTTGTAACATTGCAGCCACGACAGCTCAAACATTATACAGATTATCCATAAAGAGGATAAAACACTCACCCACATAGATGCAGTTGGTGGAGAGGAAGTGTGTGCAGGGCACGTGGCCTGAGCTCCGGACAGATACTCCATCAGTGCAGGTGTCCTGAGAAGGCAAAGACCCGTCTGTGCAGGTGTCCCAAGAGCGCAGGGAAACTCCTTCTGTGCAGGTGTCCTGAGAGTTCAGGGGCCGGTCTGTGGAGGTGTCCTGAGAGTTCAGGGGCCGGTCTGTGGAGGGATCCCGAGACTGCAGGAGCTCATCTCTGTAGGAGTCCTGAGAATGGAGGAACATGTTTGGAGAGTGTGCCTGGTGGGCTGTCGGTGCTTCTGAGCTCTCCACGTGTCCAAATGATGAAAATTAAATTAAAATCCCAATTCTGATGGATGTAATTTGCAGCAGTTTTTTAGATCTTTTAGTATCCTTTTCCAGAAATCACGTCATTGTGTTTTATGAGATGTTATCCTGAATAAATCCTGCTAACCCTGTTTCCTCTACAAGCGTTATCTGAAAGGCGTCCGATTTTTGTGTTTGCTAGAGCTGCATATTTCAGTTTTCTTGGAAATATTAATCCTGGATCCAACATTACTCTAACTTGTTCTCAAGATAATCCATTTTGAGGCGTGCAACACATTAGTTCTGGGTAGTTTTAGAGGCAGAAGTGGTTGGCTTTTAATTCTTATCCTGTTTGGATCCTCATGGAGCGTCCAAGAACATTTCTATAGATAGAGGGACAGAGAGAGACAAAAAGGGAGGGTTAAAGAGACTCACATGCTCTGGACAGTAACATTAACAAGCACACTGCAAAAAATATGATAGAGATTATTATTATATAGATACAGATTAATACTAAACCAACACGAGACACAGAGATACACAAAACCCATTTTAAACACATCTTAGCTGTGGTCTTTCACTCACTGATTAGTTTGTTAATAAAATAAGTTCTCACATTGGCATCTGTCATAAATACATTTAAAAAATTAAAATTAATGGACGGAAAAGATTCAGATCACATGAAGGAACCATCACTATTGTTTGCAGTCCTGGGTACAAAGCATCTAGAGGACGAGGGGAAGTGGAGATGGTGAGACTATCTCAGGGACAGGATGTGTCTCAGTAGGTGTGATGTTCACTGTGGGGTGATTTTCTGGATCTGCATCAGGTGTTTCCTGGGATTTGGTCTGTGACCTTATCAAGATCTTGTTGGTATATCGAAATGCTAACAACTTGCATAGTGTGTGTTTTCGTTACTCACATTTTTCAAATTCCGATTTTCATATATTTCTATTTAGAAAACTGTTCACTTATGTTTCCTTATTCCTCCATGAGACAGTATGGCATAAACTTTTTAAAAATCAGTATATCTAATATACCTGAGAAGATACACAGACCGATCCATGTTTTTGCAGTGCAGCAGAGATCCTTGTGGCCTGGTTCAGTTCTGACTGTATTAGACGCAGACACAGTTGTTACGGAGGAGAGCGCGTGACATGTTCTGAGCTCCAGACAAAGACTTATATTATATTGAATACAACAGGAGCAGTGGCCTGCAGAAAGAAGACGTTCTACTCTACCCATAGCAGCCTGTGGATTTCTTTTGGCCAGAATAGGCCAAAGCACAATATCAGCCTTCATTCACACCGTTACCATGGCAATGGTAACTTTAGCGAAGTGAAAACCATCTCAAGCTGTTTACAGGTGTAATCCAAGCCCGCTCTATGAGAGACGTGCGAGCAGACGGGAATTCCCACAGATGCTACAGGACATCTGGGCTTTTTTTTTATTTTTATTTTTACAGTTTTCTCTTCACTGACCTTCACGAGTCAGCTGGGGTTGTTTCAGGTGTGACAGCGTAAGGCGGATGCACATGACGACAGCTGCAGCAAAGCTCTACATGACTGGACATGTCACTTACACACTGCCCCATTTATGTCTCCACACCCCAACCCTTTGTGTCTACACTCTGAAAAATACAAACTGCTGTTACCACCTCCACCTCACCATAAAAGGAGTAAAGTGATTTCCCTAAACATGAACCAATAATCAGTGGATTTGACCAAGAGCCGTGGGTCAGAGAGAGGGTGATACTTCACGCAGCACCACACAGTCATGTTAAAGGCTTAAACAAGGTTTTACAAAGAAATACAAAACTAACAGCGAACTAACTAACAGCTCTTCTATTAAATGCGCAAATCTGAATGTAATTCTTTTATATTCGTGGATTTTCTGATGATTTCCTGATTAAACTCTTCATTTCTGCTCCTCTCTCTGAGTGTCTCTTTTCCCCTGTGTCTCCAGACTTTACGTAGAGCTTACTGGACGGTCCTTGATGGCGTAAAGTTAAGCAAAGCGCAGAGCTTAGTAGGAGTTTCATAAATCCCGTGGTTGGCGTAAAGAGCACATAAGCAATGCTTAGTGCATGAAATGAGGTCTTTTAGGTTTAAACCACATAGATATAGAACTGGCAGTGGCAACGCAAATAAGAGCAAGTGAGGCTCATTCACTCACTTCGCTTTCTCACTGGACAATCATCTTGAGAACAAAATTTTGAAAAATATAGCCAGATATTATACATAAACTTAAGTGTGGGCCTTTGTTTAGTAACCACTAGGGAACAAAACACCAGCAAGACAAGTGAAACTGCACAGGAAACTTGACTTGACTGCCACCAAAAGTAAAGTAGTAGTAAGTGAAGTAACACATAAAGCCAAATTGATAATGAAAAGCAGTTGATCCATAAATTGAGGAGCTGTGCTGTTAATGTGGACGCTGACACCACAGATTTGTTGTTGATGGAAAGACAAGTCATGGATTTTCTGATGGAAAAGGACAAATATCTAGATGCCAAAGACATTGAAGCATGTAACACTCTTCCAAGGATGTAATTATTCTGTGTTTTACAACAGAAGCTGAAAGGTCATAGGATTAACTATGTGGAAGATTCAGGATTTAAGTTTGGTAAATAAGTAAATATGGTGTTTCATGGAGTATGAAGTTGTATTCAAAGATGAAGATGATGATGAACTGGAGTGTCTGAGTCGTCATATGAATTGTTTGACCACGTGAATTCGAATGTACCAGCTACTTTTAACTACAAAGCACTTGAGTTTAGTGTCTGCATTATATTTTAGGGTTATGCTGGGAAAAGATCATTAAAACTGTTCGCCAACCATAGACCACTACTGTCACAATGTACTGATTTATTTGTCATAAGGCTGATTTTCTGGTGGTTATTGAATTGTAGAATTGTAGAACTGGTATAACAAATATAATAGAGAGTGCACTTGGTGATTTTATAGATCTGGACAATCTTTGACACTATAGACAAAGATTTACTTGTAACTAAAATGGAAAGTTATGGTATCAGACACACTGCACAGGATACATACATACATACATACATGGAACTGTTAACTATGCTGGTTATTATGCCCCAACAAAACCATTATTCATTATTGTAAGTTAAATATTTTAAAATAAGCCTGATAAAAGCACCTGTAATTGAGTAAATGAGATACAGTAGGTAAGAAAAAGGCGCACTGTGAAACACTGTAATACTCACAAACACTGTAATACTCACAAATATTGAACTGGATGATTTACTCATCCGTAACAACTTTGTTCCATCAATGAAACACTAGGAATGTGTAAACCAAGCAGTTCTGTACATCTCGACCCTGAACAACATCCACTAAACTATTACTCTCAGTGTAAAAGTAACAGTATCTGCAAAGTCAGAAAGTATAAGTAGTAGCACAAGTTGTTGTAGTAATAATCATAGTCCTGTTTTGTTGTGGAGGTTTGTTCTGAGAATGCGTTATTAGACTTACCTGTGCAGATTCCTGGCACTCCCGCTGTTTGGGAATGTCCCAGGCACTTCCTCTTGCACCTTTCCCTGTGTGCACTGAGAGGGAGGGGAGAGGGCGGGCGTAAGAGACAGACAGAAAAGGAGGGGGCCAAAGGAGGGCGGGAGAAAGGGAAAGGAAAGGACAGCAAAGAAAAAGAGGGAGGAGAGGAAGAAGGTGGAGACGTCTTTTCCTTTACAGGCACCAAAGTCCAGACTCCTACTATGGGACAGGGAGACGGAATGGGACAACTGAAGGCTGACAGACTCTTTCATGTAAGAGAATTTAAGTCATGTATCCTCCACGTACATCTCTCAGTTTAACATGGATTCACAAAAGCTATATTTACACCATGATCTTCTGCATATCATTGGCACCACGATCTAAACTGTGGCATATTTCTGTCTAACTGGAGTCTCCTGGCCTTCAGAGTCTCCCCACACTTACTTTATAAACCTCCTCCTTTGGAAGCAGAGTCAAGGGGCTGGAACACTCTAACACTCAGAGTTCTCTTTTGAAATCATACTATGTTCACTTTTCAGGTCCCCACGGACCCGTATTATTGATGATACATAAACTTCTCCTGCTTAAGACGTCCAGTTGGTCTCCAGCCTTTTACTTCCACCCTTTCTTGGACAAGAAGAAAACTTCTACAACATTTGACAGGGACAGGCTCAGGGACCGACTGTGGAACAGGGACAGGCAGGTACACCCTGTCTCAGAGGGGCTAACAAGACAGGGACAGACTCTGGGACAGGTTCTGGGACATGTTTGACATGACATGAGAATCAAAACAGGCATTGTGTCTGTGTACACTGATGTTTGGGTCTGTGATTGAGTTTGAAAAAAGCCACAAAAAAGCTTAAATAAGAGAAGACGTAACCCTACACTGCAGAATTCAACTGAAACAAGTCAGATGCTCTTAAACTAGAAAACAGTTAGCAGTATGTTTGTTTTCTCACATCTTTATTACTTCACAAGGAGAACATAGACATAGGAGAGAGTGCAGAAAGGAAATTTGAACTGAAGTCATTGCATTGAGCTGGAACAATAAAAGACAACAGAGAACAAGTTTATCCAGTGCTGCAAAACAAAGGCTGGCCTGACCCACTTCACTGCACTGAAGACTGTGCTGAGACTCAGGACTGATGGGATAATAATAGGACAATGGCCTCCCCTGGAGGGAATAAATATTAACCACAACTTACAAGATTACAACATACCACTCCAAATCCAATACAGTTTACCACAGAGCTTCAGGACCATGAAAGGGAAATTGTGTAACTAGTATCTACAAGAGATATCAGAACTATTTTTGCTGTGTAAATAAGGTACAAGGACCTGTACAAAATACATTTGAATTGGGTCCATCAGGTTCTATGCAAAAGTTAGAAGGGATTTCAAGTTTTTATAGCTGCATTTGCCTTTTCAGCAGCTAAAATCTCATTTGAAGTTCCCAGCCCTGCCACAGAAGTGAACAAAACAGTGTTTCAACACATTATGGGTGCTTTTCTTGTAAAAAAAAAAAAAAAATAAGCAAAACCCAGTCCCAAATTCACTGGTGATTAGTGTGGTGTTGCTATTAGGGGTTTGAAGTATATATAAGAAATATTTGTAGTCAACTAATCGAGGACGCTAGTCGAGTCAACTCTGACTAGTCGATGACATCATCATCAATAAAAAGTGAGCCCAAATAATGCAATAAATTTGCAACTTATTAGAAATTGTTAATGTGGAAAGAGAATCCTTCTTTACGGAAACATAATGCTCATTTTATCAACAATAATAATAACAGCATTTGAACTTTTCATGTGAACAATAGGCTACGGGCGCCTTTACACATGCAAATTCAGCGTGTCACTCACTGTCCCACTCTTGTTCTGGGCTATTTTATTGTTTTGTCAGTGTTTTCATGAAGAAAGATGAGCACATCGACATGAGCAGGGTGAAGACTGGTGCGCTGTCTGGCGGCAGTGTTCCCCACGAGCGAAAAGATCCTCTCTCTGGGCTTGTAGCTGGAACTGCAACGTAGGCTTTGGAGAGCTTAGCCAAACGGGGGAAACACTTCTGATGCCTGGCCCACCATCGCAGAGGGTTTGAATTCCAGTTCAACCTGGGAGTTTCTTCCTCGTCCAAGGAGGAAGCAACACTCTGGGCAGGTGTCATTCTGACCCTGAACGTTACCAATAGATGAGTCAGGTCCTGTTGATACGAGGCCTCAGCACACGATAGGAGCGGGTGTGTGGCAATTCGCTCTCTTCCGAGCACCCACAGGCCTCCCTTGTGGCCTGTGTTCGGTGGAACCCGGCAGAGGGCCTGGCTCAGTTTCAGCAGCAGAGACAACAGTAAGACCCACCTGTTTCTTCCAGGAGGAGGCAGCGAGACCACCTACACCTTTCTTAGAGCTGGCAGGGTCAGTGTGTGAGCCCGCCCCTGCCACAGCGTCAGTGGAGCGGTGTGTGAGCCCACCCCTGCCACAGCGTCAGTGGAGCGGTGTGTGAGCCCACCCCTGCCACAGCGTCAGTGGAGCGGTGTGTGAGCCCACCCCTGCCACAGCGTCAGTGGAGCGGTGTGTGAGCCCACCCCTGCCACAGCGTCAGTGGAGCGGTGTGTGAGCCCACCCCTGCCACAGCGTCAGTGGAGCGGTGTGTGAGCCCACCCCTGCCACAGCGTCAGTGGAGCGGTGTGTGAGCCCACCCCTGCCACAGCGTCAGTGGAGCGGTGTGTGAGCCCACCCCTGCCACAGCGTCAGTGGAGCGGTGTGTGAGCCCACCCCTGCCACAGCGTCAGTGGAGCGGTGTGTGAGCCCACCCCTGCCACAGCGTCAGTGGAGCGGTGTGTGAGCCCACCCCTGCCACAGCGTCAGTGGAGCGGTGTGTGAGCCCACCCCTGCCACAGCGTCAGTGGAGCAGTGTGTGAGCCCACCCCTGCCACAGCGTCAGTGGAGCGGTGTGTGAGCCCACCTCTGCCACAGCGTCAGTGGAGCAGTGTGTGAGCCCACCCCTGCCACAGCGTCAGTGGAGCGGTGTGTGAGCCCACCTCTGCCACAGCGTCAGTGGAGCAGTGTGTGAGCCCACCCCTGCCACAGCGTCAGTGGAGCGGTGTGTGAGCCCACCCCTGCCACAGCGTCAGTGGAGCGGTGTGTGAGCCCACCCCTGCCACAGCGTCAGTGGAGCGGTGTGTGAGCCCACCCCTGCCACAGCGTCAGTGGAGCGGTGTGTGAGCCCACCCCTGCCACAGCGTCAGTGGAGCGGTGTGAGCCCACCCCTGCCACAGCGTCAGTGGAGCGGTGTGTGAGCCCACCCCTGCCACAGCGTCAGTCTGCGGAGAGAGTCTAAGGAGAGAGAAATGTGAACATTAGAGGAGAGGCAGCTACATCTTCCCACCTGGTTCCTGCAGAAATGGGGTTTGTCTGGTTAGTGTCAGCTTAACATTTACAAATAGCCACAGCAGATGGCAACAAAATGGCCTAATCTGTTCTTTTCGATTTTATTTTGACTTGTACATATATATTTGTAGAATTGTGCCTTATTGACTGTTGACTCTTTTTTTGTTTTTAAGTAAAACAACAAGCCTTTTATTAATAAAGTGTATTAATACTTTTTATTGTATTGAATCTTTGTCTTCATATTAAACATTAGTGACCCTTACCTGGTACAGGTGTGATTGTAAAGAGAATAGACTGCACAGATTTCACTTCTCGTTTAATTTTCCCCTTCTTATATCATTGAAAAGTGTCTCTGGAGATGTTTGTGAAAAATATACTTTATTATAAGCCCCTGTACATGTAATGTGTACTGATACTGACAGTTTAAATGATGTGAAATTGATTAAATAAGTAAATAAATAAAATAAAAATATAGCTTTATAGCAGATAGTGGAGCTGTTAAGGACCAAAAAGTGCCCAGTTATTCACTTTTATGGTACAAGCATGAAACTGCCAGATTATTAAGATCCCGAGGACCAACATTTCTGGATATGGAACCAAGGCTAAGTCGACCTTAGAGACAAATATTGCACATGTCACAAAATAGTGAACAAAGAAATGAGGATGAGGGAACTAAATTACTGCTTAAACTGCCGTTTTCGGAAAATAATGTTAAAATATTGCTGCAAGCGGCGATGATCGGCCCTCAAGTGTGCCTACGCTGTGCAAACACCGTGGCCCGCAAACACCGTGCTCTACAAAATGACGCGCCCCACAAATGGCGACCCCCACAAACAGTGTGCCCCACAAAACCTGCACCCACCAAACACCATGCCCCACACTAACCCTAATAACCGTAAGCGCCAACCATACATTTCATATGCTTTACAGTGTGTTATATTCAGGCCGAGATCACACGTTAGTGATTCAAATTTCCCAGACAAACGCATCCTCAATCAAAAAAATTACATAGTGCACCTTTAAATGATTTTTGAGGAGTCTTTGTGCCCTTGGTGACCAACAGTGAAAAATCCCCCATGTCCGTAATGTCATTCATCCATCCATCCATCCATCATCTCCCGCTTAATCCGGCTGGGTCACGGGGGCAGCTTGCTGCCCAATACTCATAGCACCTGACCCCCCCATGAACCCCTCTGCAGGTGGTGAGCCCACAGGAGGGTGGACATCATGGTCCTTGATGTTAGTTCATAGGGGTGCGGGCATGTTTTAGGTTGATGGGGGAAACCGGAGTACCTGGAGGAAACCCATCCAGACACGGGGAGGAACATGCAAACTCCACACAGAAAGGCCCGGGCGACCCGGGGATCGAACCCGCAACCTTCTTGCTGTGAGGCCTGAGTGTTGCCACTCAATTCAATTCAAATAACTTTATTTATCCGTTAGGAACTTCGTTTGCAGACAGAGCACCAGCACAAGTGAAGACTCCACACAAACATTAATAAAAAACACATTCATCAAATGCTTAATAAATCTCTATTTTTTTCTATGATGTCTATGATGTAGGTGATTTTCAGCCCTGTGGGTGAAGCTATTTTCATGTGGGTGATTTTCAGCCCTGTGGGTGAAGCTATTTTCATGTGGGTGATTTTCAGTCCTGTGGGTGAAGCTATTTTCATGTGGGTGATTTTCAGTCCTGTGGGTGAAGCTATTTTCATGTGGGTGATTTTCAGCCCTGTGGGTGAAGCGCCTTCAGAGGAGTGCGTTCAAACGCAGCATGAGCGAAAAGGCCAACTCTGCATTTTGAAGATTTCAATCCAAGATGGCCGCCTTCTGCTTTGTCAGGGGGCATGACCATAATAATATTTTTTTGTTTGTCTTCACGTGACGAATGTGTGTACCAAATTTCGTGGCTCTACGACAAAGTTGAGCTGGGATGGCTCCCATAGGAGTGGGCGGAGCCTAATATTCGAGGTGGCGTTTTATCTCCATTTCTTGATCCTCACGCATGAAACCTATATTTTCTCGAATGTCTCATCATTTCTGAACCTTTGGCGAGTTTTTGAACGTGTTTGGGGGTCATGTTTTATTTCAATATGTAGGGAGCGCAAATGCACCAAATACATTTTTTTTCAGAAATTTCCCCACTGTGGGATATATAGATAAGGATAAAGGATATGTCTTATTTTAAATGTTTTCACATTCAGTAGCGTTAGGGCAGAGAGTTTAAGAACTGAAAAAATCAGAGTTGAAATCAGAGTTTGAGCAAATAGGAGCAATTTGTAAATATCCAAAAATTGTGTTCATTATTTGTCGTTTCACTGCTCAGAGACGTCAGACGGATTTGGGATGTGGATATTTTTTGATGTTCTCGTCCTGGAGATAATGTGGACCAAATCTGAGGCCGTTTGGGTGACGCCCGAGGAGGAGTGCGTTTCAGATTCACAAACTTTAATCCAAGATGGCCGCCTTCTGGTGTGTCAGGGGGCGTGGCCATAATAATATTTTTTACTTGTCTTATCATGATTGATTTCTGTGTTAAATTTCATGATTCTACATGCACATTTTGTTTGGTGTCATTTGTATTTCCCAATGTATTTTTGTGTCGCTGACGAGCCATTTTATTTATTTATTGAAAATGGAAATAGCCAAAAGTTAGAGAAGCGGAGCGTTTAACACGTGGCCAAATTTCGTGAGTTTTCGACATTGTTCACTGGGTGAGTGCGTTAGGAGAAAAAAATAAAATAAAAGAAGAAGAAGAAGAAGAAGAAGAAGAAGAAGAAGAAGAAGAAGAAGACGAAGAAGAAGAATATTCTGATACGAGAACAATGTTCCGCTTTTTTGGTCGACAAACTGTACATTTTCGGAATCCTCTGGTGCATTGCTACGTCATGGCGAGGGTCCCTGGTCACTAGGGGCGAGTCACATCGTGTCATTTTAGTTCCCGCCCCCTATTGGGACATACATTGTCTTTTTATAGTACCATTAGAAGGCTACAGTCTATGATGAACAGATATTATGAAAAGATAGAAATAGAGATTAAAAGAAAACATTTAAAACTGTACCACAACTGGACAATGCAGCATAAAGCAGAACTATGTAACTTTTCGGCTGGAGGTCTGCCACCTGCTTGTTTCTATGGATATGTCATTGCTCTGGCTGGAATGTTCCACAGTATGGCATTAAACAGCTCTACTTTACATTTATTCAATTTAGGCCTGTCAACGTTAACGCGTTAATCGTTAATGAATCCATAACGCGGTTATTTTTTTAAAATCGCGATTAAAGTTCGCCAGCCATTTGTCGGTAGTGTTCGGTGCTTTCCCCGGGAAGAACCAAGTGCGCAGAGGACAGACTGCTCCGAACAAATTATAATGAACCAAACTGGGTTCACGCTACTGTCCATATGCACCACCGTGGAACCAGCTGTGATCCTCGAGCACGGAGAACCGGAGCAGCCCGGACCTGTGGTCCACAGCACATTCTCGCTTTCAGCACCGAACCACTCTGCCCCAGTCCTGTGCGCACTGGTCTTGCTCATCCCGGAACCAGCACATGGAGGATGAATCTGACCAACGCGCTCGAAGGATGGAACAAGACCAAGGACCAGAATCCCAAGCCTGTCCTGAGGGGCCCGGGGTCCATCCTGAGGGGACCCTGCGGTGAAGCTCCCGAGTCTTTACCACTGTTGCCCGAACCTAGAACTTCTGCTCCGGGGCTCATGTGCAGTGAGTTGTGTACAAAGTTCTAGAACAGAGGTACAGGGAATATCGGGCTGACCCCAAAATGGGCGGATAATGGATAAACATTGATGAAACGTCAATCGGACTAATTTTGGTACATTTGCCGGTGTGAAAGGACCACACTGGAGCCTATAAGCTACATAATGACAATTTTATTGCCTGGTGCGGAGCAAATAATCGAAATAGTGGTGTGAAAATGCCCTAAGTTAGCACCTCTAAGCTAAACACCCCAGCGCAGCGACCAGAGCATCTCAGCCTCAGATCCGGCAAACTACCATTTCAGACCTGCCGATGATCACACATCAAAGAAAATAACAAGTAATACATAGAATTGCTTTATGTTAGGGCTTTAAAATTGTCTTGAAATGCAAAATAACACAATTTAAAATATGCAATTCAATATGTGATTAATCGCGATTAACTATGGAAATTCTGAGGTTAATCGTGATTGAAAAAAATTAATCCTTTGACAGCCCTAATTCAATTACAGATGCTTTTATAGCTCGCCCCTCCAAAGATCTGACCTGTAACTTAGTTCGCTTTGGTTTCCATGATGATAGAAAGGTTTAATACTGTAGTGTTTTCACGTGGGTTATTCTCTGAGTATTGGACGGGTTCCTGTACTTAAAGAATGTGGATTGATTGGAATTTGATTATTCTGAGCTCAGCAGCACCATGTGGCCTTTGTGGTTCTGGCTTCACTAGAATTAAGAGTTTGGGGCACCACTCAACTAGTGTTGAGAAAATATTACCAATACAATATAATCAATTACCTATTTTAATTAATTAATTAAACATTTTTGACCTGAAGGTTCATTAAGTTCTTTGACATGACAGGGACCAGAATCTGAAGTCAAAACATCACATTGATCGAGTTAAACTGTGGTTTATGAATATTTATTGACCAAGTTAAACAGCATTTAAATATTAAATTATGCAAATGAGTTTAGAATGAGTAAAATGAGGCTGATGTGGACAAAAGATTTTACAAAGGTCTTAAGAGTTATTTAAAACTATGTGTTGAGTTTGCATTGATAAGCCTTTCTGTGACATGTGCATACGACCAGTAGAGGAGATGTCCGTTCGTTTGGTCCTTCGGGCAGTTTCGAGGCAGTTTGAAGTCCTCAGGGCGTCGGATCTGAAGAATCAAACTTGCTGAGACGGAGGCCACGGAACGAGACAGTCTGAAAACGCTTCATCCTCAAAAGAGAAGTGGGGACACTTTCTTAGTGTCTGTGAGGTCTGAGTAGCGCTGACAGAATAAGGTAATTAGTCAAAAATGCATTACTATAAAATGCAAATGTTCGGATTTTGGGAAAATGGTCAGATTGAGCTCCAGATGTAAAAACGCGTCAAAAAGACGAACAGAACTTAAAGGAGGAGAACTTCAGCGTTGTCTCTCCTTGAGGGCTGGTGGTAACTCCTGGATGAGCTGCTTTGTGAGCACTGTGTGCTCTTGGTGAGAACTCGAGCAGCACTCGGGAAGAACTCTGGAAGGACTCTGGAAGGACTGAAGAAAATTGAGTCTGTCTGCTGATAAGAGTCTGTTCTTTCCCTTCCCCCCTTTGACTCTTGGCACCAAAGCCTTGCCAGTGGGAAGGCAGATGACTGAGATGTGATTACCATTGTCATGTTACACATGAACAGTCTGTACAGAGGTGAAGTAATCATATTTACATTCACATTTACAAATCAAATCATTCGAACACAATCAGTGATTCAGAGATTTAAATAGTTCAAGTTCATTCCATCTTTCTCTAGGGAAAGTCCATTGACTTGAAATGTAGAGAATGTTCAATTAGACAAACAAAAGTGTCCTCTTATTTGTCTCAGTTATTTATTTAATACATTGTATTTGAATTACTCCAGAGAACACCCATGAAAATGATTTTTCTCCTTCTTGCCTAATTGTTTTGTTAAAATGAAGGTGTAGAAAGTTGCAGTCGGTAGCTGGGGACTGAAAGAAACTATAATTCAACTGATAACAATGTTGACCTCTCACATTTCAAATTTGATGAGAGTATCTATAAAAATCAGAATTTTAGACGACTTTTATTGTTAGTATATTCAGGCATTTTAGAGGGACTTTTGCTTTATCCAAATGGAGACATTTGGATAATGTCTGGGAAAAATGCAATAACTTTTGAATGGTTCAACCCACAGACATCAATGAGGCTCTACTGAAAGCTTACACTTAATTCAGTTCAATTCAATTTATTTTTATAGCACCCAAAATCACAACAACAGTGGCCTCTAAGGGCGTTCCAAGATTTGGATGAGTAAAACATACACACAGACATATCAAAACAGGAATAAACAACATTCATGTAAAGCAGCAAATGAAACATGGTCCAGTGTTCAGTCAGAGGAGAGGGGTCCAGCTGCCATCAGGCGTCTGAAAGAGTTCCACTCCACAGGGGGAGTGGGACAGGGGACAACATGTGAATAGCAATGAACAAACTACAGATGAGAACATAGTAAGTGATGCTGATGAGAAAATAGGAGGAAACAGAGGACAGTGCTCAGGTTGCCACACTTCCCCCAGCTTGTTATCTCCTGCAGCAGCTTATCTTAGTGACATCAACTAAGTAACCTGGTCATAAGCTATTCCGAAGAGGAAGGTTTTAAGCCTGGTCTTAAATAAAGAGACTGTGGAGCCTGTTTAACATCAACAGGGAGTTGATTCCATAACACAGGAGCTTGGTAACTGAAGGCTCTCCCCCCCACTGTACTTTTAGACACTCTAGGAACCACTAATAATCCTGCATTCTGAGAGCGAAGTGCTCTATTTGGCTGATAGGGGACAATGGCATCCTGAAGATATGATGGGGCCATATTGTTTAAGGCTTTGTATGTCAGGAGGAGAACTTTGAATTTAATTCTAAACTCGACAGGAAGCCAGTGAAGTGATTTTAACACAGGACTGATGTGATCACGTCTTTTAGTTCCTGTTAGGACTCTGGCCGCTGCATTTTGGACCAACTGGAAGCTTCTTAAAGTACCTTTAGTGCAGACGGTGAGCAGAGAATTACAGTAATGTCAAAGCTTGTCAAAGCCTGATCCCGTCAGATCTCAGAAGCTCAGCAGGGCCTGGTTAGTACTTGGATGGGAGACACTGGGAATTCCAGGTGCCACAGGGGGGCGCCAGTGGCAAAAACTGTCGTAGTGTCTTTAGGCAAGGCACATCACCCACATTGCCTAGTATGAAAGTGGTGTGTGCGTGAATGGTGGTGGTGGTCGGAGAGGCTGATGATGCAGACTGGAGCCTCACTTCTGTCAGTCTGTCCCAGGGCAGCTGTGGCTACAATAGTAGTTTACATCACCGGGTCTGGAGTGAATGAATAATGCTCTGTAAAGTGTCTTTGAGTGTCCAGAAAAGCGCTGTATAAAACTGATGCATTATTATTATTAGTAGTAGTAGTAGTAGTAGTAGTAGTAGTAGTAGTAGTAGTAGTAGTAGTAGTAGTAATCTAGTCTGGATGGAACAAATGCAGGGATAAGTTTTTCGGCATCATTTTTAGGCCAAATTTTTCTGATTTTAGTTATGTTTCGCAGGTGAAAATATGCAGTTTTACAAGCTTGGTTTATATGAGCTGTGAATGAGAGATTTTGGTCAAATACGACTCCAAGATTTTTTACAGTAGAGCTAGAGGCTATACTCACATTGTCAAGTGAGATTATCTGGTCAAACAGAGAATCTCTCTGACCTTTAGGACCGACAACAATGACCTCTGTTTTTTCAGGGTTGAAGAGCAGGTAATTCAGGGTCATCCAGGTCATCACTTAGAGGAATCTTTATCTACACACAAAGCTCTATTCCTTATGAAAATACATATAGCATATTAAAACACAATATAAAATGTATATTTGTATATAAAATATAGTCAAAACAAGTGTTGGGTCAAAATAAGTTTACTGTATATTTACAAATTTCTCACTGCAAACTGTGAACACACACAGTGCACACTGTAAAAACGCTGTTTTCTATTGTCTGTTCTTTGTGCCAATCATTATAACAGTCCCTTTATTCCTGGAAGCTCAGGGGCACGTCAAAAGTAGAACATTTTACAGCTGTCTTCGCCTGACACTTCCTGCCCTTCAGTCTGCCTTGTGTCTTGTCACTGGAATGATGTGCACAAGACGATGTCTCTTCTCCCGACTCTCATCTTCCTGCTGTGTTCTGATGGCTCCTGCTTCTGTCAGCTCTAAGACAAGAGTCTTTTGGTGCATTGGGATTTTACCCTTTAAAGTGCAGTGTTCTTTATAAAGAATGAAGGCATTTATTATTGCAGTGTCCACAAAATGGTAAAAAAAAAAAAAAATGTCTTGTACCATTTCTTTGTTTTGTGCAAAACCTCATAATATGCAATGAGTGCATCTGACAGTTCAACACCCCCATGTGCCTAAGGAAAACAAATACATTAGCAACAAGCAAGTACAAAACACAGGGGATGAAGCAATAGTATATCACATACAGACTTTAACTTTTTAGGTTCTTTTTTAAGACAATGTAGTCAAGTGTATTTACCTTGTTGACATGTTTCGGCTGCTGCTGCGAGCCGTCTTCTGAACTGTCACCGGTGTTGGTGGTGACGTGTCGTATATCAGCTGTTGTTACTTCCTGTAGACGTGGTCAGCCTGATGGGATCTGCAGTTCGCTCAGACTGACCACGCCTCCTGTCGCCTGGTGGTCTCTGGAGGAGGGTGTCCCAGGTGTGTGTCAAAGGAGGAACGCTCCGTCCTCATGGTTGCTGCTGTCAGTGCCTCGTTTCCTGATCTCAGTGGCTTCCCTGATCCAGCGTTTGAACTTGTTCTCCGACCCAATGACCCGAGCCCCGTCCCAATCCATAATGTGGTTATTTCTTTTACAGTCATCTGATATGGCGGATTTTAGGTTTTCCTGTTCTGCTTTGTCTCTTTGTGTTCTGGTGAGTCTCCCTGCTGTTTCCTTTTCGCATTCTTTTTGCTGTTTCTTTTTTCTGTTGTGAAATGCCCGGCCTGTTTCCCCTATGGATGATTTATTGCACGATTTGCATTGGATTTCGTAGATGATGTTACATTTTTGTTCTAGTGGGATTTTATTTTTGGGGTGTACTAACTGTTGGCGGAGTTTTGTGTGTGGTTTGACTACTGTGCTTATGTTGTGTTTTTTCATGGCTCTGGATGGGTTCGGTTATTCCTCTGATGTACGGTAGTGTTCCTGCTGCCCTCTATTGGTTTGTTGTGTTTTTTTCCGGGGTTGGTTGGTTTTATTGTGGACTTATTATCTGCCTTTGTTAATGGCCCAGTTGGGATATTGACACTGAGTGCTTGTGTGATGTGTCTCTCCTCCTCTTCCCTGTCCGTGTGATCTTTCGAATAGAGTTCTTACTGCTGATAGTTTGTGTGCAGTGGGATGTTCGGATGTCCAGAGTAGATATTGGTCCGTGTGCGTGGGTTTCCTGTATATTGTTATTTTGATGCTGCCGTCTGCGATGTGGTGGATTTTTATGTCCAAAAATGCTGTTGCTCCATCTTTCTCCACCTCATGTGTGAACTGAATGTTACCTGTAGTGTCCTGTGAATTCTTGTGTGTGTCCTTGTTGTATTTTTTCCAGGATGTCATCTACCTATCATTTCCAGAAAGTTAAGTGGCATTGTGGGGGTGCTGTGTTGCATGTTTTTGTTCCAGGTCCTCCATGAAAAAACTGCTCATTAATAGTGGATAGTGGATCTAATAGTGGATCTCCCACCGCGAATCCCTCTTTCTGTCTGTAAATGATGTTATTGTATTGGAAATATGTAGATTTGGCCACCAATTGTAATAACTGTGCGATGTCGTCGACTGTTAGGTTTGTGCGTTTCTTGAGTGTTTTGTCTTTTCTGAGTTTATCCTGTACTATGTGTAACGTGACATCTACGGGTGTTTCGGTGAACAGTGAGATGACGTCGTGTGATATGAGTATTTCGTCCGGTGCTACTGTAAATGTCTTTGAGTTCCTGTGCCAATTGTTTTGCGTTTTTGCAGTGGAAATCTGTTTGACCGATGAGTGGTTTTATTATTTCGACGAGTGCTTTTGACAGATTGTAAGTGACTGCACCTATGCTATCTACTATTGGGTGGAGTGGTGTGTCTTTTTTGTGTATTTTGGAGTGCTTTTGATGCTGGCTGTAGGTATTAAGTCGCTGTATGCTTCCCGGGTGATTTTTCTTGTTCTAGTAAGGATCTGAGTAATGATTTTAGTGCTCGTTTCGTTTCTTCTGTTGGGTTCTTCCTGATTATTTTGTAGGTGTCGGTGTCTGATAATAGTGCCTCCATTTTCTGTTCGTATGTGCTCCTGTCTAATATAACTGTTGCCCTTCCTTTGTCTGCGGGTAGAATGGTGATTGTGTGGTCTTTCTTCATATGGCTAATGGCTTTCCTCTCCCCCTTAGATATGTTGCTCCTTGGTAATTTGGCTGTTTTTAGGATCCCTGTGTCTGTGTTGCGTAGTTCGGCTTTCTGTCCCTGGTTCGGTATTTTTTGGCATGCTAGTTCCGTGGCTAAAATGTATTCTTCTGTGGGGGTTTTGTTCGCAGTGGTGGCAAAGTTAAGTCCTCGTGCAAGAATGTTTGTTTGTGTTTCTGTAATGTTTCTATATGCTAAATTGCATACACATTTGTCTTTTGTTTTGGTCTGTGTGGTTCTGATTTTGCGCTGTTTTGTGTCTGTTAGAGATTTCAGTTTATTAATGTGGAGTTCCTTGGTCGTGGCAAATTCCCGTTCATATGTGTGTTCCAAGTGTTTGGTTACCTGCTGCCGTAAGTCTTTATCCATGGGGAAACTGTGTCTGTTATTTCTCCCTTTCCTCCCTGAGTTCTCGTTCGATTTTACTTTTCTAACTGACAGTGATGCGGATCCTCTCTTACCACCCACCCAGACAACCACCCACCCGCCCGCGGGCGATTACACAACATTAAAAAGTCAAGCAAGATATTCACCTTAATTATTTTTCCACTATTGACATGCTATACATCATTTGAAATCTTAATTCCTCAGTAAAACAACCATATCATTCATTTTATGCCACACAGCGAGCCCAAAGAGCCATAACTTATAATTCCCGAAAATAATCAAACCGACAATACGCATTTCTTACCTTTGAGCCGGTTCTGTCGGTCCAAAACTGTTTCAGTCCAGGAACAGCTGTACTCAATTAGTTCATAACAATCCACAGAAAAAGAATATCCAGTTGTTGTTTTTTTCATAAAATAATTCCATGTGGGGAAATAATCCAGAAAGACCGTGTTTGTCTGAATGGATGAATGATAAATGAAAACATGCCTGTACTGTTTCCATCCTTTCGCTTATCTTAGCTTTCACTTCTCTTAGCACTGTTGGATATGCTTGTTTTCCTCACCCTCTCACCTTCAAAATGAGACCATCCCCGAGGCGATACAGGGTTCGGTGTAGCAGGCACAGCCCGTTATATACAGAACAGAACAGTTACCATCTCAGTGGCAGACATCCAGGAAAGAGTCTCATGCATGAAAAGTTGGACAACACCAGGTCCTGACATGATCCACACATACTGGCTAAAGAAGCTCACTGCTCTCCACGAGCGCCTAGCAGTACAAATGAACCAGCTGCTAAGGGATGGGACTCACCCTGAATGGCTCACCCAAGGGCAAACAATCCTGATCCTGAAGGATCCCGCAAAGGGCACAGTCCCATCCAACTGTCGGCCAATAACCTGTCTCTCCACAACATGGAAGCTCATGTCAGGCATCATCGTGGCTAAGATAAGCGGGCACATGGATCAATACATGAGCGCAGCACAGAAGGGCATCGGCAAAAACACCAGGGGAGCCAAACACCAACTCCTGGTTGACCGAACAGTCGCTCGTGACGGCAGAACCTGTCAGACCAACCTGTTCACTGCCTGGATTGATTACAAGAAATCCTCTGACTCAATGCCACACACATGGATCACTGAGTGCCTGGAGCTGTACAATATCAACAGGACTCTAAGGGCGTTCACTGCAAACTCGATGCAGTTGTGGAAAACCACCCTTGAAGCCAATGGCAAGCCACTAGCACAAGTGACCATCAAATGTGGCATATACCAAGGAGACGCACTGTCCCCACTGCTGTTCTGCATAGGTCTGAACCCCCTCAGCCAAATAATCGACCGCACTGGCTATGGATACTGACTCAGAAACGGGGCCACCATCAGTCACCTCCTCTACATGGATGACATCAAGCTGTACGCTAAGAGCGAGCGAGACATCGACTCACTGATCCACACCACCAGGATCTACAGCACAGACACTGGAATGTCATTCGGGCTCGAGAAATGTAGTAGGATGGTGACAAAGAGAGGGAAGGTAGTCCACACAGAGGGGGTCTCACTCCCAGAGGGAACAATAACAGACATTGTGGACAGTTACAAGTACCTTGGTTTCCCACAGGCAAATGGCTCCTTGACGAGGCAACAAGGAAAGCGGCGACAGCCAAATACCTGCAAAGAGTACGGCAGGTCCTAAGAAGCTCAATGGAAAGAACAAGGCACAGGCAATAAACAGCTACACCCTGCCAGTGATCAGATACCCAGCAGGAATCATAAGTTGGCCAAAGGAGGAGATACAGACCACAGATGTTAAGACACGAAAGCTCCTGACCTGCAGGAGGGTTCATCCCAAGTCCAGCACCCTGAGACTGTACACGAGCCGGAAGGAAGGAGGCCGAGGACTAGTGAGTGTGGGAACCACAAGAGGTGCTGGAGGGACCATCATGGCAGGACAAACCTCTACATGGGGCGAACCACCGGAACATAACTGAAGTGGCTGATATCAAGAAATCCTGCCAATGGCTGGAGAGGGCTGGTCTGAAGGACACACAGAGGCTCATCCTGGCTGCACAGGAGCCTTGAGCACCCGAGCAATAGAGGCCCAAATCTACCACACCAGACAAGACCCAAGGTGCAGGTTGTGCAAAGAAGTGCCTGAGACAGTCCAGCACATAACTGCAGGGTGTAAGATGCTGCAGGGAAAGCGACATGGAGCGACATAACCAAGTAGCGGGCATAGTGTACAGAAACATCTGCGCAGAGTACGGGCTGGAAACCCCAGGATCAAGGTGGGAAACGCCTCCAAAGGTTGTAGAGAATGAGCCAAGATCCTGTGGGACTTCCAAATACAGACTGACAGAATGGTGATGCACCAACCAGACATCGTGGTTCTGGATAAGCGAGAGAACAAAGCCGTGGTGGTGGACATTGCAATACCGAGCGATGGCAATGTCAGGAAAAAGGAATACAAGAAACTAGAGAAATACCAGGGGCTCAAAGAAGAGCTGGAGAGGGCCTGGAAGGTGAAAGCATCAGTGGAGCCTGTGGTGATCGGAGCACTCGGGGCCGTGACCCCCAAACTGGATGAGTGGTAATAGCAGATCTCAGGAAGAACAACAGACATCTCAGTCCAGAAAAGTGCAGTACTGGGAACAGCAAAGATACTGTGCAGAACTCTTTTTTTTTTTCATTTATTTTATTTATTTATGGGACAGTGCACATTAATCAACATTTACATGTAAATATGCCAGAATTAGCCAGACGGCTATTTTTCATCCGTAGTCCCAGGACAGATGTTGGGTGTCCAACATGTTTTTTGGGTTTTTTAACTCTCAAGCTCCCAGGCCTCTGGTAGAGGACCCGAGCTGATGAGGGTGAGAGACCAACCACCGTGGAAGGTGAGAAATGAATATATATATATATATATATATATATATATTCCTCTGAAAGGGCAACTTCAGTTGAGGAGGCCAGACCATAGACTGTATAAAAGAAGTGGACTAAGTGAGTGTGACGTCACCCGCTGCTTAACTGAGGCGCAATGCTAACAGTTACAGGAGCGAATTTGGAGCCAGGCTCAATGTTAAGAATAGGGTTTTTTCTGACAGACAAAATAGCGAAAAAAAATTCAGAATCATGTAGAGCAAGTTCATATAAACGTTTTAAGACCAAGGCTCACAGCAACAGGTACAGAGAGACGAGCGATAAAATCTCATTGTAAGTGAATGGGAAAAAGGGAGAGAAGGAGCCGGAAGAGCCTCCTGGAGCACTTCCTGTTTAGCATGCGGCGGGTAACGGGATAGCTTAGTCCACTCATATATACGGTCTATGGGCCAGACGGGCAGTTGCCAGGGCAACCAAAGCAACCCCCCTCTGCACATCCCTGGGTAGGTGTGAAATCTGCCACTTCAGTATCATTCCAACTTCCAATGGAAAGTGAAAATGATCTTGCAACATTCCTCTGCCTCTGCCCCATCCCCTGTGCCTCAGTTTCTGACTGCAGAATTATGGAGGAGGGTTCTGCTCTCAGGTTCTGCTGCAGGCACTGAAGTCAGTATAAAATGAAAACAACAAAAACTTATGATAATACTATAAATGATTTGTAAACAGTAAGTGCTAGATTCAGATTACCCCCCATGCAGTAACAAATGACTCAGAATACATTGCATTTATTGATAAAATAAAGTCACTTACTCAGCATTATCCATTTCCACATGGACCTCAGCCAAAACGTGAGTGTCTGGTTCCGAGTCATTTTGCCTGTAAAAGAAAGAATAGTGTTTATTTGCCTTATTATAAGCTGCTGCAAATTATTGTTTCACCATTTACTATGTGTATACTTGATTTACTCTGGGCCTACATGCATGTAATTACAGTAATGAGATTAGAAGTTTGATCCAAAAATCTAACCCAAAGTGTGCCTCCACATTCCGTACGGTGCTAATGTTTACGCATCTTATATATTTACCTACATTTATACCGATAGAAGAAAAAAAACACACTTACCGATCCAGGATCACATTCATTCCATCCAAAAACATTTCTCCTGCCACATAGTCACTGCACAAAACCACGCTCACGTCACTCCCTGGTTCAGAGGGTTCTTGGTCTTGATGTGTCTCTCAATCTTCCAGTACAAATTTCGGCAGATTCCAAGGCTGATAGTCTCCTCTTTTATGTGCGTTTTCCCATGATTTCCAAACAAAAGAAGCACACAAATCCCATTCTTTGTACAGCCTGCACGTCAGGTCTTGTCTGGTGTAGTAGATCTGGGCCTCTATCACTCAGGTGCTCAAGGCCTGTTTTTTTGCAGAATAAGTGCTTCAAGATTAGACCAGAGTTCCTTTGACTATTTGCAGTGATTAAAGAGATGGGGGATGGTTTTAACTTCACTATGGCAAATGTTACATTTTGTGGCACACTACTTTGAAAGGCATAAAGCCGTAGGGCTGCCCTGGCAACAGCACTGTGTTCTACAGTTCTACTCATGCCTGAAGTCCTGTCATTTTGACATGAGAAGGCCCCACACAGTTTCTTTCACCTCTAAGGCAGGATTACATAGTTGGTCTAAAGGTGCTCTACAGGCACTAAAAACATGTTTGCCACATAAAAAAAAAGAAAACACTTAGAACTTTGGCGTAGAACCTGATAGAACCAAGATTCCAAATGTATTTTGCACATAAAACAGTACATGATTGTCACAGATTCACAAATACTAGCTGGATTCATATCATTGAAAGTAAGTAAAAGTGACACATTTTCATCTTTTTTATTTAACTTTGAGACAGTTTGACTTCTTAAATCCAGTATTTATATCCAATCATGGGAAAAATGCACTTATCTAGATTACACAAACTGCACTCTTGTGAACTTTAAGTCATGTTATAATATTGTTCCCTCCTCAAAAACAGACCTGGAGTGTTTTATTTCATTCACACGTGTCAGCTTAAAATGCTCTGTTCCACCTTGTGATGTCATGTAGTGGTAGTTTTGAAGTGTTGACAGCTCCTTTTGCCTTTAGTTTAGTGGAGATTGCCAATTTCAGGACTGAAATTATCCAAATGATTCTAGTTAATCTGTATGGAGTTTAAACACACAGTGGAGCACTTCCTGTTTTACCACATGACATCACAAGGTGGAAAACAGTGAAAGAAAAACTCACACAGTTTAGAGTATGTTTGTGATGACAGTCTAACCGCCCTTGTGTTTATGTGTTGTAACTGCAGATATACAGTAGCTCCATCACAGGGCCCCACCTGATATTACCTTCATCATGACTATGTGCTCGGACTGCAGGGGCCCTGCGTGTCCGAGCTCTGGGTGATAACAGCTCTAGAGGAAGGCAGGAGAGGGCGAGCAGGGAGAGTTTGGGTAAGGGACGAGGTGAGGGCAGGGCAGGTGAAGCAGGGGGGAGTTTGGGTGAAAAATGGGCGGGAAGAGCTGGGAGGGCCTTTGGTGGTGAAACAGGTTTTGTATGGGGAGAAGTTCTGCAGAGTTGATGCCAGAGCTTTGGACCATGGGTGTGAGAGGAGCCATCTTGATTCCTGATCTGATGAGGCTTTCAAGATGGTTGGGAAGGGCCATGAGTGAAGGTGGAGAGGAGATGGAGAGTGAAGTGTCCCTTGATGGAGTAGATGTAGCAAAGGGGACGCTGGACTGGTCTGTGGTCAGGGGAGATGATGGGCGTCCTTCTGGGTCTGAAACCTCTGCTGATGAAGCCTTCACTGGGGCAGGTGGAGGTGGCAGTGCTGATTTGTTCTCTGGGGGAGGGGAAAGGTGGCGCTGAGTTGTTCTCTGGGGGCTGCAGAGGACCCTTTTCAGGCCGGTGCCTCAGAGCATGGAGGAGGTTCCTGGTCAAAGCTCTTACTCCACCTCTGCTTAGGTGTGGTCCATTTCCCTCAAACAGGTCCTCTCGTTTCCAGAAAAGATCAAAGTTCTCAATGTAGTGCAGTTCTCTGAGTGCACACGTGTTCAACGGCCACGTGTTCAGCTGAAGCAGTCGGGTGACAAACCTTTTGGCAGGAGTGTTGTAATCTCAGTGTAATTGGGGTAGCAGCATGTCAGGATTCCTCTGTGGCTCACACTGACTGCCCTGTCTCCAAGCAGCAGTGTATCTCTGACCTTGACGTTTGGCACAGATTGCTCTTTTTCCAACTTCATTGTTCTTGTTTTTCAATGACGTTCAATTCATTTTCTGTTTGTACATTAACATCAGTCTGTGACAGTGGTAAAAATCGGTTTGTTTGCTCTATTGTGGGTGATATTAACCATATTAACATTGCGTTTTATCACTGCATTGGCTCAGCATTTTGGGCTGTACAAAGTTTTGGAAAAGACACGGTATCACTCAGGTTTAAGTTGAATGTTTTTTCACCCTCTTCCCATCTGGAAGTAACTGTGGGCTGCTCACCACTGGAAGTCACTGGTGGTGCCAGATGAATTCTTGTTCAGTTTTTAAAGCAAATATCAAAACACAGCTCCAGGTCTGTTTGTGATGAGGAAACAGCATTAGAACGTAGATCAGAAAATACATACACAATACAGTCATGATTAAAGATGATCTTCATGTGAACGACCCTTGTTTTATGTTGAAATTTGTTCATCTGTAAAACAAGAGAAAGACACATTTTAGAGAGTGCACACAGAAGAAAAAAAAACCCATTCCATTCTGACATAGGGATACAGGAGGATGGGAGGGCATCTGACACACAGGAATACAGGAGGATGGGAGGGCATCTGACACACAGGATGGATTATGTGACTTACACTGGCAGACATAGGCCACCTCCAGATACTTGTAGGTGCCTGGACATGGATCTCCAAACTCCGAGTTACTGACTCTGACCACACAGCTCGTTTTACCATTGCAGCTGTAAAAGAAACATTAGAAGGTTCAAAAATGATGCTAAATAATTAGTATTTAAGGCTCACTGCTCAGAACTTGCAGTTATTGAAACAAATCAGACTCAGATCATGCACGTGAGAGTCAAAATTGTCACAAAGCCTTTTTTTTCCCCAAAACTAAATGCATAAATGTAACCTGCTGCTGATGTTGCAACAGGGTCAGTCCTATGTTCTCACATCCCAATGGTTCCACAGCCCTATGTACCCTATTTCTAAGATTTTACTCAAAATTAAACTCTAACTCAAGTCTTTTTTTATTTTTATACCACATTTAAAGGGATGATTCAGAGTCATTTCAACCTAAGGTCCTTTGCATCAGGACCTCGAGCTGGACTGAGGGAACATAGGGCTGAGGGAACATAGAGCTGAGGGAACATAGGGCTGAGGGAACATAGGGCTGAGGGAACATGGGGCTGAGGGAACATAGGGCTGAGGGAACATAGGGCTGAGGGAACATAGAGCTGAGGGAACATAGGGCTGAGGGGACATAGGGCTGAGGGAACATAGAGCTGAGGGAACATAGAGCTGAGGGAACATAGGGCTGAGGGAACATAGAGCTGAGGGGACATAGGGCTGAGGGGACATAGGGCTGAGGGAACATAGGACTGAGGGAACATAGGGCCGAGGGGACATAGGGCTGAGGGAACATAGAGCTGAAGGAGCATAGAGCTGAAGGAACATAGAGCTGAAGGAACATAGAGCTGAGGGAACATAGAGCTGAGGGAACATAGGGCTGAGGGGACATAGGGCTGAGGGAACATAGAGCTGAAGGAGCATAGAGCTGAAGGAACATAGAGCTGAAGGAACATAGAGCTGAGGGAACATAGGGCTGAGGGAACATAGAGCTGAGGGAACATAGGGCTGAGGGAACATAGGGCTGAGGGAACATAGGGCTGAGGGAACATAGGGCTGAGGGAACATAGAGCTGAGGGAACATAGGGCTGAGGGAACATAGGGCTGAGGGAACATAGAGCTGAGGGAACATAGGGCTGAGGGAACATAGAGCTGAGGGAACATAGGGCTGAGGGAACATAGGGCTGAGGGAACATAGGGCTGAGGGAACATAGGGCTGAGGGAACATAGAGCTGAGGGAACATAGAGCTGAGGGAACATAGGGCTGAGGGAACATAGAGCTGAGGGAACATAGGGCTGAGGGAACATAGGGCTGAGGGAACATAGGGCTGAGGGAACATAGAGCTGAGGGAACATAGGGCTGAGGAAAACTATTAGAACTCCAGGATGTCCATGTGAATGTCTGTGCTTTCTATCAGGAAGTACAACTCACTGCTGCTGCTCAGACAGAAATCCTTCAAATGTAAGACTGGCTTTACTTCTAAAATGATTCTCTGGATACAGACGTTCTCAAGGACAGTCTGGAGTTTTAATAGTTTTGCCTCGGGTGCTCTATGGAGTGGGTCAGACTGTTTTTAGCACCAGCAACCTCTCCAAATACAAAGACTGGATTAAAGATTTAAAAAGTGTCTCCACACGTGTCCAACACTCTGGGTCATGAGGAAATGAGGCCCTATGTCCAGAATTTCAAACTGTCCCTTTAAACATGTTTGCTTTAAAACACTGCAGTCTATTTTTAACATTGAGATGAGTCGACTCAAAAAAAAGAGCTGTCTTCAATCAGCTCAAGTGACTTCACACTTCACATTCCCATTGAAATTACATCTTTGGGCAATTGAGTCCTTTGGCAAGACACTTGACCCTCCCTGGTGGTGCCTCTGTGCTCTGTAACTAAAATAATATAAATCTGTGTTACCTTTGTGCGACCTTGGAGGTGGGGCTGTAGCAGTCGGTGTTTTGGACCTGAGACTGGGGCCGTTTATAGGTACACGTCACAGTGTCACGTCGGCCATAGTCTGCTCCATACACAGAGATCACCTGCCCACCATCTGAACACACACACACAGGCCTGGGCTAGTCCTGGTCTAGTCCTGGTCTAGTCCTGGTTCAGTCCTGGTCTAGTCCTGGTCTAGTCCTGGTCTAGTCCTGGTCTAGTCCTGGTTCAGTCCTGGTCTAGTCCTAGTTTAGTCCTGGTTTAGTCCTGGTTTAGTCCTTACCACAGTGCAGGTGAGCCAGAGAGTGCTCACAGGTCACAAGATGAGCTGTCAGAGCAAAAAGAACAGATAGGGACAAGTTAGATTAATAATAATAATAATAATAATAATAATAATAATAAGAAGAAGAAGAAGAAGAAGAAGAAGAAGAAGAAGAAGAAGAAGAAGAAGAAGAAGAAGAAGAAAAAGTTCTACTCAAGTAAGAGTAACTTAAAAAGTAACATTGGATTTATAATTTGAAGTTGATCTCATTTGAAGGGCAGAACATTAAATAAAGTATTTTCAAAGGACAGACACAAAAATGAAACAGACTAAATCAGATCTGAAGAAGCTGCACGAAGCACAAATGTCCAGATCATTTCATATTGTCACTTCAAGATTTTGTCACTTTAGACTCACAGTGGGAAGAGAACGCAGAGTACTATTACTACAATAAAACATATGTATAAGCAGGAGTAAAAGTATGCTGCTAAAAAGTACAATTTCTTTAAAAAGTTACTCAAGTAAATGTGGCCGTGTACTCCCCAGCTCATGTGTAAATATAAATAAGTGTAAAAATACAAATGACATGAATCTCACTTGCTGGGAAGCAGGTGTAGTTTGTCTCCAGGTATTTGTAAGTCCCCACACAGGGGTCAGACGGGCGGAAGAAATCTGTGTGGAGCTCACATTGTCTCTTCCCATCACACCTGAGGAGGACAAGTGTGAGAACAGTTCTTCTTGTCAGGGCTGCATTCATCTGCTCATCAACTCATTGTGATTTAAACTAACCTGTTCAAAATCATCATAATCAGATGTTGAATCATTGTAATAACTGTAAAACATGACCAGCAGTGCAGATCCTACACTGATTTACTCCCCTGGATCAGTCTTGGTTTAGTCATGGTTTAGTCCTGGTTCAGTCCGGGTTTAGTCCTTGGTGCCCTGTTTGTGATCACAGGAGACTTTAATCACAGCATTAACAGCATGTTAAAGAGCCACCCACAGAAAGTCAACAATGTGTGGCCTCCTGAAGCAGATGACATGCTGCAGGACAGCTTTGAACATACTGACTGGCAGGTGCAGGGAGGCAGCAACTACAAATGGACACTTAGATTTAGAAGAGGTACATCAGTTACTGTTACTGTTTCAAAAACAATCACCATACATCCCAACCATAAACCATGGCAAAATGCTGAGGTGCAATCCTTGATGAGTGTCAGGAACACTGCTTTTTTGTGTGGAGTTGAAACTGGACTCAGAGCTGCAAGGAGGAAATTAAATGCTGGTATAATGAGCAAAAAAGAGCAATGCCCTAAGATTCACGGTCATCTCTCCACCAGTGACCCTCGGCGAATGTGGGCCGGGATAAGAGAAATGATGGACTATAAAAAGAAGGAGACAGAGTGCTCATGGGATCCTTCTCTCCCTGATGTCCTCAACAACTTTAAAGCCCTAAACACATCCTTTCTTCCAGGTTCACCATAACATCGGGTGACCCCGCTCTCATTGAGGTGAGGAGAGCCCTGCAGCAGGTGAACCCCAGGTAAGATGCCCAGGCGAGCTCTCAAGACATGTTCCCATGAACTCTCTGAGGAACTTACTAACATTTTCAACACCTCATTAAGCCAGCAGGTGGTGCCAAAGTTGTTTTCTGATTTATTATCTACTTACTAGATCTGAGACGGCTTAATTCTAGTTTAGAGGTCGTTTATTTTAAGAGAACTTGTCAAGTAAAATGATCTGTCCATGCAGAAAGATATCTGTCTGTGCAGCAAGATAATTTCACTACTTTTAAGTGATTTTCTGATAGATTTAAGTGTTCTATCTTAAGCTTTTATGCAGAGTAAAAGCCCCCTTTTGTACATGCTGCTCACTTATGACTGTGTCGCTCACTACTCATCCAATCACAGAGTGAAGTTTCCTGGTGACACAGCAGTGGTGGGGCTCATCATCAATGCGATGAGTCCAACTACAGAAGCAGGGTCTGTCAGCTGCAGGGCTGTGCATCAATGTGAAGAAAACAAAGGAGATGATTGCGGATTTTCACAGGGAACCCAGTGCCCTCTAACCATAACCCTCTGTACATCACTGGAGATGCAGTGAAGATTGTCTCCTGCTTCAAATACCTGGGAGTCCACATCATGAGCCACCTCACCTGGTCTAGCAATACTGGTTGCAGACTAAAGAAAGCACAGCAATGCTTTCACTTTCTTAGGCGACTGAAAAAAGCAGGTCTGGGCAGGACAAAAGCCTACAGCATCATGGAGGACTCCATCCATCCAGACTTTTCACAGCTCTCCCATCAGGCATAGGACTGCGCCACCTACAGGCCGGACCACAGACTCTGGAACAGTTTCTACCCTGATGCTGTTAGGCAGATCAATTTTGTCATGTAGCCCTGACACTAATGCTCCTGACAAAATAGCACAGACTCAGAAAGCACTTCTGGTATAGTCTTGATTTAGTCCTGGTTTAGTCTTGATTCAGTCCTGGTTTAGTCCCTGGTGTAGTCATGGTTCAGTCCTGGTTATTCCTGGTGGATGTACCTGGTCTTGATGCGCTTCTCTACCCCAGGCAGAGAGCAGTGAGTCTGGACGAGCTGCTCCGCGGGTCTCCCCTCACTGCAGGTCCGTCTATCAGCCCGACCGTACAGAGCCGACTGCACCATCACCACCTCTCGGTCTGAAACAACAAGACACCCCTGCTCATAGTAGTGTTGTCACGATGCTAACATTTCAAACACAAGTTCCATACTAAGGAATAAACTCGATACTCAGTACTGATTCTGACACCACAGTGATAATAAAATACTGCTTATTTAGACAATACACTGTACATGTGCTCTTATATGTGTGTGATCCTCAGTGGTGCAGTAGGTTCCTCAGTGCTCCATGGGTGTGTACTGGTCTATGTGCTCTGATACTTGATCTGATACAGCTCAGGATCATTCTAAAGACATTCAGGAATGGCTCATTTCTGTCCTGTGAATGAGACTTCTTTAAATATCTGCTCAAATGATTATCTACTTTCGATACTATTTTTAATTAATTAATTAATCTTTGCATTTATATAGTGCCATTCAAGACCCCCAAAGTGCTTTACAGTTCATTATTCATTCACTCCACACCTGGTGGTGTAAACTACGCACTGTAAACTAAACTACTATTGTAGCCACAGCTGCCCTGGGACAGACTGACAGAAGTGAGGCTCCAATCTGCACCATCAGACCACCATCACTCACTCACGCCCACACCACTTTCATGCTAGGCAATGTGGGTAAAGTGCTTTGCCTAAGGACACAACAACAGGTTTTGGGACTGGCGCCCCCCTGTGGCAAATGATTTTCCCAGCGGTCTCACATCCAAGTACTGACCAGGCCTGGCTCTGTGGAGCTTCTGAGATCTGACAGGGTCAGGCTTTGACAAGCCGGTATATCGATTAGTATCTGATTTTCGATATGTTTGACCACCCAGCAGGCCCCGCCCAGTTCATCAGCTCTATTTAAAATGTGCTTGGGGGTGGAGTTTAGATGTTTTGTTTTAAACATGATAAATGTTTTGTCCTTACCACAGCTGAGGCGGTGGACGTTCCCAGAGTCATCACATGTGACCGTCCTCTCTGAGCAAACTGAAGAGGAAACTGAAGCAAGAACACTTTGTGTTGAAATAACAGACACTGTGTGGTTAGGGATCATCATATGATTTATACACATCTATAGGTTGTATAACAGAAGTGGATTTATGGAATGTAGGGTTCGGTTGCAGTCAAATGAAGCAATTTCAGGCTTGCCGTTAATCTGCAACCAGGGACCAAATTTAGAAATCCAAGCATGAAACCAAAGAGCCAATCAGGAGTGAATCTGTTGAAGGTAACACCCCTTTCCTCACACCACTGGTTTGGCATTGGCCAGGCACTTAGCAACAAGGCTATCAATCAACCAGTGGGAGCAACTTCAGGGAAAACTGGATTGGTTTGTTATTAATGTTCATATTTTAATCTAGATCATGTATAGTGGATTCATATGAAATTTAAAAATTGAGGAGCCTGACAGCAGCAGTTACAGAGGGAGGGGCAATGTTTTTTTCATTAGACAGTGAACTGCAACCAGAGTTCAAAGGAAGAACTTTGCACCCAGATTCACATCCAAACTGGAACACAGCGTTTATAGTGCATTGGTTATGTCTATTTATATCTACAGTCTATGGTCTAGACTAGAGTCTATGGTCTAGAGTCTATGGTCTAGACCAGTGGCGGCTGGTGGTATAATGTTTTGGGGGGATCTCAAGTCAAAATTATAAATATGTATTGAATATATGTATTATGTATAGGCTATAAAATGATAACAAAGGACAGAAACAGACATTTTAGTCACTATTGGCTGAACTTTATCAGGAGCACAACGCACAGCCAAGCGCAAAGTTCACACAGCAACACAACCTGATGCACCTGCTCACACCCAAGTCAAACAACACAAGTAACACACGTAACACACCATAACACAACGTAACACAATGTAACACACCGCTCACAACCAGCCCCCGTAACATCATGAAAATGCAGCAAAAATGAGGCTCCGGTCACGGCATCAGCACCGCTCCTACAGGCCACGGCAGAAACACCGGAGCGGCTCTGTCGCTCATTCATTTACACATTTACCTGTTGACACTATAACACTGTTTACTGTGAGGCTCCTCTTCAGATTTGCCCGAAACTAACAAAAACAAGCCTCTTACCTTCTCCAGGACTGATGCAGAGTGTGTCCTCTGCCCACTGTCCTGTTGGTTCTGTCTCCAATATGTCCCGGTCCAGTCCGGTCCACGGGACCAGGTCCTGGAGCCGAGTGCAGGAGCTGTTCTAAAACTCATCTTAATCCCACTTCCCACTTCAGTCTGAAAGTTACACCAGTCCATATTAGCACCAGGGCACCGGGTGGACTTAAGCCCTCTGCACTACGCTTTTACGCCCAGATGCCCCGCCAGCGGCAGCGAGCGACTTCCCCAGCTACGGCAGCTACGGCCTCGGCGGCAGCGGATGCTGTGGTCCTGGTGGCGAGTGCCCCGGGACCCGGTCTGTGTCAGTGTCCAGTGCTTTAGGTCTCTCCTCCTGCTCTCCTGTTTCGGTTTAGGCGAAAGTAGCTAGCGGCCATAGCACACAGCTCTGTAGTTCTCCATTCATTAGCTTGTAGTAGCATTAGCCGCCAGTGCAGAGTTGGGCTGAGGCGGGACAGAGCAGCTGAATCCTCATAGGTCAGAATTGTGATAATGTTTCTAAAGACCAATCACTTGATTTGAGTCGTCCCCACCCTGCGCACTACGACGTTTTTCAGGGGCTGCAATCATGGATGTATAATAAGAGCTGGATAAGGCACGCCCCCTCTATCTGTGCCCGCACGAGATACTGCAGCCCGCAGCCCAAGAAAAATTCTCCCATAGAAGCACAATGCCTGTGTTCGGCTGACAGGGCATCCACAGCTTTCATAAAGGTCAGATTTTGTAGGGATTCTTCTGTATTTTTATAATATGAACTTAAAAAAAAAATTTTTGGTCAAAGCGCCTAAAAATCAACTTTGTAAAAGTTAGCCTAGCTCGCTGCTGCAAACAAGGAAGTAAATGCGGAAATGAACATCTTTTTTGCGGTCATGCGCCAATGAGCACAGGCCATTGTGTGGGTGCCCAATGTGGGCGGAAGTACCTGATGTGGGCTCTGTGTGTACTGCACATGTGCAAAATGACATATGACGACGTATCAGGAAACAGGACATGACGTATCGGGAAGAAGGAGGGTTTTCCTGCCTGATTCGGGCTTTTTTTTTTTGGATTATTTATTTTATTTACGACAGAGACGTATTTTGACAATGATAGATGGATAGAGATAGACAGACAGATAGACAGACACGGATTATTCATAGCCAGTTTAGTAACGTTGAAGGCTACAGATTACATAATTTACATGTTAAGCAAGGATAACCAAAGAACAATGCAGTTTTTCTGTGATTATTTTATTTGTTAAGATAACACTAAGATCAGAGTAGAACAACATCCTATGGACAGATTAGACAGAAACCAACTAACAGAAATACCGTATAGCCTCGTGTGTGTGTGTGTGTGTGTGTGTGTACGCATGGTTTAAAATTGTAAATCGCGTACAGTAAAACTGACAACAACCACCCTGAGGTAATATGCAGACAGAGCCGTAAACAAACTGCAAAAGCTGTAAACCAACTGCAAGAGACGACTCGGGCACTGTCGTGAAACCCGTACAACAATACACAAACTGCACATGTGCGAACACAGAGCCCACATCAGGTACTTCCGCCCACATCGGGCACCCACACATTGAAAACAACAGGGCGCCATCTTTTTTTAATTTTTTTTTACATTTTTTATTTTACCTTTCTTTTACCAGGTAGGTCGGTTGAGAACTAATTCTCATTTTCAACGCCATCTTGGATTCATCTTCCAGATTTTATTATAGTTCTATGGCTGCAATACAAACTAATGGGCAAAAGCAACGTAAAATTTTCTAACTGTTTCAGGCCCCTCCATAGACCTCCATTGGGGCACACCGACTGTGCACTCAAATGCACCACGTGACTCAAATACAGAGATATGAGCACATTTAACATGATAAAATGTGTCTATGCAGATACATATTAAACATATAGCCTAATACAAAATAACTTTATAATATTTTTTTTTATATATATATTTTTAATCGAGGTTAAGTTAGGGAGTGCAGCGCACTTGCGCCTCTATTCACCAGCCGCCACTGGTCTAGACTAGAGTCTATGGTCTAACATAGTGGTTCTTAACCTTGTTGGAGGTTCTGAACTCCACTGGTTTCATATGTGCATTCACCAAACCCTTCTTAACCTCCTGAGACCCTGTGGCCTCATACGAGGACATTACATTTTTGCCTCTTAGCACCATGATTTTCAATTATTTTAAACTTTCACCTGTAATCAACTAAAAACCTCTACAGCAGCTCCCGAAAGTAAAAAAAAACTGCATGGTAAAGTTTAGATGCAAAATTTATGAATAAGACCAATGTATTTATGTACAATAATGTCTCTTCATGTATCTTCATGTAACTTCATTTGGCATTAAAATTTGACACATTTTATTGCCCACAGCAGACGAGAGCATCAGGAAATGTCATGTCCTCGTTTGAAGACATTGGGACTGTTATATTATTGATTGTACATGTTGTTAGGTAAACTTGGGAATATTTAGATGAGTTTACAGTTATAAATTGCTGGACGTTTCTGCTGCTATAGGGAAACTGCTGCCTGTCTCCACTTTTGCACCTCTACTTTTTTTTTGTAACGATTGAAAACCAGAAAAAATTAAAACTGTGGACCACATTTTCAGGCCTTTTTGTGTGTTTTAACCCCACTCACTGAACCCCAACCCGCTCACGGTCGACCTACGTCACATTTGGCAGGTTTAGGGCTTGAAATAAACAGCTAATTGCTGTTTTTTTTTTTTGTAATTTATTTATATATTTTAATGCTTTTACATTTTTTAACCAATGGTGTCATACAGAAGACTTACTTAGTAGGTCCTACTTATCCCAAATAGCAAGAAGAAATGAAAAATGGACACCAGACAAAAGCTCGGGTCTCAGGAGGTTAATTGGAAAAATATATATATATATTTTTCAAATTCAAAAAATAGGTATATATATTTTCTTAGTGCACACATGTGAATCTCTATTGCACATATTCATCCGACCACTTTCTTTTTTTGCTCGACATAGTTAATATGAAGGGAAAATATTAAAGAAATGACACGACACCATCATGACAGTCACAAGACTATTGCGCGCACAAAATGTCCTGCAGCCAATAACGGCCAAATGGGGCGAGTCATCACCAGTCATATGAGTTGGACGTGTGTCTTGACCTCTGCCGAACCCCTGAGACTGACTCACCGAACCCCTGGGGTTCGATCCAACCCAGGTTAAGAACCACTGGTCTACAGTCTCTGGTCTAGAGAGGTCTACAGTCTATGGTGAGATGTGTCACACAGAGACATGTTTCTGTACTGACCTGCTCTCAGGAGCACACAGGCCACTGACAACACTGTGGAGCAGAAACAGTATCCAAATATTAACATGTATTTCACTGAAATGTATGTACAGTTTACACAAAGTACTACAACTGAAAACTGAACCTGTGTTTGCTGCCTTATGTTTGGGACAGTAAGTGTTGTCCTAATGAGTCTAGAGCTGCACAAAGGCAGGACACTTTTATTCACCATCAGGGGCCCTGTGACTGAACACTAACACTGTGTTCAGATCTAACTCTGCCTCCACACAAGGAGGTTTAAATAGGAGCTAAGGACAGCCTGGAGACACGCTGAGAAAAGGAGAAGAGCCTCAGACAGTTTCTGAGACAATGACAAAGGAAAGTGATGTTAAAGGAGACATTCAGTAATAGTTGGATGATGCCAGAGCTAACACAGAGAAATGTCATGAACTGTCCTTATTAAGGGGATAGAAGTTTCTACAACATGTTAACCTGCAGATACAGGACATATCCCCGTTTTTCTCCTCCTCACTAGTGCAGAGGCTGACATCAACCTTTCTTAATGCAAAAGTCAAGTTACAGTAATATACAGCGAGATAAGATCGAATTCAAAGGAGTTTCTCAAAGGTTCTAAAATTGTAACTATAATATTTGAGTTCTCATAACATTCTCAGTGAATCGTTTTAATAATAGTACTCACCCAGAGCAGAGGAAAGCATGTTTGTGAGTTGAAGCCCAAATGTCCGGAGACCTTATATATTATGTGTGGTGACATCACACAGCCCGTGTCCACACAGCCCGGTTCAAACCAAACCTGTTCTTCAAATCACACACCAACAACAAACTCTTTCAACAATGGAAGTCTTTATCAGTATTGGCATCTGACACAACTTCCTTGTGTGTCAGATGCCTTCCCGTCCTCCTATATCCTTGTGTGTCAGATGCCCTCCCAGCCTGCTATATCAGTCAATCAAACGATTATTTATAGAGCCCTTCACAACACTCAAGGTGACCAAAGTGCTTTCCAGTAAAATCAACACAATATAAAAAACATTCTAAACATTAAATAGTGAAATAAAACAAATTGTACAAAGTGTCACTGTGTCAGTCTGAACAAATACGTTTTGAGCCTGGATTTGAACAGGCCGAGGTCAGTGACAGTGCACATACCGAGGGCCAGTTTGTTCCAGAGTCTGGGGCCAGGAACAGAGAAAGCCCCGTCGCCCCAGTGTTTCAGCAGGGCTCCAGGAGAAGTTGCTGATTTGACCTTAATGCCCTGTTTGAGCCGTGGAGAGAGGCTGTTAAGAGCTCCAAAAACAAACAATAACATCAGTTCTAAAAGAAACTGGAAGCCAGTGGAGACGGTGCATTACGATAGGCTGTTCTGGAGCGACGGAAGACTGCGTAGTGTTTTTAAGGTCAGTGCTTATTTTTAAAACTTGATTTCATCACACTGTCCACGTGTTTGTCAAACTTAAATGACTCAGAGTTGCCTACAGTTGATTTTAACATTGACGATAACCAAACAGAATCCGAAAAAAGAAGAATCACCAAATAAAATGTATTCTGTTTCGTCCTCATTTAGGTGAAGGAAATTCATATTCCTGTGAGTCAATTGAAGTCTGGTGATATCGTATCGTCAAAGGTCTCACAATAATATCGTGGACCATCACAATATATCGAATCCCAAGTCCCTTTGTTTAAATGAACAGTTCTGATGCAGAAATACCTTAAAAAAACAGAGGGAACTACATAGACCATGATCCTTTGCTCTGTTTCAGTGCAGAAACATGAAGAAATAACTGTTCTAAGCACTTTTACATCTTCATTCTTTCGTACGGTGAGATGTTTATGGTGAAAATCTGGTACAGAGAGATTTGGATTTTGTTCCATCCCTAATGACAATAAATGTTGCACCAAATGACTGGTCAATGCATTTTAGAATGTCGGTCTTTTTATTCTGTAGAATATCGTAATATCGTGAGCTTTCCCATGATATCGCAATAAATAGCGTACCCTGAGGTTCATACCATGACAATATTGTATCATGAGACTTGGAGATCGTTACACCCCTGCTGCCCAGCATTATCCCTGTGTGTCAGATGCCCTCCCAGATGTTGTGGTGTGTTTGGATAACTCCAGCAGGAGAATGGACGTTGTCACTAATAGAAATGATGGGGGAAAACGTTAGTGGATTTGGCTTTTGGAGATCCATCCATCCATCTTCTCCCGCTTAATCCAGCTGGGTCGCGGGGGCAGTTTGCTGCCCAATCCTCATAGCATCTGACCCCCCAATGAACCCCTCTGTGAGTGGTGAGCCCACAGGAGGGTGGACGTCATGGTCCTTGATGTTAGTTCATAGGACTTTTGGAGATGTCTTGTAAAAAACACCATATAATGAAATCATGTGTACAAACAAGGAAGTTCCTCTTTCTGTAATCTTCTGATTTCTGTAATCTTCTGTAATCTTCTGTAATCTTCTGATTTCTGTAATTTTCTGTTCCTCTTTCTGTTCCTCTTTCTGAGTTCAGGCAGGGTCACTTCCTCCTCAACTCTCACTCAAAACCAATGTCACTAGCAAGGACCACGCCAACAACACATGTGTGAAGAGAAAGAGTTTATTATATGGAGAAGAGGCGGGTCGGCTGAGACTCAGGGTGGGGGTTCACTCTCAATCTTCACATGGGCCAAGCAGGGCAGGACCCCCCTCGTAGGCGTCTTATGTCTGGAAGTGAACAGATAGTGGTTGGGAGGGTGGGGTTGAGTTATTCCGGACAAGCTGGGGATAGGCTGCTACAAATAGACTTCTGGGAAATTGAGGTGTGGTAAAAGTGAGCTGTGATTGGCTGAAGAGGAGGAGAAGTTAATCATATTAACTACATATAGATTTCATTTTGCACAATGACCTACCTAAAAGAAGTAAAAAGATTAAATAAAATGTAACTGTAAATCTGAAGAGTGAAATACAAAAGCATATGGATAATAAATACAGACGATGCAGTGACTCCATGTCTATGGTGATGTTTTGCAGTTACCAAGTTTATAGATTCCCTGAAAACTCACGCCTGTGATCAATACGGGCATCCATGGTCCTGTTTAGGAGTTTGTTTTTTAACTAAAAGGCGAGAGTGACTCACTGAAAAACTTGTGACTGTAATGCTATCGGAGAGAGACGTGTTTAACAGGTCAGATCAGCTCACCTGTGTTAAAACGGAGCTCAGGTTAAAGTCTAACTTGAGCTTCAGATAAAGCAGTGCCTCTCACACCACTTGGTACACGCCCACTGGTCTGTTTTCCTAGTCTGTGGTACATGTAGGCAGCAGTGCCACACAGTTATTTTGGTCCAAATGTAAAATAAAATGTTCTGTTGTAGTGTGATGTGCAGCTTTGTGGTGATGATGTTTACAGCAGTGTCAGCTCTCATTGGGCATCACAGTTTTCTAATGAGGACTTCTTTCTTTAATTAAGAATTGAAATGTCCAAATTATAACATAATGATCCACGGAGGTCATAGATTATAACTGACTTTTTTCTTTTTTTTTTGCAAACATTTCCAGAAACATTTTGTCATCTTTATGGTTTCTTGGAGCTGTCCGTCAAACCTGGAAACTCTTCTTGGAGCAGCTGCCCCACACAGAGCTTCAGCTCACATAATCACACATTACAAACATGCTTTTGTATAATGGTTTTAAAGTGCACTTAGACTCATTTCACTTAAACAGTCACATAGTTCTGTTCTACTACAAAAGAATCCTCATTTTTTTATTCTCATTATGTGAATACTTTATGTGTGTAAAACTGGTTCATCTGGTTCATCATGAGGAGATGTCCTAAAACATCCCCCTCTCTCAGTTTAGAAATCACCCCCACACGGTTCTCTCTCATTGGCCAGCCTCTCCCGCTCAAACGCAGGAAGGAGAAGGAAGTGATCCCAGACTGTAGAGATTATCTGTGGGACTCCAGCCACACAGTTAACAGCACCTCATCGTGACGAACAACGCTTCTCTCTCTGGCTGTATATTCACAAAATGTCACAAACAGATACATAAATCTGCAAACTGCTGGAAATTTGTTTGAATACCACCGATTTCCAGTTCAGAGGAAACTTCTACAAGCAAATCTACGGCTGTGCTATGGGCTTGTAGTTATATATTTCACAATTACATAAAAAATGACCCAAGTCAAAATTTGAGTAGTTTAAAAAAAAACTGAAAAAGCTCTATTTTAAGACACAAATAAAAGTCCCTGTAGTTTGAATATTACAAATGTACACAAAACAGTCTGATTGTCACAGATTCACAAATACCAGCTGGATTCATATCATTTGAAAGTAAAAATTACAATTACAAATGTATTTAGCTTTGAGACAGTTTGACTTCTTAAATCCAGTATTTATATCCAATTGTGGTAAAAAATGCACTTATCTAGATGACACAAAATAGACTCTCTTGAACTTTAAGTCATGTTATAATGTTGTTCCCTCCTCAAAAACAGACCTGGAGTTTTGTTTCAGTCACACATGTCGTCTCTTTATTATGAGTCTGTCTACATCTCCAAACTCTAAATGCTCTGTCGCACCAGCTCCTTTCACCTTTAGTTCAGCAGAGATCAGCATTTCTAGGACTGAAATGATTCTAGTGAAGCAGCGTGGAATTTAAAAACACAGTGGAGAGACTTCCTTTCCATTTGAGAGAAAAACACTCAATTCGGGATGTTTGTGATGAGGAAACAACATTCGAACACAGATCAGAAAGTAGTGAAATATTGGCCCTTTAAACACGTGCGACCCTTTCATCGTTTTATGCTGCACCGTCATTCACAAGGGCAATACAACTTTTTTTCTAATTCTCAAGCAGTCTTTTAAATCCTAAATCTTACTGTCTCTCTATCAAAAGATGCTGACGTTGCTACGGCAGCGGTGCTAGTTCTGATGCTCTGGAGTTCGCGGTTGAAAGTAGAGCAGTTTTCGGAGGAAGTTGAAGGAGCCGGGCATCTGCTTGTACAGACCTTTGGCTGAATTCTGGGACACCTCATGATTCACCTGCAACAAGCAAAATTAACTTCACTCAACAAGAAAAGGACAAACTAAGTTAAAGCTACACTGCGTAACTTTTCTAGTGCCAGTCTGTCACCAGTTTGTCTCTATGGAGATATGGTTATTTCTTTTTCTGGAATGTTACACAACCTGGAATTAAGCTATATCTTTATTCAATTAGGTTTTACAGCTAAAAAAAAACCTTGAATGAACTGAAAATAGGTCAGAATGGACTAGATGAGACCTTTGTGAAGCTTTCCTTTGCTTTGCTTTGCTTTGTGGGTTTTCCCTGCAGACCCAGTGACTGGCCACTAATCCAACTCAGAACAGCTCTAAACTAGCAACATCCTCTCCACTTATTTTAACAGACGTCTGTGTTTCCATGTTTGTGTGAACTGTATCTTTGACCTCGCCCAAACTTCAATGCTGCTCTGTGATTGGTTTACTTGGCCAAATTAGAATGTTACAGCAGAATCTCAAGAAGTGAGTGTGTGACACACAGATATCACCAGAATCCATGCCGGTGCTTACTGTACCATATTAATGTACAGTGAAGCATGAATCATGCACTCGTGCACTTTGAAATGACAGTGAGCAGTTACCATCATGAGCATAGTGACCAGGTCGTCTGTGGCGGCGTTTTCTGAAAACACTCGATCCAGAGTCTCCACGTACCAGGAGCCGGCCTGAGTGTCCCTCCACGACACATAACCTAGGCAACAGCAGGGAGGGGTCAGTGGTTACCAGGGTTACAGGAGGATGGGAGGGCATCTGATACACGGATATACAGGAGGATGTGATGAAATCTCTGTGGCAAATAGATGGTGGCGCTAGTTTGTGATTATTTGTTGTCTTTATAATCCACTTATATCTTATATTCATAACAAAAACATGAAGAAGGAATTAAGGTTGTCAAAAGTATCGAAAATCGGATACTAATTGATACTAAAACTAGTATCAAATACTCATTTGAGCAGGTACTGATACTAAAAAAGTCCCACTGACAGGACAGAAATGAACCTTTCCTGAATGTCTTTAGAATGATCCTGAGCTGTATCAGAACAAGTGTAAGAGCACATAGACCAGTACACACCCCTGGAGCACTGAGGAACCTACTGCACCACTGAGGATTACACACATGTAAGGACACGTGGGAAAAGAAAAGAAAGCGAAGAGAAGAGAAAAGAATAGAGAATGTTTTTAGTATAATTGGAATCAGTATTGAACGCTGAGTAATTCCTTAGTATCAGAATCAAAAGTGAAAATGTAGATTAGATTAGATTAGATTAGCCTTTATTGTCTCCCTTGGGAGAAATGTGTCTTGGGACAGGGGTACTCATGGCACATAGACATACAACAAACAGCACACACACAGTGGACACATCAATTCATACAGTTCAACATTTGATAATATTGCACCATTCCCATAATTAGCATATTTTTGCACATTCCCTGGGGCTTAAAAAGTGTAAAAGCCAGTATTGCACATTCCCTGAAACCTATTCACTGTAAGTGCTCAAAAATATTGCACCTTCCCTGGAGCCCACCTATGAGCAGTATTGCATATTCCCCAAAGCGTATGTGCAAATAATATTGCCCAGTCCCTGATGGCCGTACAGTAATACAGTAGAGCATTATTTCAGCAAGGAAATTGAAAGGGGAATAAATGAGTGCTTGAACCTGTTTCGTCTGCTGGTTGGGGCCCTGTACCTTCTTCCTGAGGGCAATAACTCAAACTGGTTGTGGAGGATGTGAGTCGGGTCATTACATATTTTACTCCCCAGTTTCACTAGTGTCTCTTGAAAGATCCTGAAGAGTTTGAGCTTTCAATTTGACAGATATATTGCCAAACCAGGTAGACATCCCATAACGGATGACAGACTCAATACATGCTCAATAAAAAAGAAGCATTACATTTCTGTCCACTCCGTAAACCCTCAATTTTCTTAAAAAGTACAGGCGCTGACTGATTTGTGAGCAAACAAATTCTACGTGCTTGCTCCAGTTAAGATGAGAATCAAAATAAACCCCCAGATACTTGTAACAAGTCACCTGCTCTATATTCTGACCCTTAACTGCAACAAAACTGTGATCACCAACAGATCTTGGATCAAAAATCATTTCTTTTGTTTTGTCAACATTTAAGACAAGATTATGTTCTTCACACCACTAGTAGTATTGTAGTATTGTGACAGACTGAAATAATAGTAGTTCTTTCTGTAACAGTACAATAAAACTGTACCAGGGAAGGTGGAGTATGAGACGAGGATGTCACTGGGTGTGGGCAGTGAGGCTTTAGCGTCAGGTTCATCAGACATGCTCAGAGAGTCACTGCTGGACGATGTGGGAATAGCATCAGTCTGATCGTCCTCTCCTCCACCACACGAGGGCGCTGTCTCCTCCTCAGGGGAGAACTCAAAGCCTGTGTCCTTCTCACCTGAAACAAAACAATAACAAGCCATAAGTATGTGCGGCTTGTAGAGGACATTCACTACAATCAGGCAAATTATCACCAGAATGCACATCGTGCCTTTAAAGAACTCTAAGCACCAGTCACTCCTCCACACTCTGTCAATCTACTACTGGAGCTACAGCCGCCCTGGGACAGACAGAAGGGAGGCTGCCACTCTGCACCATCGGCCCCTCAAACCACCACCAACACTCACACACACATTCAGACCAGGCCATGTGGGTGAAGTGTCTTGCCTAAGGACACAGCAACAGCTTCCACCAGAGCCACTGCTGCCCCACTGTGGCACCTGGTCAGGTCATCCAAGAATGAACCACGCTGCTTAGCATCAGACATCTCAAGAGATCAGGCTTTCTTAAAGTTGAACTCGGGCATGTTTGAAGCTTAAGTCCGTCACTAGAGGAGGTGGAATTCTGTCAGAAGCCAAAAAACGGCACAGATCAGTGTTTCCTCGGTGGAGATCTCACTGTGGCAGTGAGTCTGTCAAGACAACAAACTAGTGTAGTGATGGGGGCAAGTTCTGAACTTCCACATAAAACACCAATTTGCTTCACACTGAAGAAGCTTAACACCACTTTAACCCATCTGACAACAGCCACGAGTCTAACAAACCAAACGCTCTGCCTGGTTCACTCATTAGTGTCTGGAAACATTAGAAAACAACTTTATAAGCACCTCACACTTCCCTCTGCTGATTTCCCACTGCACAGGCCAAAGCCCAAAAGACTCGACTGACTTGACAGACTCACTGCCACAGTGAGATCTCCACAACACTGTGCTGTTTTTTGGCTTCTGACAGAATTCCACCACATCTAACGACGGACTTTAGCTTCAAACGTGCCCGAGTTCAACTTTAAGGTGGAATCAATCAATCTGGTAGAGAATGCAGGGTGCGTTTGGTTTCGTACCTCCTCCACAGGCCTGGATGAAGAAGAGTTTGGGTTTGCCCTGCAGGGAGGGGCAGTGCTGACCGTTGAGGAAGTTGGTGACGTGCTGCACTGGGACATAGAGCCCGTCCACTCCGTACACTGCCCCAGGGAAACGGTTATGACTCACCTGAACACAACACAACACTTTAAGCATGGTACTAAGCTACTTAAAGGTACTGCAGAACTTTTCTGGCACAGACTCATCTCCATGGAGACGTTATTTCTCCATCTTGTATTATTCAGTTGGAGGGGTTTGTATTAAAGGGCCCATATGACACTATTCTCTGATCTATGTTCTTGGATCTACTTTCCTCATCACAAACAGACCTGCAGTTATGTTTTGTTTCATTCACATCTTGTGATGTCATGTGGTGATACAGGAAGTGCTCCGCTGTGTTTTTAAACTTCACACACATTCACTAGAATTATTTGAATAATTTCAGCCCTGGAATTGCCCATCTCTGCTGAACAAAAGGAAAAGGAGCTGCAAACTGGAAAACTACCACTTCATGCCATCACAAGGGGGCACAGAGCATTGGAGATGTAGACAGTCTAATAAAAGGCGACTCAAACATGTGCGAATGAAACAAAACCCAACTCCAGGTCTGTTTTTGAGGAGGGAACAACATTAGAATGGTTTAAAACTCACAAGAGTCCATGTTGTGTAATACCGGACCTTTAAATAGCACAGAAAACACATCTGAACCTGGCTGGAAGTTTAGGCCAAACTGTGGAGGTTTCCAGGCAACACAGTCGGACATCACATTGTATTTTCTGTACAGCGTTTTTTGTGTTTTCGTCGCGATAGGGGAAAAAAGACTACATTTTTATTATATATTACTCGTATATAATTTTCTAAATATACAACCAGTGGAAACAACACAAGGTGGAGCTCCATTTAACATTTTGTGAAGAAACATTTGCGAAGAAATGTTGAAAATGTGTTGAAAATGTGTTGAAAATGAACACACACAATATCATGCACACACACAAACACACACAGACACACACACACACACACACAATATCATGCACACACACAAACACACACGCACACAGACACACACGCACACGCAGACACACACACAGACACACGCACAATGCCACGCACACACACACACAAACACACACACACGCACAATATCATGCACACACACACACGCACACAAACACACACGCACACAGACACACACTACAGACACACACACACACAATATCACGCACACACACGCACAATATCACGCACACACAGACACACACACGCACAGACACACACATGCACGCACACACACGCACAGACACACACAGACACACACGCACACAAACACACACACACACACAGACACACACAATATCACACAATATCACGCACAGACACACACACGCACAATACCACGCGCACACACACACACACACACACACACACACACACGTGCGCACACACACACAGACACACACACACAGACACACACTCACACACACACACACGCAGACACACACACACACAGACACACACGCACACAGACACACACGCACACAGACACACACGCAGACACACGCACACACACACAAACACACAGACAAAACCACGCACACACTCACACACATGCACACACACGCAGACACACAACCACGCACAGACACACACACACATGCACACACACGCACACACACACACACACGCGCGCACACACACACAGGTGCGCACACACACACACACACACACACGCACGTGCGCACACACACACACACACACACACACACACACACGTGCGCACACACACACATGTGCGCACACACACACACACACACAGAGGAGGTAGGAGTCTGTACCTCAGTCCCATGGGACAGAATGACGACGACACAACAGTCAAACACAGAGTGGTCTTTCTTTGACAGAGCCCAGAGTTCCTGTCGGATTTGCTGCAAAACAAAAGAAGAACTGAAGATTCATCAGTGATTCACTGTGGGCTCCACTCTTTTCACCATCACACTGCTTTACAGCAGAGCACACACCAGTTCAGGTTCATGATCATTACTGAACATGCAGCTTCCACCCTCTGAAAGGTGAACTTTACCACAGTTAGAACTATTTGAGATAAACCAATTATTTTTAAAAATTGTTGAATAAAATGTTCTTGTATTTTGTGCAGCGTAATAAGACTCACAGATAATCGTTTGAAAAAACATTCATATTTTACATATTGTATGAACATATATTATAGGAACATTTTAAAAGCCATTGATCACAGTTGCTGTGGTTACATGGACACTCTGATTTGGAGTTATAAGATTATTTAAATTACATGTAAAAAATAAAATCATCTGGTATCTGTCTGATCAGGGTCCCTCTCATAACTCTAATGTTGGATTTTGCAGTTTACATGTCATTTGAGTCATCTTAAAGGTCCAGAAATCAGATTATAATCAGATTTAGGTGTGAATGTGAACAGAGCCACTCTGAATTATGATTGTCAAACGTTTGTTCAAAGTAAAGAATGTGTCATGATGTAGAATGTCATGTTTAACTGTTAGCATCGATGATGCCTCATTAATCGACTATTTAATGCTAATCAACAATACGCACACTTACAGTTTTTGAATCGCTGTGAGACTATGGTAGAATCATTCAAATAAAACCAAATGAAGAAAAAATATCAATGCAAAAATACATTCATATCTTAATTAATGTACAGCTTGAAAAACTCATGTTTACATCTCAATGTAACCAAAACTATGTGTATGTTTTTTCTTAAAATCTGCAAACAGAGAGACAGATCCAAGAGTTTGGATAGACGGGCAGGACCGACAAGTGGGGCAAGAATACAAGTATCTAGGTGTCACTGGACAATGGACTCTCAATTATCATTTAAAAAGCATATCAAAAATGTGAGAAACAAAATGAAATTTAATTTGATGAACATATTAAACATATTAGAAGAAATTTAACTACAGACGCCTCAAAACTGTATCTAAATGCCATTATTTTGTCTCATATAAACTACTGTGTGACGAGCTGGAGCCAGGCAAACAAGAGCACACTGCCGCCTTTAGAAAGGCTCTAAAGCAGACTCTGAAAACATCAGATCAAAACTCAAACTCCTATCATCATTGTAAAATATTGAGCAAATATATTTTTCTAAATTGGGAAAACATAGTTATTTATTCTGACATTATTCTGGTCTATAAAACCCTCCGTGGTCTTGCTCCACCTCCATTAAAAGAGTTTGTACAGTTAAACTTAAATACAAACACCCGAGCATCGAGTAGAGGAGACTGTAAAACCCCATTCACAAAGACTTCATTTGGACAGTCGGCCTTTTCAGTTCGCACCACAAACTCCTGGAATCTGATCCCCACAGAAATAAGGAACATGACCTCTATCCATGGCTTCAGTAGATCTGTGAAACAGCAGCTTCTGGACAATCATGTGAACACAACTAATCTGTGTTTTAACATCACAGCAAATGTCTCTGTGTTGTTGTGTGATTGTGATTTGTGTTGACTGTCTTTAATCTATGTGCTGAGAACATGCCAAAAGCACACTTTTAGCATGTTCTCATTTTACTAATATGTTTACTATTAATATTCACTGATCTTTAATGTCTTTATCATGTGTGATGGACTGAATGTTACTGTGCCTATGTCCTGTTTTTGCCAGTGGGACTATGGATGAAAATGATCCCGCAAGGCGACTCTGGCACATTTACATGCTGTACTCACACATGCCGAGTAATGTGCCCGGTCCCATATTTAATAAATAAACATAAACATAAGCTGCTAGCCCATTTAGCTGCAGAAATCTACAGAAATCTGGATTTTTGTAAATTCAGTAACAGGCTCAGGCTTTCTTCTGTCTTTGATAATGTGTTCATCCCGGAGCAACAATAAACCACAATCTCCAAACTCTGTGAAGTTTGTTCACTGCTGCCAGCATCGTTTCTATGGAAATTCTCAGCCGCTCCACTGCCAGTGTGGGGTTTGGAGGTGCACGCTGGGATTGTGTGATGACGACTGTAGGGGCTCTATGGGATCTACTTGTGATACTAGTTCTATTTTAGTTTCTGGGTACATTTTCTACAAGCCTAAATCCCTCGTAAGCAGAATGAGGACATATCGTTTCTCACCTTCTGTCTGAGGTTGGTTTTGACTTCTACAATGAAGTTGAGGTCAGCGAATCGTCTCTGGAGTTTGTCACAGTCGACGTTTGACCCGGTGCGATTGTTCAGTTCACTTTTTGGCTCAAATTCCACGTTGTTGATGATGAGACAGTGACCGCAGGGAGTGGCATCCATTTTGTAAGACTATATCACACATACCCCGACAAAAAAAACATGAATTGTAAGAAAACATTCTAACATTTCACTGGCAGAATTAACTTACCTAGATAGTATTGTGTGCAGTGTAATTAGACTGATAATTGATAAGAGTTTGATAAAGAAACACGAGTAATCAAAAAATACACTTAAAGACATTGTATTAACTGTAATATATTTGGATCAACATGTTACCTTTGATTGTTCTAAAAACGCTATATTCATCGAAAACAAAGTACCGTATTAATATGTTTCATAAATTTCACTCTTGTTTTTGATGCTCAGGCCCTCCTCTCCTTGCTCTCCGCATCAAACCACTCCCCCTTCAGCGTGCACAACAATCTGCTAATTAAGCTGTTATCGACCAAGTCCTCTTACCTGAATACTGTCTCTGCGTGTTCTCTGTGGTTTTGGCCTAAGAAAGTCTCCATCAGGAGCTGTTGCAAAGTAAAAACATAATTCAACTGCAATGTCTTGATTACGCTGGTTAGATTTAAACTATGTATGAATAAAGTCAAAATACCAGATGTGTATATATGAGGCACAGAAGCTTACATGGGGTCGGGGTGATGCTGGGTTTCTGTATCGGAGTAATGGGAGTAATTATTCTTTTCCTGTCCACATCCACCAGGGATGCTGAATAAGAAAAGTGTTTTTTTTAATAATACAAGACAACTGTATGGCTCCAAAGTGACCGCCTGCTCTGCTATGGCAAGTACATTTTCCATTCTTTTTTCCCATAGACATTTCAAAAAAATTCAAAGGCATATTTCTGTCTCACTGGAGTCTCCTGGCCTTCAGAGTCTCCCCACACTTGCTTTAAACCTCCTCCTTTGGAAGCAGAGTCAAGGGGCTTGAACACTCAAAGTACTATGTTCACTTTTGGAATCATACTATGTTCACCTTTCAAGCTGCCCCCGGGCCGATATTATTGAGACGCCCAGTTGGTCTCCAGCCTTTTACTTCCACCCTTTCTTGGACAAGCTGAAAACTTCTATAACAATATCCATAATGCAGGTGTTTTAAGTTCTTTGATAACTCAGCAGTTTCTAAAGCTTTAGAAACGGTTTTAAATTTTAAATAAGTTCAAATAAGTTCTTTTTTGTGGTCATTACTTCAGAGCTGGTGAGCCCTGAGCTTTTAAACTTTTAATATTCATATTTTTTTCAGAAAGTCTATGAGTAAAGTTATTGAAAACTTTACTTCCAGAACTGGGGAGTGGGCGGTCGCTTTTGAGTTCCATTCTTCCCACATTGAGAAAATTTCAGTGTTGCAACTATAGACTGTGTAGGGACCTTCTAACCTCCCTCACCTATGGGCAGAGGCTGGAGCGTGGGCCGGAGCACAGGGGGGGCCGATGGCTGTAGTGGGCCCACAAAGGAGCCTTCCATCAAGGCTTGGACCAGTTGCATCTGCCCCGTCTCCTTCAGACTCTCCACAAACAATGGGAAAGCTCTGCTCCCACGAGTCTCGATGTCCCGGGCAAGCTGACGTGCCTGGTCCCGCCTGGTGCCTGCGCTCTGCAACCACCACAAGAGGGCAGAGTTATAAGGTGAGATACAACTTTGTACAACACTTGTACTTTTCTAACACTATACTTTTGCTCGTACTTGTGCAATATATTGTACAGTTAACAAGTAAAAGTAGTAGTAATAGTAAGTAAAAGATGTACTTCCTATTCACACTGTGAGTAAGTCCACAAGTGACAAACGTTTATGTGACAATATGAAACGAGTTGAACATTTGTGGTTCTTGCACTTGCATCTCATTTTTTAATACTTTACTACTACTTGTCCCTCTTATTTTGAAATGGTACTACTTATACTTTTAATTAAGGACAAACCATAAAAACAAAACAAGACAAATACATACATAAAATAACACAAAAAATGGGTTTGCATTCTCTCCTAACACCACTCAAAATTATTGCAATCTAACAATCTGACAAAAAATACATATATAAACTCATAAACTCATGGAACAATTTCTGTTTGCTGTTAGCAATGTTTGTGATATATTACATGGTGACATTAGCTGGAGATCATTTGGGGACATTTTAATCAATGCCCTTAGAATACTTCTAATGTCTTTGTTCTTTATTAAATGGATCAAATAAATAGCTATTTTCCTGGTTCATTTGACTGTGGTCCTACCTTAATCTCGTCGATCATGTCCTGAGTGAAGACCCCTTTCTCCAGCAGCAGGTCGTACAGGCTCGACGGGTCCAGGTCTTTAACGAGGTTTGTCCTGTTACGTTGGAGAATCTTTTTGTGCCTTTCGTCCATTTCCGTCCTTTAAAAAACCCTTAAAACACAGAATACACACGAATAAACTCCCAATATCTTAATTTCTTTGAATAATACCTAATCAAAACATGTAATTCTAATTTCTATGTCAAAAAACAAGGCTGGTTTCTTGTTTTGGTAACAGCTTCCTCGCGCATTACGAGCGCTGCTTCCGTGTTTACATCACCGCTGGCTGTGATTGGTCCGTAGCGGCAGGTGCATTGAATTTATATTCCCGCGTACGCCAGCTTTAGTATTTCAACCACAAATGGGGGGATTGTAAAAAGGGCACCGCACGGAGTTGCAAATCAAACGCACCCGAGCAGACCCAATGAATGCGAAATACTCAACCTCCCAAAATTGCTTTCGGTTCTTTAACACCGCCCCTTCAGCAGATGCCGGAGGAGAAAGAGATGCGGACGAGAGCATCTTTGAGGAAACCTGTCTCTAAATGTCTACGATGATAAACACGAGCCGTGCGTTTGTACAAATGCGTGTGAGTATTCCAGTGAGTGCCTTTCTGCGCAGAAGGAACTAGCGTCACTCAGCAAAACGCACAGATATGTTTATTCGTTTTTAATAGAATTTTACATTTTAGTCGCCAGATTCCTGTGCAGAAGATGCTAAATATCGGATTAAATGCATGTGTATTAAAGCCAAAAGCAGACGAGGGCAAATACATTAGAATCAGATATGGTGCAAGTGCAAACTAACGTTAGATTGACAATATGGACATCAAATGATACCCACCAGCATAAATAAATCTGAAACGTGTCATTAGAACAATCTTAACACTGTGGTAACGTTATGCCAAAGAACAGTTGGTAGTTTGATCCTCAGTGCCAGCATTGCTTTGGTATAAGCGAAAGAGTCGTTGGGCAAGACACTAATGCAAGTGAATTTGTGACTGATTTCTGGTGATTGTTCTTGCCTAATGACAGTCTCTCTCCCTTCTAACTGTAACAATGCACACGAAATGTAATAGACAGAAATAGTCGGTGTTTCACAGTTTCACCTGGGTTTTCAGTGGCCCAATTTTGTGCGGCCATATTTAGGACCTTCATTATGTGATTATGTGTCTCTGGCCCACTTCTGGTGCACCTACATCCAAATAGTCAAATCATTAAAATAGTATTGTCACGATAACATTTCCGACTCTTAGACTTGATACGTGATACTGATTCCAATACCAGAATGATAATTTAAAAAACAACCCTTTCAGCATTAAATGGTAGTACTTTCTTTTATATCACTATGTGCTCTTATATGTGTGTAATCCCTCAGTGGTCCAGGTAGGTTGGTGCTCCATGTGTGTACACTAGTCTATGTGCTCTTCTGCTTGTTCTGATCCAGATCAAGATCATTCTAAAGACATTCAAATGAGTATACTATCTAGTGTCTACTGTAGACTAGTTTTAGTTTTAGTAGTTTTATCGATTAGTATCTGATTTCCTATTGACAACCCTATTTAAACTGGATGATTATTTTCAGCAGTGATGGCGGCTTGTAGAACATCTCTCTCCCTCCCGTCCTTCCTCCTCCTCTTCCTCCTGGTTCTACCATCTCAGTCTAGACCAGAACTGGACCCATACAAAGTCCTGGGTCTAAGTCCGAAAGCGAGCCAGGCTGAGATCAAGAGGGTCTACAAACAGCTGGCAAAGGAATGGCAAGTATTCTTTTTAACATCAGTTATTTAAAGGTGCATTATGCGACATTTCTGGTGATGGCTTTTTCACCTGCTTGATTTCAATTACAGATGTTTAAATTCTTGCTAAAAAAAACTAATAAACAACAACAACAACAACAAAAAACCCACACAGTACTGTAGCTCTAAGCAGCTTGCTCTAAACTCACCGCTCCGCAGACCTGATCTGTATGTTGCGTTCACAATATTCTAGAATACCTCTCATTTAAAATTGAGCTGGAGGACTGGAATACCCACAGTCAGCATTAATCAGCGTTTTACATATGAGGCAAGATTCCTTTCAAAAGTAACACGCGCATAGAAACTCTATGCGAGGTGCATGAACTGTTCAGAAACTGTTCGCGGGCGCCGAAACTACTCGTGCCTGCCGAAACTGTGCGCGCGATCAAAGAAACACGCTCGCGCGAGACGGAGAACTGCGCGCGTGAGCAAAGAAACACGCTCGCGAGAGTAGAACAAGCCCTTGCGCGAGCAGAGAAACTCCCCTCTTATGTGGGACAAAACCACTCTGCTCGCTCGGAGTTGACTTCTGCTCGCGCGGAGAATGTGGACTAATGGGGGAGGGAACCTGAGGATGACGGCTATTGTGATTGGTCTGTCCTGAGACACAGGACTTTGACAGACCGCCCAAAATTTCCAAACACTGCATGACATGTGCGTTGGCCGCCACTAGGGGGAAACGCTACTTGCTCTGACGCTACATTACAGAATCTCTGTGAATACATGGGTAGAGCCAGAACTATAGATGAGACAGTTGAGTTTGACAGGTTTAAACAAAAGTTTAAAAAGTTTAAAAAGACAGGTTTAAACAAAAGTAGACATGTGCATAAATTAGGACACCCTTGTTGTTTTATTGATGTTAATACCTTTAGCACTAATTATTGGAACACTTTTGTTTAAGTAATTATTGCACTTTCTGTAAATCCTATAAAGTTCTTTTCACTTCTCAAATATCACTGTGTTTGTCTGCTATATGATATATTTAACTGAAATTGCTTATCCGAACAACCAATGATTTATAAAGGAAAATCTTGAAAATGATCAGGGCCCAAACTTTTTCACATGACTGTATACTCCATAAACTGAACTGGCTCCCAGTTCATTTTCGTATCCAATTTTAAATTATTGTCCTTGTTTTTAAATCCCTCCACAATCTGGCCCCTCCCTCTCTATCTAACCTCCTAACTCCATACCAGCCTGCCCGTAGTCTTCTCCACTGATGCACATCTGTGGACCATCCCTCAGTCTAGACTCTGCACATGGGTTTAGGGCTTTCACTGTTGCTGGTCCTAAACTATGGAATGCCCCATTTCACTCGTCAATGCTCAAATTTGTCCACATTCAAAAAAGAATTAAAAGCCCACCTTTTTACCCTGGCTTATCCCAATTCCTGAATCCAAATTCATTGTTTCTTTCTCATTTTTGATATTATTTTATTTATTATTTATTTTATTTTATTTATTTATTTTAAAAATGTATTATTTATTCATTATTCATTTATTATTTTAAATCTATTCTATGAATGGTCCTGTTATTTTGTGTTATAATCTTATTGCCAAATTATTGTTCATATTAATATTATTATCATCATCTTTTATTATTATTACCAACATTATTACTATTTCCTTTGATTTTGTTTTAACCTATATTCTATTTCTATAATTTATGTTTGTACTTTATGTTTACTGTACAGTGTCCTTGAGTACCTTGAAAGGCACTTATTAAATAAAATGTATTATTATTATTATTATTATTATTATTATTATTATTATTATTAAACCTGTCAAACTCAACTGTCTCATCTATAGTTCTGGCTCTACCCATGTATTCACAGAGATTCTGTAATGTAGCGTCAGAGCAAGTAGCGTTTCCCCCTAGTGGCGGCCAACGCACATGTCATGCAGTGTTTGGAAATTTTGGGCGGTCTGTCAAAGTCCTGTGTCTCAGGACAGACCAATCACAATAGCCGTCATCCTCAGGTTCCCTCCCCCATTAGTCCACATTCTCCGCGCGAGCAGAAGTCAACTCCGAGCGAGCAGAGTGGTTTTGTCTCACGTAAGAGGGGAGTTTCTCTGCTCGCGCAAGGGCTTCTTCTACTCTCGCGAGCGTGTTTCTTTGCTCGCGCGCACAGTTTCGGCAGGCACGAGTAGTTTCGGCGCCCGCGAGCAGTTTCTGAACAGTTCCTGCACCTCGCATAGAGTTTCTATGCGCGTGTTACTTTTGAAAGGAATCTTGCCTCATATTTACATTGTCTGTATGGACAAGTTATCTGCCAGCAAGCTTCTCAAAGTGCCTATGACTTAGATAACACAGACTAAAACACAGTTAAAATGATCATACTTAAAGGCTCATGGCCGGCACAACTTTTCTGGTGGTCTGCTATCTGCTTGTCTCCATGGAGATGTTATTAAACCACACCATGTTACTGGTCTAATCTGTGGAGGGGCAGTTTATTTCCCAGGTATTATCCCACCAAATAAAGTCAAAATTAGAGAATCATTAAAACCTGTCTTATACACTAAGTATTCTAGCTTTTAATAAGATAAGTTAAGATAAACTTTATTGTCGCCAAGGGGGAATTTGTTTTGGGCACTGCAGCCTAAAAATACAGTTACGCATCACACAACAGTCACAAGATACATACAGCACATTTGTGCACTGCCCACCAAATGTGTCAAAGATATTGCACCAACCCTATTGCACAATGATTATTGCACCAGCGCTAGATAAGATAAGGTAAGATAAGATAGGACTTTATTGATCTCACAGTGGAGAAATTCAACAGTCACAGTAGCTCCAGGACAGTTTAGTGCAAAAAAAGGGGGAAAAAGTGTGATGCAATCAAGATAAACAATAATAAAAATAGAAATAATAATAAAAATAATAATATAAAGTTCCAAAGAGAACTGAAATATAAATACTATATATATAAAAGAAAAAGTACAAAAACAGTGCAAGTTGTCACAGTCCAGTAGTGGCACAGACATGATTATTGCACAGAGGAGTTGTACAGTCTGACCGCGGTGGGGATGAATGATCTGCAGTAGCTCCTTCCTGCACTGAGGGAGTCTCAGACGGTCCAGCTCCTCCACAGTCTGGTGCAGGGTGTGAGAGGTGTTGTCCATGATGGATGTAAGTTTGGACAACACTCTCCTCTCAGCCACCTCCTCCACAGAGTCCAGGGGACAGCCCAGGACAGAGCCAGCCCTCCTGACCAGCCTGTTCAGTCTTTTCCTGTCCCGTTCAGCGCTGCCTGGGGCCCAGCAGACCACCGCGTAGAAGAGAGCAGAGGCTACCACAGAATCGTAGAAAGTCCTAAGGACCTCAGTCTCCTCAGAAGGTGGAGGCGACTCTGGCCCTTCTTGTACAGGGCATTGGAATTATGGGACCAGTCCAGTTTATTGTTGAGGTGAACACCCAGGTACTTGAAGCTGTCCACAGTGTCAATGTCCTGCCCCTGGATGTTCACTGGTGCATGAGGGGGTGTCCTTCTCCTGAAGTCCATTACCATCTCTTTGGTCTTGCTGGTGTTAAGGCAAAGGTGGTTGCGCCCACACCAGTCCACAAAGTCTCTGATGACCGAGCGGTTCTCCAGCTCGTTCCCCTCAGACACACGGCCAACAGTGGCTGAGTCGTCCGAGAACTTCTGGAGATGACAGGTGTCTGTGTTGTAGGTGAAGTCCGAGGTGTATATGGTGAAGAGGAAGGGGGAGAGGACAGTTCCCTGGGGGACCCCCGTGCTGCAGACCACCACCTCAGACTCACAGCCGTGCAGCTGCACATACTGCGGTCGGTCAGTCAGGTAGTCCATGGTCCAGGCAGCCAGGTGTTCGTCCACTCCGGTGTTCTCCAGCTTCCCCCTCAGCAGCACTGGCCTGATGGTGTTGAAGGCACTGGAGAAGTCAAAGAACATGACTCTCACAGCGCTCCCGGCAGTCTCCAGGTGGGTGAGCGCCCGCTGCAGCAGGTAGATGACAGCGTCCTCTACCCCGATGTTGGGCCGATAGGCAAACTGCAGCAGGTCCAGGGTGGGGCTCACCACGGAGCGGAGGTGGCTGAGGATCAGTCTCTCCAGGGTCTTCATCAGATGCGAGGTCAAGGCGACTGGTCTGTAGTGGGCTGGTTCCCTGGCGTGTGGTGTCTTGGGAACTGGAACCACACAGGAGGTCTTCCACAGGACTGAAACCTTCTCCAGGCTGAGGCTCAGGTTGAAGATGTGAATCAATCCTGTTGAAGTACAGATTTAATTCATCAGCCCAGCGCTGGTCTCCATCAGCTGCCCCTCTGGAACTCTGTCCATGTCACTCTGTCTATTGCACAAACAGTTATTGCACCATTGAATAAAGTGACTAAAGTGCCTTTGTTGTGCAGATTTGTTCAACAGTGCGACAGAAGTGGCACAAATGAAAGTTTGTATCTGTTACTCTTAAACTTAGGCACTCGATAGTGTCGGCCTGATGGAGGATTTCATATTCAGAAGACCGGAGTTTCGCACAATCCCTCTGGCCTGAACAAGCACAGAATTTTGAAAAATGTCCTGCAGAGAAGGAACCTCTTTCCTTCCAATCACCTCCATGGCCTTATTTACCAGTTTTCCGAGTTTAGTTTTGCACTGGACAGTTAAAGAGCCGAACCAGGCGACCGAACTGTCGCGAATCAGACTTTCCAAAACAGCAGCATAAAAACAAGTCATGATTTTTGTGGTCACACCAAATAGCCTCAGTCTCCTTAAGAAATGGAGCCTCTGGGACAGTTTGGCATATTATCAGTGAGGAATGAATATACTTGTATTGAAATCCTTTTATAGAAATAACAATGTGTTTTAACAGGCACCCAGACAAAAACAAAGATCCTGGAGCCGAGGACATGTTCATCAAGATCACCAAATCCTATGAGGTGAGTCCTGTTCAGATGTTAGTGTGGTTTCTCTGGAGTGATTTTAAAGCCGTGTCTCTAATTTGGAACTGTAGGTCTTATCCAACGAGGACAAACGAGCCAACTACGACCGCTTCGGGCAGCTGGACGACACACAGCCGTTCGGACATCGGCGCGACAGCTTTTATTTTGACGAGGCTTTCTTCAACTTCCCGTTCAATGCCAAAAACCAGCGAGACTTCAGCGAGAACCGGCATGTGCTGCAGTTCACCCAGTACATCCAGCGGGTGGTGCCAGACAGCCACAGACGGCCGTACCTCATCAAGATCACGTCCGATTGGTGCTTCACCTGCCTCCACATCGAACCCGTGTGGGAGCAGGTGGTGCAGGACATGGAGGCACTCGGTCAGTGTCTCACAACAGTAATACACCTGTACACAGTCTAATATCTGCATTTTGGTATTTAGCACTAGAAACATGTCTGTGTGAGCCCTCAGTCTTCTAGCTACATTCCACCCATAGATTGTATGGAGAAGTGGAATAAGTGAGTGTCCAGTCAAATGAAGCTCATTGAGACGGGCAGTTATAGGAGCACATTTGGAGCTGAATTCCATATTTTCGAATTCTAATCGTGAGTATCATCCACAGAGCCAGTCTGGAGTTCTTCTTCTTATCGTGTCCACAAGAGTATCAGTTACAAAGCATTGGCTAAATGTGGTTCAGCCACAGTTGAACACATTGCTGTTCTTTCTCATTGGACTCTGCTAAATCCAGTGCTGTGCAGGGGTGTTCCAGTAGGGGGCGTGTCAAGAGGCGCTGCATAGTCTGTGGTTCAGTGCCGCAGTCACACAAAATGTCCCAGTCCTTTATGTAATCCCATTTTCCCAGGGTGACTTTGGCACGTCCAACACCAGATCTTAGTCTGTTTAAGCATTTCCACACGGCATAATTTGTATTTGCTCCAGGAGGAAGTGCCTCCCTCGCCTTTAGCTCCATTGTTAGTCTGGAGTGAGGGTGCTGACGGTTTGGTACACAGGTGCTGACGGGTTAGCTATGTCCATTTACCGTACAAAATCACAAAAGAAAAGTGAATTCTCTCAACTGGACAAACGTTCTGATTCCATATTCATAGTAAAATGTCATACTACACTGTAAACCTGAACGTTCAAAGGAATTAAATAGATTAAGCTGTGTATACTCAAAGTTTTAGAAATAATCCTACTAACTTAATTATGTCAAGTCGCTGTAATATTTTCTTCTTTTTGAGTCATTTTAACAATAGTTTTTGATTAAAGTGAACTATTTTGGGTATTATTGAGCATAACTTAAAAACATAGATGAGGTACAACTTAGTAGAATTCTTCTTAGTAGAAAGTCATTAAATGTCCTGTTATTTCTATTGTTTCAAATAGGGATGATTTGAAAAATAAACTTCATTTATATAGTAAATGCATAGACCGTATATATAAGTGGACAAAGCTAAGGAAGTGCTCCAGGAGGGTCTTCCAGCTCCTTCTGACCCTGCCTCCCAGTGACTCACACTGGGATTTTGTGGCTCCTCTCTCTGTACCTGCTGCTGTGGCCTCGTCATTTTGGTCTTAAAATGTTCATATACGTACGTACGTCAAAAAATCCTATTCATTCCTCTTTCCTGTGTGTGCTCAGGTGTGGGCATAGGTGTGGTGGATGTGGGTTATGAGCGGCGTTTGGCCAATCACCTGGGAGCCCACCGGACACCCTCTATCCTGGGACTGGTGAACGGGCGGGTGTCCTTCTTTCACTACGCTGTGTCCAGAGATCTGCTGCTGCAGTTTGTGGAGGAGCTGCTGCCCCAGAGGCTGGTCCACAGGGTACAGGGCATTTACTGCTGTGTATACTGCTGTGTCTACACGTGTAGGTTTGATGTTTTATTTTAATATTTCAGGTGAATGACCAGAACCACCTTGACTTCTTGGGCAGTTGGCATGAGCTCAACAAACCTCACGTCCTGCTGTTCGACCAAGTGCCCACAGTGCCCCTGCTGTTCAAAGTGAGGACATGTGTTAATTAAACTGTAGCTCAGTGGGAAAGTGTTCACACACAAACACAAGAGTGACCATTGTTGTTGTGTCCTGCAAGACACACACAGCCCTGAATGAAATGTAAAACACTTTAAAGCAGGGTATCTGACTTAAAAAATAATACTAAATTGTGCTAAACCTAGCCCTGCTTTCCCTGGTGTGTGTTAATTATAAAAGCAGCTTTTTTGACAAAATGATCCTGCTGTCCCCTGTCTGCAGCTAATAATAATCCTCATCAGCCTGGAACAAGAGCAGTAAGAAGCACTCTGACTGAACAAAGCTCTTGTAAAGCTGTAAAGGCGTGCATGTGTCTGAAAACTCATGCATGTGAACACTAGTGATGTGCAAAAGGCTTTGGGAGAGGGTAATTTTAAATACATATTTCCTCCTTTTGCAGTTTGAAAATTAGGTACCACTGTGTAAAAAATGAACTGTAATTCAATTAAAACTTATGGAAACATCCATTTCAACTATTTCAAAAGCTTAAATTTGGTACTAATAGTTTCACATTTAGTGCACACATTCAGATGAATTTGATTCTAACAGAGCTCCCGTACTAAACGTGTTCTTCCCTTGTCTCCAGCTGAGCGCTTTCTCCCACAGAGACCATCTTCAGTTCGGGTATGTGGACCAGGGTGTGTCTGAGACTTCTCATCTGCAGAAGAAGTTCAATATCAACACATACGCTCCCACTGTGCTGGTGTTTAAGGAGAACACACACAAACCTGCTGACATCATACAGGTACAGATACTACATCAACTTATCGTTCAATATTTGGAAGTTGGGACCATCCTTTTTGAGGGTCAATTGGGGAACCTTTTGTTATTGTTCTGCACTATGATCAGATTTGAGCTGTAGAAGGTTGAATAAATAACTTGTTTAACCCATTACACCGACAAACTAAATGTTTCATTCTGTTATTTCTTTATTGCAGTTAATAATTCTACTTAAGGGTGACTATGTCAGAGATTAGTGTGTGATTTTCCACACTTTTGACAAGTCTATTTGAAATATAAAGACAATTATAAAATGTTAAAAAACAGATTTACTCCAAACAGGACTAACATTCTGAATGAAAGTACTTCAGACTCCTCACACCATGTTTTTTCCTCCTCAGGCGAAGGATCTGAAGAGGCCGGTCATGGATGAGTTCTTGTCAAACAACCGGTTCCTGAACACACCGCGACTGGTGAATCAGGAAGTGTTTAACGAACTGTGTCCCGTCAAACAGTTCCACCGCCGCAGGAAGTGAGAACCATCTTTATGTTCATTTAGACTGGAACTTTTATACTGTTTAAGATTCTTTATGTCAGACAGTTTTTGTGTACCTGCTTTGCATGTTACAGCACAGCTCAACAAATGCAGCTGACAAAACAGCAAATGAGCTGATTCTACTATACAACTCTGACCTCTCGACTATAGAATGTCATTTTCAGAACAAAACAGCAATACTTTCTTTTTAGGTACTATGTGCTTCTGTACTGATGAGGGTCAAACTATGGAAAATAGTTCAGTAGTACAGTATCTATTTACAGTACTGGTTTTAGTCTTGATTAGTGTCTGACTTCGGACAGCCCTATCTTCTACTTCTTCTTTTTCAGAACGGGTTTGTCAATTTGGCAGAGAAATATTAGTAAAGTCAAAATATCTGATAGTAAATAGAGCAGTTGTTGTTGTAGCACCATCATTGAAACAGATTTATTTAGACTGTGGCGTGTTGTGCACTATGGGGCGCCAAGTGTAACACACTTAATTTCGTGGACGAAATGCCTTTCGTGCCACGAAATGGATAAAATGGTCACGAAATCGTAAATCATCACGATGCCTTTTGTCCACGAAATGCACAAATCAGTTGCCATTGTGTCCACGAAATGATAAAGGGAGCACGTCATTTCGTGGACAAAATACAAAACAGGTTATTCATAACGTGTACTAAATTTACTGCTGACTTTTCCTTTTGTGGACATAAGGCTGGATTCACTACTTATTTTCGTGGACGAAATGAATTTATATTTGACAAAAGTAATGTTGTCCACGAAATGAATGACATTTATGCTTATGTGCCACTAAATGCGTAACGTTTTCTTTTCGTGGGCCTGCAGATACCTTTCGTCCACAAAATGCATTTTGTGATTCAGGAAATGCATTTCGTGATTTAGGACATGGGTTTTGTGGACGAAATGCATTTTGTAAATCATTAAATGCATTTCGTGACTCACAACATGCATTTCGTCCACGAAATGCATTTCGTAATTCACAAAAAGCATTTCGTGATTTACGAAATGTATTTCGTCCACAAAAACCATTTCGTCAATCACGAAATGCATTTCGTCAATCACGAAATGCATTTTGTGGACGAAAGTCATCTGCAGACTCACGAAATCCATTTTGTCAATCACGAAATGCCTTTCGTGATTCACGAAAGGCATTTCGTGATTCGCGAAATGGATTTCGTGAGTTTGCAGATGCTTTCCTCCATGAAATGGATTCCGTGATTTACAAAATGACTTTTGTCCACAAAAGGAAAACACTCTGCATTTTGTGGCACATAAGCATAAATGGACAAAAGTGGAGGGTCCGCCACCTGCTTTATCTAGAATATTCTACAGTATAGATGTATAATTGTTGTATTTTTGAACAATAGAAACACCAACAATGAATAAATATGAGATGGATATGTTTAATGTCATACTATGGTACATTCCAGGCAAAGCAATAACATCCCCATGGAGACAAGACCCTTAACTAGAAAATTTGCACAATCCACCTTTAAGTAGAAGTACAAATAAGAGTGAAAAAATATTTGGGAAAAGTACTACTTAGATAAGAGTAACTGCCAGGACGTAACATCTTATTTATAATTTGAAGTGAAGTAATTTGAAGGACAGAACATTAAATAAGTCACAAAATATTTTTTTTTCAAATGACAGAGACAAAAATGAGACAAACTAAATCCAATCTGAAGATGCAAAAAACACAAATGTTCAAATAGGGCTGTGACAGTACCTGAAATATGGTGATATCCTATCGTCAAAGGTCTCACAATAATATCGTGGACCATCACAATATCGAATCACAAGTTTTTTTTGCTTAAATGAATAGTTCTGATGCAGAAATAGAATAGAAAATAGAAAATAGATCATTTGCTCCGTGTCAGTGCAGACGACATGAAGAAATAACTGTTCTAAGCACTTTGAAATCTTCATTATTTGGATTAAGTCTTGTGAAGCATTTTTAGAGGAAAAAGGAGCAGATTCACAGTTTTGTGCCTCCACAAAATATTGCAGTAAATCTGATACGGTGAGATGTTTATGGTGAAAATCTGGTCCAGAGATATTTGGATTTAGTTCCATCCCCAATGACAATAAATGTTGCACCAAATGACTGGTCAAAGCATTTTAGAGTCAGTCTTGTTATTCTGTAGAATATCGTAATATCTTGATCATCATATCACAATAAATATCATACCATGAGGTTTATACTGTGACGATATTGTATCGAGACTTGGATATTGTTACACCCCTAACCTTCAAATCATTTCAGACTGTAAATAAATGCTAAATTGTACTGAACAAAAATTTAAACGCAACACTTTTGTTTGTGCTCCCATTTTTTGTGAGCTGGACTCAAAGATCTAAAACTTTTTCTACATACACAAAATAATAATAATAATAATAATAATAATAATAATAATAATAATAATAATAATAATAATAATGCATCAGTTTTATACAGCGCTTTTCTGGACACTCAAAGACACTTTACAGAGCATTATTCATTCACTCCAGACCCGGTGGTGGTAAACTACTATTGTAGCCACAGCTGCCCTGGGGCAGACTGACGGAAGCGAGGCTCCAATCTGCACCATCAGCCTCTCCGACCACCACCACCATTCACACACACACCACTTTCATACTAGGCAATGTGGGTGCTGTGCCTTGCCTAAGGACAGCTTTTGCCACTGGCGCCCCCCTGTGGCACCTGGAATTCCCGGTGTCTCCCATCCAAGTACTAACCGGGCCCTGCTGAGCTTCTGAGATCTGACGGGATCAGGCTTTGACGAGCCGGTATGGCCACAAAAGCCAATACTCCAATACTGTTCACAAATCTGTCTAAGTCTGTGTTAGTGCACTTCTCCTTTGTCCAGATAATCCATCCACCCCCTGTGGACATTCTGCAGGAATGTCCACAAGGGCTGTTGCCTGACTCTGGATCGGCGAATACAACGGCGTGTTCCAGTTCCTGCCAATACCCCCCCCCCCCCCCACTGTTACTTCTGTACTTCAGCTGGAAAAGTACAGTTTCATTAAAATGTTACTCAAGTAAATGTAAGTGAACCCATTCTTAACCCTTCTTTCCCTGGCCACTCTGTCTCAGGTTCTGTGTTCTGCTCATCACTGATGAGGACCACTCTAATGGACTTGAGGAGTTTGTGTCTTTTGCCGCCATGAACTCACAGGAAGTGCTCAGGTTCACTTATGTTTATCAGCGTCTGCAGCAGCCGCTCTGTGAGGTCCTCCTGCTCAACAGCGCCCTCTCTCCTCCTCAGGTGACATATACTGGCACAATCACGTATGATGCTGTTCATTATAATGCCAAAAAATGCTTCAGTTTCAATTTAACCAAGCTTCACTTCACATTATACACTGAGCACAGAAAATAATATACATCTTTGCCAAACTAATTTAAGGACAAAGGATATTATAATCTGCAAAAACCAGCTTGTCTGAGGCTTTAACCATGCAATAATGCAGTTCCTTCACCATTAACTTCCTCAAGGCTGGTTGAGAGGACAGAACATTAAATAAAACGTTTGACTGGTGATATAGGCCGATCCAAGTCCTGATTCAAACCAGGCTGATGTCTTATAAGGTGAAGTATGATATCATGCATTTCTAAATCCCCTATGATGAGGTAGGCGGTCAGGTCGTCATGACTTTGTTGTTGACTCCGCCCCTATCACAACCGTCATCGTGCCGTCAGCTCTTGTGCATCATCAAGGCGAGGCACACTTCATCTCAGAGTATAAAATGTCTCCTTTAAGTCCTGGGAAGTGTGTTCCAGTGCAGTTGTGTCTAACGGTGCTCTGGTTGTCTCAGGTTGTCTCTGGTTGTCTCAGGTTGTCTCTGATTGTCTCTGGTTGTCTCAGGTTGACTCTGGTTGACTCTGGTTGTCTGTGGTTGTCTCTGGTTGTCTCTGGTTGTCTCTGGTTGACTCTGGTTGTCTCTGGATGTCTCTGGTTGTCTCTGGTTGTCTCTGGATGTCTCTGGTTGTCTCTGGTTGTCTCTGGTTGTCTCTGGTTGTCTCTGGGTGTCTCTGGATGTCTCTGATTGTCTCTGGTTGACTCTGGTTGTCTCTGGTTGTCTCTGGTTGTCTCTGGTTGTCTCTGGTTGTCTCTGATTGTCTCTGGTTGTCTCTGGTTGTCTCTGATTGTCTCTGTTTGTCTCTTGTTGTCTCTGATTGTCTCTGGTTGTCTCTGGATGTCTTTGGCTGTCTCTGGTGGTCTCTGATTGTCTCTGGTTGTCTCTAATTGTCTCTGGTTGTCTCTGGATGTCTCTGGTTGTCTGTGGTTTTCTCTAATTGTCTCTGGTTGTCTCTGGTTGTCTCTGGTTGTCTCTGGATGTCTCTGATTGTCTCTGGTTGTCTCTGGTTGTCTCTGGTTGTCTCTGGTTGTCTCTAATTGTCTCTGGTTGTCTCTGGTTGTCTCTGGTTGTCTCTGGTTGTCTCTGGTTGTCTCTGGTTGTCTCTGGTTGTCTCTGATTGTCTCTGGTTGTCTCTGGTTGTCTGTGGTTTTCTCTAATTGTCTCTGGTTGTCTCTGGATGTCTCTGGTTGTCTCTAATTGTCTCTGGTTGTCTCTGGTTGTCTCTAATTGTCTCTGGTTGTCTCTGGTTGTCTGTGGTTTTCTCTGATTATCTCTGGATGTCTCTGGTTGTCTCTGGTTGTCTCTAATTGTCTCTGGTTGTCTCTGGTTGTCTCTGGTTTTCTCTGATTATCTCTGGATATCTCTGGATGTCTCTAATTGTCTCTGGTTGTCTCTGGTTCCACAGGTGCTGATTCTGGAGCGGCGAGCTGCAGGTAAAGTCCTGTTTAAACCGGTGTGTCAGTGGAACGGCAGTGACCAGGACAAACTGCACCTCCAGGGGGCGCTGCAGAGGCTCCAGACAGACCCCTCCATCCTGAGCCATGAGACCACACTGCCCCAGCTCAACAATGAGTTTGCCTCTGTGAGTCCATGTGTCTGCTCTACTTTCCATGTATGATCGAAAAACTTACCTTTACTGAGGTACATTTACTTTCTTACTTGAGTAATATATTGTACAGTGTAACAGTACTCCTACTTGAGTATTATTTTTATTGAAGTAGCAGTATTTGAGTAAAAGCTGTGCTTCCTCTTCTCACTCTGAGTAAGTCAAGTGACAATATGACAATATGAAATGTCTCATTTTTGTGTCTGTCTTTTGAAAATCCCAGATTTTGTGACTTATTTAATGTCTTGTCCATACTCTAGCTTCAAATGATAATTCGGATCTCAGAATAGTTACCGTATTTTCCGGACTATAGAGGCACCAGTATATAAGCCACACCCACGCTATTTTAAAAAAAAAAGTTGTATAAGCCGCAACCGGGCTATAAGCCGCTGATATCTATGGTGAAAAATGAGATATTTACTGCATATACAGAATCTGTACAGATTCTTTCCGAACAGTGACTTTTAACACTGCAGCAACTGTGCTGATTAAAACGGGTCAAAACAGAAAAGAACCGGTAATTGATTTACCTTCATTTCTCCTGTGCAGTGAAACCACAAGTCACTTTCATCATCTCCGCTGACGCCGAGCTTACGTGCAGCAGCAGGTAGAGGTCTGCGGGACACAATTTTCAGCCCTGCTCCCACAGTCTTCAGTCCCGCTCCCGCCCACGTCGTGCGGCCGCGCTCCCGCCCGCGCCCACAATAAGCTTTCAGATGTCCTTTCAGAATGTTCTTTCAGAATGTTCTTTCAGATGTTCTTATTACATCCATGGTCCTGCGCTGCACTGTTTTGTGTTGGTCCCGCGGGTCCCGCGGGTGCAGGGCTCTACAGCGGTTTCCTTCCTGGAGCAAGATCGATGTCTTCAAACGTGCATCATACAAACTCCTTCGTGCTTTTCATGATGAAGGGGCGAGGATTTGAAAATAATTACCAGTTAGTAATTTGTTGTGCGTGTTATATCTGCTAAATAAAAAGTAGCGTATTCTTCTCCATCTTGTTTTTGAAATTCCGGTTAGAGCGCCCCTAACCGTGGAAGAAAAATCCAAAATTTAGCCACTCCGCACTAAAAGCCGCATGGTTCAAAGCCTGGGAAAAAAGTAGCGGCTTATAGTCCGGAAAATACGGTACTTTTACATGAGTAGGTTTCCTAAATACTTGTAATATTTCTTGTGTTGTTCATTCTTAAAGCAGATGTCTCTTTTGTTCCTGAAGCTCGTTTCTTGTTCCTTTCTCTCTCAGGTGTTTGTGCTGCGCTGGATCTATGCGTCATGTGACTACCTCTCTGACATCATCGAGGACATTCTGCACAACAACTGGTGAGAGCACAGGAGCACGACCGTGTCCTTAAAGGCACACTACGGAACTTCACTGCAGGCTGCACCACCTGCCACCTCCTCATCTCAGTGGAGATGTTCGTGCCTGAAATGTTCCAAAGTAGTGAATTCAATTGATCTCTATGGTGACAAGTGGGTGACACCGCCTGGCCGTGTTACATGTCAGGTCTGTGGATAGGCCAGCTGACTCACAGGAAGAATGTTTTTTAGGTATTTTAGCAATAACACCTTTAATTGAACAAAAAAATAAAGTAAGATAAAAGGAATGCCATATGGTGGGATTTTCCAAGCAGAACAATCGGCATTTCCAAATGGCGGCCCCCTGGTGAAAAGTTCCATAGTACTGCTTTAGACAGCATGTATACTGTATGTATAATAAAGTACTGTTGACTTTGTCCAGGAGAGAGATGATGCCGCTTCTGTCCCTCATCTTCTCCGCTCTGTTCATCCTGTTTGGGACGGTGGTGGTGCAGGCGTTCAGGTACCACCACACTTCACTATATGACTTATGCTTTAGTAGTACTCAGTACTTCAGTAGTACTCAGTACTTCAGTAGTACTTAGTACTTCAGTAGTACTCAGTACTTTAGTAGTACTTAGTACTTTAGTAGTACTCAGTACTTTAGTAGTACTTAGTACTTTAGTAGTACTCAGTACTTTAGTAGTACTCAGTACTTTAGTAGTACTTAGTACTTTAGTAGTACTCAGTACTTTAGTAGTACTTAGTACTTTAGTAGTACTCAGTACTTTAGTAGTACTCAGTACTTTAGTAGTACTCAGTACTTTAGTAGTACTCAGTACTTTAGTAGTACTCAGTACTTTAGTAGTACTCAATCCTTTAGTAGTACTCAGTACTTTAGTAGTACTCAGTACTTTAGTAGTACTTAGTACTTTAATAGTACTCAATACTTTAGTAGTACTCAGTACTTTAGTAGTACTTAGTACTTTAGTAATACTCAGTACTTTAGTACTACTCAGTACTTTAGTAGTACTCAGTACTTTAGTAGTACTCAATCCTTTAGTAGTACTCAGTACTTTAGTAGTACTCAGTACTTTAGTAGTACTCAGTACTTTAGTAGTACTCAATCCTTTAGTAGTACTCAGTACTTTAGTAGTACTCAGTACTTTAGTAGTACTTAGTACTTTAGTAGTACTCAGTACTTTAGTAGTACTCAATCCTTTAGTAGTACTTAGTACTTTAGTAGTACTCAGTACTTTAGTAGTACTCAGTACTTTAGTAGTACTTAGTACTTTAGTAGTACTCAGTACTTTAGTAGTACTCAGTACTTTAGTAGTACTCAGTACTTTAGTAGTACTCAGTACTTTAGTAGTACTCAGTACATGTGAATGTGTTTTTGTTTGTTTAAGCGACTCAAATGAAGACAAACAGATGAAGATCAAACCGAAGGAGGCACCAGCGCCGAGTGCCACATCAAGGCAAGAAAAAGTATCTGTATTTATAAAATCCTGTTAATTATCCATTCTGGAAATACTATAACTTTGTATTTGTAATTAAGCAATCATCAACTTAACGCGTCATAATAATATCAGTATTTAATTACAGTGGTTAGCGGTAGGGTGAGGAGCTCAGTCACGTGGCCAGAGCTTGGAGTAGAGCTACTGCTCCCCCATGTGGAGTCTGGGCCTCATGCCTCTGGGACCTGGCCACAGATAAAGCAGAAGATTGATGGAGTGTTAAAAGCAGCTCCACCTCTGTGTGTGGCTCCAGTAGTGTCTTACTAGAGTGAATGAATAAGTGTCACAGCACGACTTATATTCATATTCAGTGACTGCATCAGCCAATATATCTCCTGCCAACTACTCATCCTGCTGTTTTTATTTTATTTTCACTAATTGTTCAGCTGTATGGTTTAAATCAGAATATCATTTCCTGCTTGATTCCAGCCGAGCTCCGAAGAAGAACTTTGTGGAGGTGACGGAGCTCACAGATGTCACGTACATCAGTAACTTAGTGCGCCTGAGACCGGGGCATCTGAACATTGTGCTGGTTCTGTCCGACGCCTCAAAGAACATCCTCCTCAGCAAGTTTGCCAAAGAGGTCCACTCCTTCTCTGGGTGAGACTCAAAACATGTGTCACTTTAAACAGGAGGTATTAGGAGAAGTGGAGCTTTCTGCCCTGTTATGACGTGGTTTCCTCAGACGTCTTCCAGACATGCTGCAGTATTTTAGCGATCTCCTGGGTCCTGTTCCAACCTTCTTTATGGTTCGCAGTGTGATCCTGTCCAATACACCAGCCTACATCACCCATGCTCCACCACGGCAATTTATACAAAAGCCTGATACAAGCAGTTAATCCCAGTGCTGGTAGAAGTGTTACAAAAGTACCAAATGACTGTAATGCACTGCTTTCTGCTGTAACACAACATAAGGCGCTTTACACTGTATTTTTAACTTGGACTTAATTGCTGAGGTTTTTGTTTTTCTTCATACAAATTCACTAAAATCACCGTGACATCAGCAGCGGTGACACGTCCGATCAGATCAGAACAGATCCATGAGGTCATTCACGTTAAATGTATTATCACCGCACACTACAGGAGAATTTGCCCCATTTTGGCTGCGATTTGCTTCTCTCCGAGTTCAGGGAGGTGTGACCCGACTTTTCAGAGGCAGAGGAGCGACTGACACAGAGACGCAAGATACACACTCATCTTATCCACATTATCCAAAGAAATTGTCCTCCACAAATAATGACACCCAGTCCACAAAACAGCTGTGAATCCACATTCCTTCAAAGGTGATAGTTTTTCCCATCAAATGCAAACCTACACAAAAACTCACACAAATGTCAATCGTTTGTGCTTCATTTGTGTTGTTTTGCGCTGCAAAAAGTTTCATTTGTGCAATTCTGGTTTTTGAGGCAGTTTTATTTTATAATAATAATAATAATACATTTTATTTATAGGGCGCCTTTCTGGGCACTCAAGGTCGCCTCACAACAAGTTTATACATCAATATAAAAATATAAACATTAAAACAGTAAAAGCAACAGTTAAAATCTACATTAAAATCAGGCATATGAAAAGACAGTGCAGTTGTGGTTATAATGAATAGGCCAGTTTGAACAGATGAGTTTTGAGTTTGGATTTGAAGTGTGAGAGTGTCTGTGTGGCGGAGGTCAGGAGGGAGAGTGTTCCAGAGCCGGGGAGCAGCGGCTGAACGCCCTGCTCCCCATTGTAACAAGACGGGCAGAGGGGACAGAGAGCTGGAGAGAGGAGGAGGAGCGAAGAGAGCGAACGGGTGTGGCAATATGGAGGAGGTCAGAGAGATATGGAGGTGTGAGGCTGTGGACGGCTTTGAATGTGTGGAGCAGGATTTTGTATTGAATGCGGTGTGTGATGTGGAGCCAGTGGAGCTGCTGTAAGACGGGTGTGATGTGGTTGATGGAAGGTGTGTGTGTGATGATGCGAGCAGCAGAGTTCTGAACCAGTTGAAGTTTATGGAGAGTTTTTTGTGGGAGACCAAACAGAAGTGAATTGCAATAATCTAGACGGGAAGTGACAAGGCTGTGTATGAGTACGGCAGTGGACTGTGGAGTGAGGGAGGGTCGGAGTCGATGGATATTGCGGAGGTGGAAGTAGGCGGAGCGAGTGATGCTGTTTATGTGGGAGGCGAAGGAGAGGGTGCTATCGAGGATGACACCCAGACTCTTGACCTGAGGGGAGGGAGAGATGGAGGAGCCATCAATGGGAATGGAGAAATGATTAATCTTGCTTATGGTGGATTTGGTGCCTACAAGGAGAAGTGCAGTTTTATTGCTATTGAGTTTGAGAAAGTTTGAGGTGAACCATGATTTTATTTCACTGATACAGTTGACAAGGGAAGAGGGTGGGAGTGTGGAGTTTGGTTTGCCGGAGAGGTAGAGCTGGGTGTCATCCGCGTAGCAGTGGAATTGAATGTGGTGTTTCCGGAAAATGTGACCAAGGGGGAGAAGGTAGATGATGAAAAGGAGGGGACCAAGAACAGAACCTTGGGGAACACCTGAGGAGATGGGGACAGGATAAGAAGTGAAAGATTTGAGTTGAATAAACTGAGTGCTTTGGGCTGATGACGTCATCCAGCCCCTTAAAATGTTAAATAACCTCAAAACTGCATAAAATTATAGAAAACCTTTGTATTTTGTTTGTGCTGTGACAATTTTCATCTGTGCAAATATATTTCTAAAATTATTCATTATTATTTCTGCAGTAATTAAATAACATCATTTCCGCTCAGCTGACATTGGCAACTTTAGCAAAACTCCACAAAACCAGTGAAGAGAAACAATCTGAGGCTGTGGAAAAGTCTGTCTCAGTCTGTAGTCATTTGCTTTTGATTCATATTTCATAGAATAATACAGATTTTTCTGCAGCCTCAGATCGTTTATCGACACAATTTTGCGGAGTTTGCTGCCGTCTGCTGAACGAAAATGACATATAATAATTAATCATTTTAGAAATAAACTCGCACAAATGAAAATTGTCACAGCACAAAACAGCACAAATGAAATAGAAACGTTTTCTATAATTTTCTGCCTCTTTTGAGGCTATTTAACATTTTTAGGGGCTGGATGACGTCATAGGCCCAAAATAAAACTGTTAATATCTTAATCGCACAAACAAAACTTTTTCCAGCACAAAACAACACAAACGAAGCACAACGACTGACTCCATTTTGGATATTTTAGAGCATTTTGAAGCTTCCTGGAGACTGACCCCAATTTCACCTATAAAAGAATCATTAATATCAGCACAAACAACTGACATAGTTCTTGTGTAGGTTTGCGTTTGATGGGGGCAACTTCACTGAGGCTGTCTGTTTCCATCCGCACAGCGCACGGATGGAGGTGAAGCTGCAGATTAGTGACAGTGACTCTACTTCCTGTTCAGCTCAGTCAGATCCCACAGATTCCACTGGACGTGTGATGGGCCAACTGAGCGTCATGAGCTACAGTTAGATTCAAAAATACATATTTCCAGTTATTCCGGTGAGAGTGATGCAATAGCAGTGCATTGCCTTACATTTTAAATACAGTCATATTGTAACAAATGACTTTAAAGTGACAGCAAGTAATAAATAACGTATTACAGTTTTGAAGGAACTCGCCCAACATGTGTTACTACCCCACAAAAGTGCAATAGCCCCTAATGAATGAACGTGTGTCATTAAACGCAGCAGTGAGACACTACATTTCTCCTTCCTGAACATCGATAAACACATGACGTGGATGAGAGCTCTGCTGGACCAGGCCCAAGACCCCGTCCCCTTAGACCTGGAAGAAGGACCAGACCAGAGACCAGACTACAGCGGGATTGTGATGGCTCTTAACGGACATAAGAAGTATCTGTGCCTGTTCAAACCTGTGTACACCGGGGAGGAGACCAGGTGAGTCACGTCCACCATAGTAACTTGTGTTTATACATATATATGATATATTATACATACATCTCTTCTGCAAGGGTTCAGTTTTCAAATACAGCTCTGGAAAACATAAGAGACCACTGCAAAATGATCAGTTTTTCTGATTTTACTACTTATAGGTTTGTGTTCAAGTAAAATGAACATTTTTGTTTCATTCTATAAACTACTGACAACATTTCTCCCAAATTCCAAATAAAAATCTTGTCATTTACAGCATTTATTTGCAGAAAATGACAAATGAGATTAAATATTTTCAGACCTCAGATAATGCAAAGAAAACAAGATCATTTTAAAACAACACAATACTAACGTTTGAACTTAGGAAGAGTTCACAGATCAGTATTTGGTGGAATTATAATAATGATAAACACAGCAGTGGTTTTTCTCCTTTTCCTCCTTAAATCAGGTCTGGTTCAGGTGATCTCCTCATCAGAGCCTCATGAAGCAGAATGAGGTGTGTTTGGAATTGAACGGCCGTCGCACATGTAGAGACGCTGAGTTCAGAACAAAACATGCAGTGTTCTCGTATTATTTCCCAGAGCTGAAATTGCAAATAACTAAAGGGATGAGGGTGGGGAGAGGAAGAAGTTGAAAGCCTCAAAAGCAGGACAATACAGGATTACTCAAACAAGTGAGTCCGGCTGTGTGAAACTCAGCTTTTCACAACGTACATATGCTTAGTCAGGTGGTCAGGCTGCAGCACTGTGCCACTGGGATCATTTCCATCCTGATGTCAGAGTTTGCTGAATGTTTCCCCCTACTCTCCATCTCAATTTTATGCATTCATCTGTCTAAAGATCTTGTAAAAAGTAAACAGCTGAAAAAGCAGTATTTTCTCTTCCTCAGTAAATCTGCAGAAGACGAGGGCAGCTCTGGGAGGTCCAAGTCTCGGGATGACCACAGAAAGTCCAGTCGCTCTCGGACCCAGTGGACCCTTCAGCTGCACCACAAACTGGACCGGCTGGGGCTGTGGATGGAGCGGCTGCTGGAGGGAACTCTGCCCAGATACTACCTCCCCACCTGGCCCGGGATCCACACCATCACCCCCAAGTAGAACCACACAGCCCGGGGTAAGGTCGGTACCATCGGCCCCTAAAAGAGCTGCACAGCCTGAGACAAGAACCGTCGGCCTCAGACCTGGAGCCTACACCTGCTGGTCAGTGCTGGACTTTACCTGGCATTTTGCGTAAAGACATTTTTCAGTGATAGTTACAGTGAATTGAATTATCCATGCATCTGTTTATCCCTGCAGAGTAAAAATGCTGTTTTTTTTTTCATTCAAAAAAGAAACCAAAACAGACGTGTAATTGAATAAATGCAATGTACATGTTTAAAGAGGGTTTTTATTTTTTGTGTTACCTGCAAACATCACATTAGCGATGTAAGCGTGTGGGCGGAGCCTTGTACAGAATCTTGCAGCTAACCTTATGAAGGTTAGACTTATGAAGGTTAGGAAAGACCAATAATAAAGAGTTACTCAAACATGTGAATGAAACAAAGCACAACTCCAGGTCTGTTTTTGAGGAGGGAACAACTGGAGGTGTAAATCCACGTCTCATGATACGATATTGTCACGGTATGAACCTCATGGTACGATATTTATTGCGATATGGTGGGAAAGCTCAAGATATTACGATATTGTACAGAATAACAGACTGACTCTAAAACGCTTTGACCAGTCATTTGGTGCAACATTTACTGTCATTAGGGCTGGAACGAAATCCAAATCTCTCTGGACCAGATTTTCACCATAAACATCTCACTGTACCAGATTTATTACAATATTTTGTAATGTAATGTAATTTATTACAATATTTTATACAAGAGTCCATTTTGCATAATGTAGGACCTTTAAATCAAAAGGTTCTAGTTACTTCAGTGAATTACAGGCAGGTGTAGGCCAGCTCCAGGTACTGAGATGTTTCAGCACATCCGGACCCCAAAACAGCTTTGTTCACTCGGAAATCACAGTCGGGCCTCCCGTTACACCTGCAGGAAAAGTACAGGCTCAGAGAGGAAAAAGAGACATTTAAAGCTTCACTGCGTAACTTTTCAGGTGATCTGATGGGAAAGTTTACCAGTATGGCATTAAACATATCTCCCTCCATCAAAGCAAGCAGGTGATTTAGTCCTGCTTTAGTCCTGCTTTAGTCCTGGTTTAGTCCTGCTTTAGTCCTGGTTTAGTCCTGCTTTAGTCCTGGTTTAGTCCTGCTTTAGTCCTGGTTTAGTCCTGCTTTAGTCCTGGTTTAGTCCTGCTTTAGTCCTGCTTTAGTCCTGGTTTAGTCCTGCTTTAGTCCTGCTTTAGTCCTGGTTTAGTCCTGCTTTAGTCCTGGTTTAGTCCTGCTTTAGTCCTGCTTTAGTCCTGGTTTAGTCCTGCTTTAGTCCTGGTTTAGTCCTGCTTTAGTCCTGGTTTAGTCCTGCTTTAGTCCTGCTTTAGTCCTGGTTTAGTCCTGCTTTAGTCCTGGTTCAGTCCTGCTTTAGTCCTGGTTTAGTCCTGCTTTAGTCCTGGTTTAGTCCTGGTTTAGTCCTGCTTTAGTCCTGCTTTAGTCCTGGTTTAGTCCTGGTTTAGTCCTGCTTTAGTCCTGCTTTAGTCCTGGTTTGGTCCTGCTTTAGTCCTGCTTTAGTCCTGGTTTAGTCCTGCTTTAGTCCTGGTTTAGTCCTGCTTTAGTCCTGCTTTAGTCCTGGTTTAGTCCTGCTTTAGTCCTGGTTTGGTCCTGCTTTAGTCCTGCTTTAGTCCTGGTTTAGTCCTGCTTTAGTCCTGGTTTAGTCCTGCTTTAGTCCTGCTTTAGTCCTGCTTTAGTCCTGGTTTAGTCCTGCTTTAGTCCTGCTTTAGTCCTGGTTTAGTCCTGCTTTAGTCCTGGTTTAGTCCTGCTTTAGTCCTGGTTTAGTCCTGCTTTAGTCCTGCTTTAGTTCTGGTTCAGTCCTGCTTTAGTCCTGCTTTAGTCCTGGTTTAGTCCTGGTTTAGTCCTGCTTTAGTCCTGGTTTAGTCCTGGTTTAGTCCTGCTTTAGTCCTGCTTTAGTCCTGGTTTAGTCCTGCTTTAGTCCTGGTTTAGTCCTGGTTCAGTCCTGCTTTAGTCCTGCTTTAGTCCTGTTCTTTACTTCCGTGCTGGAAAGTCGATGGGGTTGGTGCAGTCGAGTCTTCGGACCAGAGTCGGGTCTCGTCTGAAGCCACAGGTCACGTGGTCCCTCCTCCCGAAGTCTGCTCCAATCACGTGTATCTTCCTGCCGTTATCTGGAAATAAAAAAAACATATTAAAGCGTGAGGTTTGTCAGGGTGGGAGGGCATCAGTGGTAAACGAGTCTTACCACACTGCAGGTGTGCCAGGGACTGCTCACACACGACCATGTGCACTGGAACAGAGTGGATCATTAAATACACGTCACACATTCAGATCACCATGTTACCTGTATTCACATGTTTTATAAGTTTCCTCTCACTTTGCTCTCTGTGCTAAGTCACTCCACCTCCAGAGCGCCGTCAGAACACAATCAGTGTGCGTTCTGCTAATGAAACTACTGCACATCGCATCAGGACTGTCAGTTTGGCGTGTATAGTTTTGTTTCCTACTTTAGTCTTGAACAGTCTCATCATAAGGAGGGTTTGTATCAGGGCCCAGGAGAGATCGCTAGATTAATCAAACATGCATGCATTTAAAACCTCTTGGGGCATGTTTTTGATGAAAAATCTTCTAAGTGGATTTTGCAAAATACTTCTTTAAAGCAGACGTATCGTGTTTAAGTTTGCTTTATAGCACAGGTGTCAAACATGCGGCCCGGGGGCCAGATCTGGCCCTCCAAGACCTTTAATCTGGCCCTTGTCTGATTTTCTCTTAAAATATGTAAAATTTTCAGATTTTTCTGGTAATTTTCTACGCCGCTTAGCATAGCAGCATCTCCAGTGCTTCTGTGTGTGGCCGCCTCCCACCAGAGCAGCACAAATGAAGACTCGCCTCTTTCCAAACGCTCTTAAAGGACGATCGTTTTGACAGTGACCGTGACGCCCTCATCAGCAAAGTGTCAAAAATAAGAAAAGTGGAGCTGAGTGCAGGATTTTCCAAGAAAAATTTACTAATTCTTCTTTTTCACGGAGGTGAATGGGAAACCTGTGCTTGGTGTGTTTGCAACAAGTGGCGGAGCTCAAGGAATATAAATATAAAGGAGGGATACAAACGCCACTATGAGACACAACATGGAGAAAAATACAATAACTTGAACAGAGAATGGAGTTTTCCAATCCGGCCCCTTTGGGATCAAAGCAGGTTGTATACGGCCCCCGGACCAAAATGAGTTTGACACCTCTGCTTTATAGTAATAATCTGTGGCACCAGTGGATTAAAGACGACACAAACGTGTGTGACTCACTCTGGATACATCTTCCACAGGGCAAATGAGGAGGAGAAACACATACAACACCACAGAATGGTCTAAAAAGTCAATTTTGCAGAATCTTGGGCAAAAATAAAGCGTAATACTTGACACAAAATATAGGGTGACCAGGATTTCGAAATAAAAAACTGGAAGATCCCCAATTTTTTTGGTGGTTGGTAAAAATAAACTTGTGAAACGAGTGCATAATTAAGGAAAACTGTTCTGCAGAGACCACTGATAATTGATTTTTGTATTTTACCTAAACAAATGACAACGTATGCCTCTCTTTACTGTTGGCAGGGATCAAATGTGTCAAAAATAGGGACACCTGGGACTGTTCTTGTATAAAACTGGGACAAATCACTGGGTTTGGATAAATCTGCCGGGAGAGACGACACGGGGCTCAAACCTGGGACTGTCCCGGGTAAACAGGGACGTCTGGTCACTCACCGGCCGGGACACAGGTGTAGGAGCTCTGGATGTACTTGAAGATGTCGGGGCAGGGGTCACTCCCGAAGCAGTTAGCGTTCAGCTCACACACTTTCTTTCCCGTGCACCTGAGCTCAGACAAACACGTCTGTCAGTGCTGCAGGTTATTTACTGAGACTTTGCAGCTGATGTCCTCAACATAACTGTGGGCTCTGCTCTGTCTGGGGCTTTGTTAGACTTTAATCTGAGCTTTATTAGCAATTTGACCAGAAAGCACTGGTTTATTTGGAACTACTGGAGCAGATTTGTGCTGTTAAACACGCCCCACTCAAATAATATTACAGTCAAACTTCTAAACAGGACCATGAACACTCAGACGGATCACAGGCTCATGAAAATATGCTCTTTAAATACATTTTGTTTGTTTTATGAGTTTTCAGACGATCTTAAAACTCTTTTCAGTGCGCTCGCTAATGAGTGCATTGTGTGTGCATCATGTTAACGGGTGAACATTCCACCATAGGAACACATGCGGGACACCCCCGGAGTGAGGACACTGCAAAGTTTCAATAGGTTCAGACAGTTTTACAGAGAACGTTAGGGGCTATTTCCTCTGAACCTTTTCGTGAGCAGGTCCATAGCAGAGTCCAGGGAGCATTCTGTGTTGGCGACCTCTTGTGCCTCCTTTCCGCCGGCGCATGTGCTTCTGTCGGCGCGTCCGAAGAAACCGCTGGTCACGTTTATCACTCCAGTTTCTATAAGAGGTAAAGTGTATCACTCTAAAAATGTAAAAACTCGATTTAAACAGTTTGCAGAGCAGCCTGATTATTCACCATGCTGAGTTTAGAAGTACTTTTTACGCTTTTTTTTGTTTGTTTGTTTGTTTGTTTGTTTGTTTACATTTTTAAGCGGTGCGAGAGTAGGGTGACTCTCGCATGAAAATTAGGACACTGTGAGGACTCTACCGGAACTGAGGGGTTAACCACAGAGCACAAAGTGGATAAAAAACAGCCCCATACAACAACTTATCACTATTATTATTATTATTATTATTATTATTATTATTATTATTATTATTATTATTATTATTATTATCATTTATATGTGCTTATATGTTTATTTTTTTTCTCATTTCTGATTCTATGTATTATTATCTGTGTGTAATTGTGGGAAGCAGCTCGGTGAGCTCAGCAGCAGTGGTTTTGTCATCTGTTGGTGCAGCTCTGCAGCGTCCTCTTGTGGCGTTCTGTGTCTGTGTCGCTCTAACCTTTACCTCCTCACAGCAGAGTGAACAGGAGGCACAGGATTCTCCTTTGGTGCTCTGGCAGAACGATGCTCCGAGCACCAAGTGCACAGCAAAAACTGGAGGGTTAAAATATATCAGAGTTGTTTTTAACACAAAAAGTGTTATTTTAACAATTTGAAAGTGAAATGGGGGTTCGACATGGGCTTATTTGCCAATTGATATGGTTGAAGTTAATTCAACTTTCACTCGTGTTAATTTGGCACCTCCCACCACTTCAAACTCCCGCCAGAGAAGACCAGTTTAAACCAGTTTTGTATAGAATTTCATCTTAAATTAACTAAAATAAAGTGTAAAAATAAAACACCTCCTGTGTGTTGTTTAGCTAAATCATGATCACCCTACAAAGTGTGATCTGTTTACTCTCCAAACATGAATATGACTCTTAATTCTAGGGATAAACTTTGGTCCAGTGTTACTTCATTAACATTTCCAAAAATGTTAAATTAACTCTAGACTCGATTGGACTCATATAAACCCTGAGAAAATGTTCAAAAATATATATTTATATATTTCTGTGAGAGTCAGTTTTAACACTCCACTTTTTGCTGTGCATGTTTGAAGGATTCTTCCTGTGTGGCATTTGCTTTTGTTCAACAGCAAATCGTTTCAGACAGTTTCAAACCGTTTCAAACCGTTTCAAACCGTTTCAAACCGTTTCAAACCGTTTCAAACCGTTTCACACCGTTTCAGACAGTTTCAAACCGTTTCAAACCGTTTCAAATCGTTTCAAACCGTTTCAAACCGTTTTAAACCGTTTCAAACCGTTTCAAACCGTTTCAGACAGTTTCAAACCGTTTCAAACCGTTTCAAACCGTTTCAAATCATTTCAGACAGTTTCAAACCGTTTCAAACCGTTTCAAACCGTTTCAAACCGTTTCAGACCGTTTCAAACCGTTTCAAACCGTTTCAAACCGTTTCAAACCGTTTCAAACGTTGCTATCGCAGCATCACAGGTGCATTATGGGTGGGGATACGTGGTGATGATTTGCGGCCGAGGGTCCAAAATGAGGACAAAATGTAAAAATGAGGACGCATAACAGAGGTCCAGACAGAAGGCTGTAAACCCAGACTGTCAGGCCGAAGTCCAGATGAAAGGTCGAAATCTGAGTTTCAGCCTGTGCACAGCTTATCTTGAGCTCAAGAGCTGCTTCCCCATCTCAGCGTGTACATTCCACACATATAATTTTTGCTGCATTGTACAAAAACATGATTTGGTAAAGCCGCCTTAGCACTATTGAGATCACAAATGGGACTGGAGGACATTTGGAGGCGGGGCTTACCACAGGCGAGGCGGTGCACGTGGGGGCCACAGGTCGTCATTTTGAACCCCGAAATTCCTGCAGAAATACAGCGTTAGCATAGCATCATACTAGCACACAACCATAACCATGTCCCAGTCATCTCCCCAGTGGATCAGTGTCCGTGGACCTGGACCCACAGACCTCCAGGCTCCAGGTGGGAGTCGTTTTGTACCTGCATCGAGGAGCAGACAGGCCGCTGCCACAACTGAAAAACACAAGAGACATTTTACCTGTGGCATTCTCCAGACATTCACACCAAGAACCACAATTTTTATTCAGTTATATCATTTAACATTTTGATTTAAAACAACGTAATCATTTTGTTGTAACTTTATAACATAATCATTTGTGTCCTACGTGTATGAGCGCTTAAGGAAATGCAGTGGAGAAGTGTCCGTCACAGTGGGCGTTGGACCGTGAAGGTGAAAACAGGAGAAACAACAACTTGAATACAGGAGAATAACGAAGGCTCAAACATGCACGAATCACTCCAAATACAACTTCAAAGGGTCACTGAGAAGAAACTACTATAACTATAAGAAGTTTTGTCTTTAACACCGACTCCAATCAGGTCCAAATGAGCTGATTTTGAACAGGTTAAAGTCTGGAGTGAACAGGACTAAAGCAGGTCTGAACTACAAGAGTCTTCTTTTACTCACCAAGTTTGAGGATGAAGCAGCGCATGGTTTGGAGCAGGATGAATGAACTGAACTGGAACCACACACCAGGCTTTTATACAGCACTGTCCTCAACTTATGTAACTCCAGGCCCGTAGCCAGACTTCCAAGGGGGGTGGGTCGTTTTTTAAGCCAAAAGTGACCTTTTTATACGGGTGCCTTTGCGACCCAGTGATTGTACTATAAGTACATGCTCTATGGCATGTGATGCAATGGGTTCAGGGGCTCCTCACCCAGAATGTTTTTAAGTAAAGAGCCTGTTTTATTAGCATTTTAGAAATGGTTTACAGTATATCGCATTTACAGCACTCAGCACTATTTTTTGTAATATCCATCCATCCATCTTCTTCCGCTTATCCGGGGCCGGGTCGCGGGGCAGCAGTCTAAGCAGGGGCTCCCAAGCTTCCTTCTCCCCAGCCACTTCCTCCAGCTCCTCCGGATGGACCCCGAGGTGTTCCCAGGCCAGCTGAGAGACATAGTCCCTCCAGCATGTCCTGGGTCTTCCCCAGGGCCTCCGACCGGTGGGACATGCCCGGAACACCTCCCGAGGGAGGCGTCCAGGAGGCATCCGGACCAGATGCCCGAACCACCTCAGCTGGCTCCTCTCGACGTGGAGGAGCAGCGGCTCTACTCCGAGCTCCTCCCGTGTGACCGAGCTCCTCACCCTATCTCTAAGGGAGCGCCCGGCCACTCTGCGGAGGAAACTCATTTCGGCCGCTTGTATCCGCGATCTCGTTCTTTCGGTCATTACCCAGAGCTCATGACCATAGGTGAGGGTAGGAACGTAGATTGACCGGTAAATCGAGAGCTTCGCCTTTCGGCTTAGCTCCCTCTTCACCACAACGGTCCGATACAGCGACTGCATCACTGCCGACGCCGCACCGATCCGCCTGTCAATCTCGCGCTCCATCCTCCCCTCACTCGTGAACAAGACCCCGAGATACTTGAACTCCTCCACTTGAGGCAGAGACTCCCCACCCACCCGGAGAGGGCAATCCACCTTTTTCCGGTCGAGAACCATGGCCTCGGATTTGGAACAGCTGATTCTCATCCCAGCCGCTTCACACTCTGCTGCAAACCGCCCCAGTGCTGCAGGTCCTGGTTCGATGGAGCCAACAGGACAACATCATCCGCAAAAAGCAGCGATGAAATCCTGTGGCTCCCAAACTGGACCCCCTCCGGCCCCTGGCTGCACCTAGAAATTCTGTCCATAAATACAATGAACAGAACCGGTGACAAAGGGCAGCCCTGGCGGAGTCCAACATGCACCGGGAACAGGTCTGACTTACTGCCGGCAATGCGAACACAGCTCCTGCTCCGGTCATACAGGGACCGGACAGCCCTTAGCAAAGGGCCCCAGACCCCATACTCCCGGAGCACCCCCCACAGGGCACCACGAGGGACACGGTCGAATGCCTTCTCCAAGTCCACAAAACACATGTGGACTGGTTGGGCAAACTCCCATGAACCCTCGAGCACCCGATGGAGGGTGTAGAGCTGGTCCAGTGTTCCACGACCAGGCCGAAAACCACACTGCTCCTCTTGAATCCGAGGTTCGACTATCGGCCGAACTCTCCTCTCCAGTACCCTGGCATAGACTTTACCGGGAAGGCTGAGGAGTGTGATTCCCCTGTAGTTGGAACACACCCTCCGGTCCCCCTTTTTATACAGAGGGACCACCACCCCGGTCTGCCAGTCCAGAGGTACTGTTCCCGACCGCCACGCGATGTTGTAGAGACGTGTCAGCCAAGACAGCCCCACAACACCCAGAGACTTAAGGTACTCAGGACGGATCTCATCCACCCCGGAGCCTTGCCACCGAGGAGCTTTCTGACCACCTCAGTGACTTCGGCCAGGGTCATGGACGAGTCCGCCTCTGGGTCCCCAGCCTCGGCCTCCTCTTCGGAGGACGTGACGGTGGGATTGAGGAGATCCCCAAAGTATTCCTTCCACCGCCCGACAACATCCCCAGTCGAGGTCAGCAGCTCTCCCCCGCACTGTAAACAGTGTTGGTTTATGTTGTTGTAAGGCGACCTTGGGTGTTCAGAAAGGCGCCAAATAAATAAAATGTATTATTATTATTATTATTATTATTGGTGAAGGACCGCTTCCCCCTCCTGAGGCGCCGGACGGTTTGCCAGAATTTCCTTGGGGCCGTCCGATAGTCCTCCTCCATGGCCTCCCCGAACTCCTCCCAGACCCGAGTTTTTGCCTCTGCAACCGCCCGGGCTGCAGCACGCTTGGCCCGACGGTACCCGTCAGCTGCCTCAGGAGTCCACCGGGCCAGTAAGGCCCGGTAGGACTCCTTCTTCAGCATGACGGCATCCCTTACTTCCGGTGTCCACCACCGGGTTCGGGGATTGCCGCCGCGACAGGCACCGCAGGCCTTACGGCCACAGCTACGAACGGCCGCATCGACAATGGAGGCCGAGAACGAAGCCCACTCGGGCTCCATGTCCCCAGCCTCCCCCGGGATCTGGGAGAAGCTCTCCCGGAGGTGTGAGTTGAAGGCCACACTGACAGAAGGTTCCGCCAGACGTTCCCAGCAGACCCTCACGATACGCTTGGGCCTGCCAGGTCTTTCTGGCTTCCTCCTCCGCCAGCGGACCCAACTCACCACCAGGTGGTGATCAGTTGACAGCTCTGCCCCTCTCTTCACCCGAGTGTCCAAGACACACGGCCGGAGGTCAGATGACACGACAACAAAGTCGATCATCGACCTCCGGCCTAGGGAGTCCTGGTGCCACGTGCACCGATGGACCCCCTTGTGCTCGAACATGGTGTTCGTTATGGACAAACTGTGACTAGCACAGAAGTCCAATAACAGAACACCGCTCGGGTTCAGATCAGGGAGGCCATTCCTCCCAATCACCCCTCTCCAAGTGTCACTGTCGTTGCCCACGTGGGCGTTGAAGTCCCCCAGTAGAACAACGGAGTCCCCGGTCGGTGCACTGTCCAGTACCCCTCCCAGAGACTCCAAGAAGGCCGGGTACTCTGCACTGCTGTTCGGCCCATAGGCCGACACCACAGTGAGAGACCTGTCCCCGACCCGAAGGCGCAGGGACGCGACCCTCTCGTTCACCGGGGTAAACTCCAACACGCAGCGGCTGAGCTGTGGGGCTATAAGCAAGCCCACGCCAGCTCGCCGCCGCTCCCCGCGGCCAACGCCAGAGAAATGGAGAGTCCAACCCCTCTCAAGGAGTTGGGTTCCAGAGCCCAAGCTGTGCGTGGAGGTGAGGCCGACTATATCTAGCCGGTAACGCTCGACCTCCCGCACAAGCTCAGGCTCCTTCCCCCCCAGCGAGGTGACATTCCATGTCCCCAGAGCTAGTCTCCATGTCCGGAGATCTGGTCGCCGAGGCCCCCGCCTTCGACTGCCGCCCAGATCTCTTTGCACCCGGCCCCTATGGCTCCTCCCGCGGATGGTGGGTCCAGGGGAGGGCGGTCCCACGTCGCTCCTTCGGGCTGTACCCGGCCGGGCCCCGTGGGGAAAGGCCCGGCCACCAGGCGCTCGCCCACGTGCACCCACCCCAGGCCTGGCTCCAGGGTGGGGCCCCGGTACCGCCTTTCCGGGCGACGTCACTGACCTCGTTTTAATTGTCATCATGGGGGCTTCTGAACCGCTCTTCGTCTGACCCGTCCCCCCGGACCTGTTTGCCTTGGGTGACCCTACCAGGGGCATAAAGCCCCCGACAACATAGCTCCTGGGATCATTCGGGTACTCAAACCCCTCCACCACGTTAAGGTGGCGGTTCGAGGAGTTTTGTAATATTTTTGGAAAAAGGTGACCCCAGTCTCGGGGGGCTGGCTACGGGCCTGAACTCTGTGTACACTGCCCCAGATGCCCTGGATCCCCTGTAAAGAGAAACTAAAGTGTCAGAGCGTGTGTGGGTCACAGGGTTAATACATGGTCCATTGCTGACACAATGGATGACAGAAAAGGGAATGCTCATGTTTGTTAGCTTGCACCTGCCCCTGAGCACCTGTCAGGTAACCTGTCTCTCACCACAGTGATACACAGCATGTGTGTCACTCTGAAGAGAGTTCTGCACTTTGGCCCAGACTGAAATATGTCTGTGTGTCGCCATGTGTGTTTTGGTTCATTTGGGAACTTTGTCTTTGACATCTGCACAAACCTCAGTGCTGCAACATGATTGGTCCGCTCGCCCGATTGACCGTACAGCAGTGCCCCCCACTGGAGAATCCATCTTGCTGTCAGGAGCAGTGGACCAGATGTGAGCCTGAGCGTGGTCAGGAGCACCTGCTGGAGGACTGGCTCACTTGTTTTAGCTCTAGAATAAAAAGACCAAACATGGTCTGGGAATCTAACCAAGACGTTATTCCTGGTTATACCAGTGCAAGGCCTGGGCTACTTCACAATATTACATACTAGAGCTAAAGATACACTGAGCACCTTTTATAGTGGAGGATCTGCCCCCATGGAGACATGTTTGTGTTGCCTGTATTGTTCCACAGCATGTCTTTAAACGTAGTCATGCTAACTTAGTATGCTTTAAGTATATAGTGGATCAGTGGTCGGCTGCTGAAATGCCATTGGCCTGGTGTATGGTTCTGTCTCTCTGGACTGGGCCTGTTCACACACTCAGACTCTGTTGAGCTCTGCTCTCCAAACATCAAGGTCCAGGGTTGATTTCATGGATTCCAAAACACACAGTTTTTATTCTCAGGAAAAATAAATACAGATGATCAGTGCTGGGAAACGAGGCGAGTGGAGCCAGGACACACACAATCCTATCACATAGTACTGTACACCAATGCAACACATAGAGTGGACTTAAGGTTATTTGTATAGCACAGTCACTGGAATAGTCAGACCTGTCAACACTGAACTGTTTAAGTTCAACACACCTTGTTTCTGCTTCTGTGTAATGTATAAATGTAGATTGTGAATTCTAACCCATGTAACTCCTTCTCCACAGGAAAACTTATTGTCACTTGTAGTTGTTTAGAATGGGGTTTGGTAATGTGCCTTTTATAAGACAAATGTTCCTTTAAAGTAATGTAGACTGAGATATGGTTATGTCTGTGTGTGAATGAGTTTTTGGAGAGAGTGAGTCTATGAACTGCTGCTTTTACTCAGATTGTTTGAGTGTGATTGCGTTGTATTTTTATAAACTCTAATCTGGTGCGGAACATCTCTGTTTTTATGAGCTTAATGTCTCTGTACATTGTCCCTTCAAATAAAGGCTAAACTAAACTAAACAGAACAGTTGGTACACAAAGTACTTCAAAGTGCTTTACACAACAAGACAGGCATTCAATTCACAATACAATTATTATAATAACATTAACTGTAACCGGAAATAAAACCAGCTCAGCCAAAGGCAGCTGAACAGAACAGTTCAGAGCCTGGATTTAAACATGGTCAGAGCACAGATGTGTCTCACTCAGGTCACACACCAGACTACAGAGGAACTCAACCTCCAGCTTATTTACTGGGTGATGCAAATGTAGGTTTAACTCAGAGACACTAAAGTTTGGGTCAAATATAGGTTTAATCCAGAGACAGTGAAGTATTGGTAAAATACAGGTTTAATCCAGAGATACTTGAGGAGAAGACTTCACTGGAGGGCAGTTGTGCATTAATGTGGGGAGCTCTTTAGTCTCTAAGACTTTAGAAGAAGAATAAACTAAAGTGTATCTTTGGCACAGATGAATGCTTTGAGCCCCACAGGAGTCTGTGAGGGGGAAGCTGCTAAGGTCGTTCACTTTAAAACCTGAATCCACAATAAGAGCTCTATCCAGAGTGATTTTGTCAAGGCCACAGGAGCTGAGGACATGTGTGTGAGGGGGTCACAGGGTTTATACACGATGCATTGCTGACCATTGCTGTATTTTACCTCCACTATTCAATACTTCATACTATTTTAGGAGGAAGTTGAGTCTTAATGTTAAAAGTGTACATATGTAATAGTATAAAAGGGGGTAATTGACATTAAAGATTATTAATTAATAATTAATTAAACAATTGCTCTGAAGGTTTGGAAATTTTTGTCCATATCAGTGACCTATATCTGGAAATCACATCACTGTTCACCAAAGCAAATTGTGGTTTATGAATATTTATTGACCAAGTTAAACAGAAGTATTTAGATTTGAAATATGCAAATGAGTGTAGGCTCCTCTAGACAGCGGTCTAAAGATTGGAGATTAGCTACAACTTTAAGAGTTGTCTAAGTGTTGTTATGTGTTGAGTCTAAATGGATAAATTAAGCCGATCTGTGATATGTGCATATGACCAGTGGAGATGGCCATGTGAAGTCCTCAGGGCATCAGGTCTGAAGAATCAAATGAGCTGAGCTGTACGGTGGCCACATGAGCTAAACAATAACTCCAGGCTCAGGCAGCGTCAGGCTGAAGGAACGCTGTGTCTTCTGTTTAAAGAGGAGCCGAAGACCAGTGTCCATGAGGTCTGAACAGCTCTGAGCACAGATTAAGGCCAATCAATCAGAAGGCTAGTGACTACAGAAATGTAAATATTTAAATTTGGAAAAATGTGGAAGCTTCGCTTTCAGTCAGATTAGTTACAGAAATTTGGATGAAAACATGTCAAAAAATGGGCACAAATTTGGGAGAGAACTGGAAGTTTTAACCTCTTGGACGTTGTCTCTCTGGAATGTTCTTTGTCCAGCAGAGAAGATAAGGAGCGGCTCTGTGTTTCTCTGTTTCTCTGTCCTCTCTGGTCGACGGTCCGAGATGAACTCTCTTGTTGAACTGATTCGTTGAACTGCTGGGGTCTCCTCAGTGATAACAGGCTATATTCTGCCCACTTAAGTTTTAGTGGGAAGGCTAAACCAGTGAGGTGAAATCTTGGCTAAAGTTGAGTGGCGGTTGAGGAAAGGTCTGACAGTTCCTCTCACATTTACCTTATGAATAAAACATATTCACATGACACTTACAGATCAATATTCAAACAACACTGACAATATTCACAACATAAACAGCGCACACCCTTCCTCTTCTTTCTGTGGAGAAAGTCTTTTAGCTGAGATGTTGGATAACAGGAGTGTATTTTATTTGTGTCTTGGTTATGGCCACTTTATCTGAATTTACTTCAGTTAGTTGGTTTCTTTGTAGGAGAAACTTTGTAGATCTTGTAGGCTGCTTCCCTCTGCGGAACATGATCCATCTTATGTTATCGATCAGCTCCAGGGTCCAGAGAGCTGAAAAGAAGCCGGGGATGGTCGTGCATCCTTGAGTCATAGAAGGCATAGCCCAAACGACTTGGTTAGGTGAAAATGTCCTTCTTCTAATACCATGGCAACAGTGAAGTGGGTGCTTTTCACAGTTTCATAGGTGAAAATAGAGACACTGCACATAAATAATACTGCACAAAGTATGATCCATGAATCTGTGCAGACTTAATGCAGAAGGTGATGAAAGATGAGTCAAAGAAGTGTGAAGTATAAATGAACACAAATGAGATCAGGAAACTCACCTTTGGCTTGTGCACACCTCAGTGCTGCAACATGATTGGTCCCCCTGATTAACCGTACAGTGGCGCCCCCACTGAAGAATCCATTTTGCTGTCAGACCAGATGTGAGCCTGAGTGTGGTCAGGAGCACCTGCTGGAGGACTGGCTCACTTGTTTTAGCTCGAGAATAAAAAGACCAAACATGGTCTGGGAATCTAACCAAGATGTTATTCCTGGTTATACCAGTGCATGGACTGGGCTACTTCACAATATTACATAGTAGAGCTTTAATGGTTCTGTCTCTCTGGACTGGGCCTATTCACACATACGGACTGTGACTGTTGAGCTCTGCACTCCAAACATCAAGGTCCAAGGTTGATTTCATGGATTCCAAAACACACAATTTTTTTTCTCAGGAAAAATAAATACAGATGTGTGTGCGTGTGTGTGTGTGTGTGTGTGCGTGTGTGTGCGTGTGTGTGCGTGTGTGAAACAGTTTCATAACACATGTGTGCATGAATATAAATCCCCAGAGCCGCAGCAGCAGCAGCATCTTCACCATGGAGCAACTCTGTCTCTGCCTCTGTGAGTAACACACACACACATGCACACAAACATGCACACACATGCACACACATGCACACACACTTGCAGACACACACACACATGCACACACACATGCACACACACACAAACACTTGCAGACACACACACACATGCACACACACCCACTAGCACACACACACACACACTTGCAGACACACACACACATGCACACACACACACACACACACACACATGCACACACACAGATACAGATATTGTTCTTCATTATGCTCTCCACAGCCTGTACACAGGTTAGAGATGGGGTCAGCCCTATGTTCCCACGGCCCAATGGTCCCACGGCCCATTGGTCCCACGGCGTTAGGGTTAGGGTTAGGGTTGGGTTAGGGTTAGGGTTAGTTGTGGAACATAGGGCCTGAATTTGATTTTTTTCTTGGAAATGTCGGACCATGGAACATTGGGAATATGCTGTGGGACCATTGGGCTGTGGGACCATTGGGCCGTGGGAACATAGGTACGCTCACGTTAGAGATTTCTCCATTATTTGAGTATTCAATTCAATTCAAGTCAATTCATTTGTGTTGCGCCCAAAATCACAACAACAGTTGCCTCTAAGGGCGTTCCAAGATTTGGATGAGTAAAACTTACACACAGACATATCAGAACAGGAATAAACAACATTCATGTAAAGCAGCAAATGAAACATGGTCCAGTCATCCCCCTGTCCTTAGACCCTCCTTGCAAGGAAAAACTCCAAAAAAAACCAGGAACCTGGGAAAAAGAAGAAACCTCGGGGAGAACTACAGTGAAGGAGGGATCCACTCCCATGGACGGACAGGCTATAGATGTCCAGGCCCGTGGGCCAGTTCGGTATGACCACAGCTACCCAGGTGGGGAAGAGCCGGGGAGGAGCCAGGCGAGGAGGAGGAGCCGGGCGAGGAGGAGGAGAGGGGTCCAGCTGTCATCAGGCGTCTGAAAGAGTTCCACTCCACAGGGGGAGTGGGACAGGGGACAACATGTGAATAGCAATGAACAAACTACAGATGAGAACATAGTAAGTGATGCTGATGAGAAAATAGGAGGAAACAGAGGACAGTGCTCAGGTTGCCACACTTCCCCCAGCTTGTTATCTCCTGCAGCAGCTTATCTTAGTGACATCAACTAAGTAACCTGGTCATAAGCTATTCCGAAGAGGAAGGTTTTAAGCCTGGTCTTAAATAAAGAGACTGTGGAGCCTGTTTAACATCAACAGGGAGTTGATTCCATAACACAGGAGCTTGGTAACTGAAGGCTCTCCCCCCCACTGTACTTTTAGACACTCTAGGAACCACTAATAATCCTGCATTCTGAGAGTGAAGTGCTCTATTTGGCTGATAGGGGACAATGGCATCCTGAAGATATGATGGGGCCATATTGTTTAAGGCTTTGTATGTCAGGAGGAGAACTTTGAATTTAATTCTAAACTCGACAGGAAGCCAGTGCAGTGATTTTAACACAGGACTGATGTGATCACGTCTTTCAGTTCCTGTTAGGACTCTGGCCGCTGCATTTTGGACCAACTGGAAGATTCTTAAAGTACCTTTAGTGCAGACGGTGAGCAGAGAATTACAGTAATCTAGTCTGGATGTAACAAATGCATGGATAAGTTTTTCAGCATCATTTTTAGGCAAAATATTTCTGATTTTAGTTATGTTTCACAGGTGAAAATATGCAGTTTTACAAGCTTGGTTTATATGAGCTGTGAATGAGAGATTTTGGTCAAATACGACTCCAAGGTTTTTTTTACAGTAGAGCTAGAGGCTATACTCACATTGTCAAGTGAGATTATCTGGTCTGACAGAGAATCTCTCTGACCTTTAGGACCGACAACAATGACCTCTGTTTTTTCAGGGTTTAAGAGCAGGTAATTCAGGGTCATCCAGGTTTTGATGTCCTTCACACAGGCACTGAGCTTATCGATTTGATCTGATTTGGTTTCATTGATAAGTACAGCTGAGTGTCATCAGCATAGCAGTGGAAATTAATGCCATGTTTTCTGATAATGTTACCTAATGGCAACATATACAGAGTAAACAGGATTGGACCAAGCACAGATCCTTGTGGAACACCGCAAGCTACTTTAGAGCAGGGAGAGGTGCACTGGTTTACACTAACAAACTGGTACCTATCTGATAGAGAGGATTTAAGCCAACCCGTTATCAGCAGCTAGTAGCAAATCATTTGTCACTTTAAGCAGAGCAGTTTCTGTGCTGTGGTGAGCTCTGAAACCAGACTGAAATTTTTCAAATAAATTATTGCCCTGCAGATGGTGACAAAACTGTTTCACCACAATTCGTTCCAGAATCTTTGAGAGAAATGGAAGATTCGAGATAGGTCTGTAGTTGGCTAGTTCATCAGGATTTAAGCTAGGTTTTTTCAAAAGCAGTTTCATTACAGCATATTTAAAGGACTGAGGAACAAAGCCATTTTCTAATGACATATATATTATGTTATGGATGGAACCCATTATTAGGTGGAGAGCTTCTTTGAGGAGTTTGACTGGAATAGGGTCGAGCAAACAAGTTGATGGTCTGGACGACATGATGACTGAGGTAATCTCCACCTCATCGACAGGAGTAAATTTGTCTAATGCTGTTAGAGGATTTATGTGGGGTATTGGTGTTATGGACTGGATTTGCTGGATTTGCTCGGTGCTGATTTTTGGAGTGGCTTTGTTGATTTTGTCTCTAATGGTTGTAATTTTGTAATCGAAGAATTCAAGAAAGTCATCAAGAAAGAAAGTATAAACTCATAGAGCTGCTTTCTCTAAAACAATATTAAAAAGTCTAAAGGAAATCACAGAGAAACAGCCTGATAAACCTCTGGATCACTACTGTAAAACATATATCACTCCATAATGTCAGAAAACATATGAACAAATGCGTGTTTTAACTTAAGATTTAACTTAAGATCTTTAAAAAGTCCATTGTTAACTGCTTGTCTCCATGGAGATACAATGTCTTTGCATACTTGCATACACACATAGATACATACATACACACACATACATACACACATACATACATACATACACACACACATACATACATACATACATACATACATACATACATACATACATACATACATACATACATACATACATACACACACATACACACATATATACACACATACATACATACATATATACACACATACATACATACATACACACATACATACATACATACATACACACACACATACATACATACATACACACATACATACATACACACATACATACATACATACATACACATACATACATACATACATACATACATACACACATACATACATACATACATACACACATACATACATACACACATACATACATACATACACACATACATACATACATACACACATACATACATACATACATACATACACACATACATACATACATACATACATACATACATACATACATACACACATACATACATACATACATACATACATACACACATACATACATACATACACACATACATACATACATACATACACACATACATACTGTACACACAAACTGTGTCGAATTAACTGGTTGCCTTTTTCAGTTGTGGCCACAGCGGCTCTGCTCCTTCACCCAGGTAAACAACTTCACCCTTCAAGTTTATATTATAAAAATGTTAAATTTAGTTGAAATAGAGTTACAGTTAAGTCAAAGATGATTTTACAATGATCCCAGATTCGTGAGTCCATGACCAAACAGCAGTGAAACTCCTCCTTGTCCTTCTTTCACAGTGCCATCCCTGTTCCTGTGTCAAAGTCCAGTTCAAGGGACACAAACCCATAAAATCACTTCACTAGCAAGGACCACGCCAACAACACGTGTGAAGCGAAAAGCATTTATTATATTGAGACGAGGCAGGTTGCCTGGGTTGAGACTCAGGTTCAGTCTCAATCTTCACATGGCCCAGCAGGACGGGACCCTCCTCGTAGGCGTCTTATGTCTGAAGATGAACAGATCGGGGTCGGGAGGGTGGGGTCAAGTTATTCTGGACGAACTGGGTTGCCGGGATAGGCTGCTATAAATACGCTTCTGGGAAACTGAGGTGTGGCAGAAGTGAGCTGTGATTTGCTGGAGAGGAGGCGAGGGCGGTTGAGGCGTGATGCTGCTCCTGAACCTAAGTTAATCATATTAAATACATTTTCCTTTTGTGGAAATAAACTGTATTGAAGTGCTTAAAAGTAGCTTCTAGAGTAGCACTGTTTAACCCTGTGTTCTTCTGTTCCAGGAGCGTGCACAGAAAAAACTGTGACCTGCGGGGCCCACGTGCACCGCCTCAGCTGTGGTAAGAACATGGCCCCTACTTCATGACGTTATACATTTATTTAAAAGAGCCGCACACTTTGGTCTGCTGCAGAGTTTGTGTGACACACAGGGATTGTGGTACGAGGTCACATGTTGGCAATATTGGTAAAAGTCGACTTAATAAAACAAAGATGCAGGGAGCACTGTCGAAACAACATTGATTTAGCATAATATGACCCCTTCAAGGTCAGCATTTTTAATAATTCATTTTAATATTTGAAGAGAAATTTGTAGGATGGTTTACACTGCAAAAAGGAAAGTTTCCATACATTTAAATAGACTTTTTATGATTACTAAATCTTTTGGTGTGTCTGGTTCAGACAGTGGAGTGATCAGTGTGGACACAGCGTTCTATGGCCGTGCTGACACTGACACCTGCGCTGGAGGAAAGTCACCAGAAGAGGTCGCCAACACGAGCTGCTCCCATGCCGACGCACTCAAGGTGCTCCAGAGCAGGTGAACTAAAGTGCTTCTATTAGACTGAGGTATTAGCTGAGAAACCCTGTGTGTGATGTAACCTAGCGGCTAGGCCACCAGGCCTGCGAACAATAACATATAAACTCCTGCTTTTCTAAAGTCAGAGTGGCTCCTGTGGGGGGAGCTCACACAGAGCACAGAACTGTAACACTCTGTAGTGTGTGTGGGTCACTCTGGGTTCATCTGTCCAGTGGTCTGGACTGTAGCACATTCTTGTATGTGCACTTTCTAGAAACAAACCTGGTGTGGACCCATCAAGAGGGTTTGTACCTATGGCTGGAGTTGGGGCTACAGCCCTGCCTGCACTGTGTAAATGTGATGTGTGGAAGCACCACAGAAGAGACACAATAATATCAACTCTGCTGTCTTTCTGCTGTCTCTCTCTTCTCTCCTCTCTCTGTTCCTTCTCTTCTCTCTGCTATCTCTCTCTTCTCTCTTCTCTCTCTCTGTTCCCTCTCTCTCTCTTTCTTCTCTTCTCTCTGTTGTCTCTTCTCTCTCTGTTCCTTCTCTCTCTCTTCTCTTTCTCTCTACGTTCCTTCTCTTCTCTCTTCTCTCTCTCTGTTCCCTCTCTCTGTTCCTTCTCTTCTCTCTGCTATCTCTCTCTTCTCTCTCTTCTCTCTGTTCCCTCTCTCCTCTCAGGTGTAATGGAAAAGAATGGTGTGAGCTGAACGCCAGTGTGTTTGAGCAGGACCCCTGCAGCGACACTTTCAAATACCTGGAGACGTCCTACTCCTGCATCCCGGCCAGTGAGTCTGTGCTCTGTGGGGCCAGGGCCTTTATCACTGCTTGCGGCTTTACTTATTCTCCTCAGTCGAGGGTGTGTGTCTCTGCCTTTGAATAAAGTCTCTTTTGTCTGGTCCACAGTCCATCGTGTGGTGTGTGAACACTCCATGGCCTTTCTGCAGTGTGGTGAGTCTTTTGCATCATTATCCAAGCTCCACAGTGCAGTGTGTTCTGACAGGCTCCCAGCGCACTGCAGAATGCTGCTTTTACACTAAAACCGTTCTGCTGAGCTATTTTATTTTACCATTTTTTGTTTAAAAGTCTGCATTTTCAGACAAAATCCTGGACCTAAAACACTGGTTCATCTCTATACAGAAGTAAGAGATCGCAGTGCAGTGCTTTGAAGCTCCAACATGTATATTTTACTGACACCACAATGTGACGCCTTTCTTCAGTCATGTCTGAAGAAGAGCTCAACCTGAAACCTCACATCGTGGTGTCATTAAAATAAATAAAAAAATTGGGAGCTTCAGAGTACTGCACTGCCATCTCTTTCTTCTTTGGCCCCATTTTAGTCATTGGACCCAGCACTCGGTTGTAACTTTTATTGGATGTGCATGTCTTTATTTACCTGTGTCATCTTTCTTCAGTTCCCTCTGTCTTTAAACAGTCTTTATCCTTATAGTCCAGGAGCTTATTGTTTAATATTAAAAGTTCCTGCACCTGATTTTTTCCCCATGCAGTGAATTTAAACGTGTCTCTCCCCAGTACAGATACATTACCCTGGGGAACAATTTGAAAAAAAAAAATTAGTTAGATTTTTATGTTGATTAATACTAAGATTGGTATGCTCATTCCAAAATTGCAGTCAGTTTGTTTCTAGCACATCAACTTTTTCTCAGCTTACCCTTTATATAAGCAAAATTTCACCGATTTGCTGCAGTAAAACTTGCTGATTGCAGCTGATTCTGCCTGGACTCACCTACAGCGACGAGGCGTCTTGTTTGTGCGTCATAGTTGAGACAGTGCAGTGAGAGGTGTGTGTCAGCACTATTACAGCACAATTACAAGAGCACATATCTGTTAAGTACAGTATTTTTCATAGTTTTAAGAATACGGGGATCCTATAGTTCCAAAACTAGACGTGATAGAGAAAAACTGAGATCACTTTTGGATTGTGCACTGAAAAATGTGTTCAAAACGGCTGTCAGACCAAACTCAACAAGTGTCATAAGCAGCTCTTGAGGTCTAAATAAGTCTTTCTGTATTCATCTAATTATAAAGACAATCAGGAAGAAAATCAGGACATGCGCATTAGCATACTAGTTGTCGTTGTTAGCTTCACCATCACTGTTAAACTTTGCCCTGGCCTCCGAAGGTGCTTAAAGGTGCTAAACATTGACAGGGCAGAAGCGAGCCTTTCCTGAGCAGCTTTAGAATGAGCTGGAGCTGCTGCAGATGATGAGATGCACAGACCCTGCAGGACGCTCTGTGCTCAGGGAAATACTCGAATGTGGAAGTGTGGCTCATGTACAAATGATGTACAGTTGTTATTGTTGTACACAGCCCACCTCTGGCTTAATGACAAAAAAAGCCGGTTTGCAAAGACTGCAGGTGCCACAATGACGCTTTGCAAGTGCTTTTGAGGAGGCCACGGTGGACGAGTGAACACTCTGTAAGCCGTACTAATAACTTTAATGTACAGGTTTATCTGCAGGCTGAACAAACTGGATAATGAAATAATAATGTCGCTAACAGCTATGAGATTCAGTGTAATGAGATAACAGTCCAACATGTGGAGACACGGGTGTGATTGAAACATAATACGCCCATGGAGGACTGTGGAACCTACCTGGACCACTGAGGGATTACACACATATAAGATTTACAGCTGAAAATCACATTCCAGTCTACAGAAAGTGTGTGTTTTTATTATCTTTGTGGTATCAGAGTGATTCTTTAGTGACAACACCATTGTAGTTTGGACCACTGCAAACTGTTTCAAATGAACTAGATTTGCTTCTCATGTTTTTAAGACAGTAATAATCAGCTAGAACATATTTGAAGTGCTGCTTTCTTTTCAGATGCTGGCAAAACCATCAAAGTCCTGGGAGCAGACTTCGGGAGGAGGGACCATGTGACCTGTGCCTTCAGACGAGAACCGATTCTGGTCCAAAAGATTGACTGCTCCAACCCAGTGCCCACTGTGGCCGAAACGTAAGAAACTAAACACACACTCCAAGGGAAATATGACAGAGTCTGCAGTCTGAGTGCAATAACTGCAAATGTTGGAAAATATATCAAACCAGGTCTAAATCAGGACGAAACCAGGTCTTAACCAGGTCTAAAACACGTATTAACCAGGTCTAAACCAGGTCTGAACCAGTCCTAAACCAGGTTTGAACCAGGTATTAACCAGGTCTAAACCAAGTCTAAACCAGGTCTAAAACAGGTCTAAACCAATTCTAAACCAGGTATTAACCAGGACTAAAACAGGTCTAAATTAGATCTTAGCCAGGTCTTAACCAGGTCTGAAACAAGTCTAAAACAGGTCTACACCAGGACTTGGAGCCTGCCTGTTTTCCTGCTCAGATGCAATAGGGAAACAGTACTAAGCCAGGCCTGAAACTGGAACTAAGTCTCTTCTAAACCAGGACCAGTTAAAAACCAGGTCTCCAGAGCTTACTTTGTTCCTCCTTCAGTGCAATAGAGAAAATCATAGAACTAAATGAAGACTAACCCTCACAGGACTAAACCAGGACTATACCAGTTTTAAACTATTTCTAAACCAGGACTAAATCCGGACTAAATCAGGACTAAATCAGGTTTAAATCAGGACTACACCAGGTCTAAACCAGGACTACACCAGATCTAAACCGGTCTAAACCAGCTCTAGAACTCAAGTCTAAACGTAGTCTTAAGTCAGTGTAAACCAGAACTAAACCAGGACTACACCAGGTCTAAACCCGGTCTAAACCAAGTCTAACCCAGGGCTAAGGCCGGATCTAAGCCAGATCTAAACCAGGACCTGCTTGGTCCCCAGGTGTGATGGGAAGAACCACTGCAAACTGCGGGCGTCACAGGTGGTGGTGGAGGAGAGCTGTGCAGACACGTCTCTGTATCTGGAGTACGCCTACACCTGCAACTGAGGGGGAAGTACACCCATACTACAGGTACTACAGTAAATACACTTAAACCACTGATAATACTACAGGTACTACAGTAAATACACTTAAACCACTGATAATACTACAGGTACTGCAGTAAATATACTTAAACCACTGACGATACTTAATAATGGTCACAAGAGTCACATCCTGAACGATTTGAAACTGTTTTCTATTTTTACTAACCAACATTCTCTCTTTTTATTTCACAGGTGCAAATGAAGCACCTGAAAGTCAAATAAAGGCTGTTCAGACCTGTGACATTTGTGCTGTCATTATTTTTATTTAGAACGACAAAATAATCCTGACATTTGATCCGTTTAAAACAAGTTTACTTCATTAAGACACAAATGACTTTTACAAAATGTGTGCATCATATTTACACTGTGCGTTCTCTTAGTTTGGGCATATTTAGGCCTATGATTTCTGATTTGTAGAAGAGATGAAAACAATAAAAGATTTGATTCACACTTTGGTGAAACTGAAAAGAATTTGTAAAAAACCTGGAGTGGAGTTTACAGCGACTTATTCCTGAAAAGTTCATACAGAAACATTAAACATAAAGGTGACCACCTCCATAGAAAAGCAGTAGAAATGCTGTGCTGATTTTATTTTTAAATGCTGTTCCAACTTGTGATGTCATGAAGTAGTACTAGTAATTTTGAAGTGAATAGATGACATCACAAGGTGGAACCATGTGTTTTTAGTCCGGGAGAAGACCTAAACGTGCAGGGTTTATGCTTTAAACGTGTGGATGAAGCAAAAGTACGTTTGTGATGAGAAAATGGAAAGATGCACCATGAACCTGTTCTGGTTTAGGCTCTGGCACCTGCTTCTGTCCGTGGAGGTGAAACGATGATGCTGCGTTTATCCAGTCACATGATTTTGTTTCTCAAAAATGATAAAGACGCATTCTTAGAAAATTCAGAATTTGCTTTGCCACGTGGTGCTCAATCAAACAATGAACGATGAATGAAAAGTGGAGCATTTTTGGAACCCAACGTGTCTGACCCAGAGTGTGAATGTTTTTAACTAGCACCAGTGAGTGGGCGGAGACAGGGGGTAGGTGAACGCAGAATTATCCTGAGCACTTTAGCCTCGAATGTTCAGGGAACAATGATGGTTACAAAGACATGAGTCCATTTTACTTGTGTCCCTGTTCGAGTGGTCACACTTCACAAACACATAATGTCCAGTATCATTGTATCTCACTGTCTCAAAAATCAAAAACCGGGAAACTCTCGGTTTGGGGTGATTGGTAATAAGAAAATTGTCAAACAAATGCATAATTAAGGAGAATTGTTCTGCACTCGGCCCATTCATGACCAACGTGTGAGTCAGTATAATCACATTTTCTTGTTTTTTTTGTGTTTTGGTCATTTGCAAGCAGCTTTTTCTGCATTTTACCTAAACAAATGACCTTTCTTTACTGTTGGCAGGGATCAGATTGGTCAAAAATAGGGACACGTGGGACATTTCTTGTATAAAACTGGGACAAATCACTGGTTTTGGATAAATCTGTTGGGACAGGGGACACAGGGCTCAAAACTGGGACTTTCAAGGGGAAATAGGGACGTCTGGTCACTCTATACAAATATGATTTTTGTTTTTTTTTAGAGCTTTATGGAAGAGTTTTGGCTAACCATCCTCCACATTCTATTGTACACTTGTTCTGTATTTTTTACTAAGCAAAAATAAATGAAAGCAACACAGCTCTTCATCTCGTGTGTTAGACTCCATGTGTTGGACTGTGTCTCCCTCTGTCCGCTCTGGTCACATGTGCATTAGAAGTGTGTGTTTTATGGCTGTGGTCAGTGCTGTTGTGGACATAGACTGTACGCAGAAGTGGACAGAGCGACACCGCACTGTCCAACACAACTGAGGCAGTTACAGAACAGTGGTCAATCTGCAGCCAGGGTTGATAGTTGAAATTTTCAGTGTGGGTATCATAGCAACCAAAGAGCCAATCAGGAGCGAGATTGTTGATGGTAACACCCCTTTCCGCCCTCGCCATTGGTTCCGAGGGAGTGGGCGCTTAGCAACGCTGTCAATCAAATCTTTTGCTATGACGAGCAGCAGTGACGTCAGGGGAAAGAATGGGTCTGTTCTTAATGTTCCTGGATTGATTTAGGGACAAAAGAAAGAAAGAAAAAACACAGGATCCTGCAGAAGAGGGTTCAAACAAACAAGTGAAGCCACAATGAGGAGCCTGACAGCAGACGCAGAGAGAGGGCGACACTTTTTCATTAGAAGTCAACTGCAGCCTCAGCTTGAAGGAACAACTTAACTGGAGAAAGGAGAAGCCCCGCGGTGTCGCTTTGTCCGTCTATACCAGGGCTCAGCAACCCGCGGCTCTTTCATCCTTCTGCTGCGGCTCCCTCTGACTTTGGAAAATAAATGATGAGTTTTGAATTACAAATCATTTTTATTGTAGTTTGTTTGTTTTATATATATATATATTTATTGTTTATTGTTTATTAGCTCCCCATTAGCTTCAGCAGCAGTACTGCGTCAGCTCCTCTTCCTGGGGTCCATTTAAATTTGCAGCAAAACTTATACACATAAACATAATTTACAACATTTGTCATTAACTACAGATTAAATACAATCCCAAAAACATATAAAACATATTAATCACAGATTTAAATTCAAACAGTTCATACAGACTATTTCACATCACATCATTCATTTGTTTAAGTTTCCTTTTGAAGCTAAAATCAGTGGTTTGTTCTCTAATGTTCTGAGGTAAATGGCTCCAAACATCACTGTTCTCTGGCTCTGACTCGTTTTACAGAGTGAAACATTGTCCTTCTGAACACCGTGTAGAGTAACTGTGAGTATGTTTACTGAAGGGCAGGTTTTGGTAGAACATAGATGGTGTCTTTAATAGTTAATGTTTAATGCAGCTTTGCCACATCTGTTTAGGTTTTACAGAAACAAAACTTAAAACCACATGGCTCATTTGCATAAACTGTCAGCGCTGAAAAAAACAGCTTGCTCCTTGTGCGCTGATGTGGTCAGCTTCTGCTGGACTAAAGGACACGACTCAGTAGAATATGAGTGGTCAGCTCCGTACTGGACTGAGTGGTCAGCTATGTACTGGACTGAGTGTTCAGCTCCGTACTGGACTGAGTGGTCAGCTCCGTACTGGACTGAGTGTTCAGCTCCGTACTGGACTGAGTGGTCAGCTCCGTACTGGACTGAGTGTTCAGCTCCGTACTGGACTGAGTGTTCAGCTCCGTACTGGACTGAGTGTTCAGCTCCGTACTGGACTGAGTGTTCAGCTCCGTACTGGACTGAGTGGTCAGCTCCGTACTGGACTGAGTGGTCAGCTCTGTACTGGACTGAGTGGTCAGCTCCGTACTGGACTGTGTTCAGCTCTGTACTGGACTGAGTGTTCAGCTCCGTACTGGACTGAGTGTTCAGCTCCGTACTGGACTGAGTGTTCAGCTCCGTACTGGACTGAGTGGTCAGCTCCGTACTGGACTGAGTGGTCAGCTCTGTACTGGACTGAGTGTTCAGCTCCGTACTGGACTGAGTGTTCAGCTCCGTACTGGACTGAGTGGTCAGCTCTGTACTGGACTGAGTGTTCAGCTCTGTACTGGACTGAGTGTTCAGCTCCGTACTGGACTGAGTGGTCAGCTCTGTACTGGACTGAGTGTTCAGCTCCGTACTGGACTGAGTGTTCAGCTCCGTACTGGACTGAGTGTTCAGCTCCGTACTGGACTGAGTGGTCAGCTCCGTACTGGACTGAGTGTTCAGCTCCGTACTGGACTGAGTGGTCAGCTCCATACTGGACTGAGTGGTCAGCTCTGTACTGGACTGAGTGGTCAGCTTCATACTGGACTGTGTTCAGCTCTGTACTGGACTGAGTGTTCAGCTCTGTACTGGACTGAGTGTTCAGCTCCGTACTGGACTGAGTGTTCAGCTCCGTACTGGACTGAGTGGTCAGCTCCGTACTGGACTGAGTGTTCAGCTCCGTACTGGACTGAGTGTTCAGCTCCGTACTGGACTGAGTGTTCAGCTCCGTACTGGACTGAGTGGTCAGCTCTGTACTGGACTGAGTGTTCAGCTCCGTACTGGACTGAGTGTTCAGCTCCGTACTGGACTGAGTGGTCAGCTCCGTACTGGACTGTGTTCAGCTCTGTACTGGACTGTGTTCAGCTCTGTACTGGACTGAGTGTTCAGCTCCGTACTGGACTGAGTGGTCAGCTCTGTACTGGACTGAGTGTTCAGCTCCGTACTGGACTGAGTGTTCAGCTCCGTACTGGACTGAGTGGTCAGCTCTGTACTGGACTGAGTGGTCAGCTCCGTACTGGACTGAGTGGTCAGCTCCGTACTGGACTGAGTGGTCAGCTCCGTACTGGACTGAGTGGTCAGCTCTGTACTGGACTGAGTGTTCAGCTCCGTACTGGACTGAGTGGTCAGCTCCGTACTGGACTGAGTGGTCAGCTCTGTACTGGACTGAGTGTTCAGCTCTGTACTGGACTGAGTGTTCAGCTCCGTACTGGACTGAGTGTTCAGCTCCGTACTGGACTGAGTGTTCAGCTCCGTACTGGACTGAGTGGTCAGCTCCGTACTGGACTGTGTTCAGCTCCGTACTGGACTGAGTGGTCAGCTCTGTACTGGACTGAGTGTTCAGCTCCGTACTGGACTGAGTGGTCAGCTCTGTACTGGACTGAGTGTTCAGCTCCGTACTGGACTGAGTGGTCAGCTCCGTACTGGACTGAGTGGTCAGCTCTGTACTGGACTGAGTGTTCAGCTCTGTACTGGACTGAGTGGTCAGCTGTGTTGGAGCAGGAGGGAGAGCAGCACCAGGAGCAGGGAGCAGGACATACTGAAGTTTCCTGACCGCAGCCTGACCTCCGCACTGGACCTCAGCAGCACCTCCACTGGGTAATGGTCACTCACATCCAGGGCCTGACCACATGAATATACAGTTATTATGAGTTAGCATTGTTAGCATTGTTAGCCTCACAGCAAAATCATCCTGGCTCTACATTTAACTTTAACTAATCATTAAAGGTACACTGTGTAACTTTTCTAGTGGGGAGTTTGACATCTGCTTATCTACATGGAGAAGTTATTGCTTTGCCTGGAATGATAAGTCAGGTCTGTGGAGAGGCGAACCTGCTCCCAGTAAGAATGCCCGCTGTTTCAGAGTGATAAAAACTATACAAAACACCAGTACTTGAATACATGCAACACAGAGAAGTCACAGCGGAACATTCCGAGTAAAGCAACAGCATCTCCACGTCAGTTTAACTCTGGAGAGCTAAACTAAAACAAGGGTTCATTTAATGTAAGTACTAAATGTGTGTAAAAGGACTAAATCTGGTCTAAACTGGCTGTGATGGCTTTGTCGTACCTCGTCCTCTGTCAGGCTGAACTCCTGCTGGAAGTTAAAGGCTTTGGCAGAAGTGGGCACCACTGAGTCCAACATCTCCCTCCCATTCACCACGATCCTGTAAACACACGATGATAATGAGTCAAATACTGCAGACAAATACAGGGACAAGAGGCTCTCACTTGGGATGGCTTTTTCAATGGTAAAATCCAGTGTGTTTAACCTAAAATGTCTCTCTGATCTGAAGGTTACTCCTAAAGCCCAGCACCTGCACCAGTCATGAGTCTGCTGGTGCAGCCTCTGCAGCTCAGGGACTGCAGATTTCTGTAGAATCACCAATCAAAGAACCACTCTTATGTGTCTGAGGTAAGAGACACATAAGAGTATAAGTTATATTGACTTCTAAATGATGCAGAGTTTTGGAGAGGAGAGGCCTTCTGCGTTTCAGAGACAAGTCAGATCTCACCTGGTGGAGCTCTGACCGTGTCAGACCCCTCTGGGATGAGCCACCTCAGCTCTGGGTCTGTGATGTCTCTCTCACCTGTCTCAATCCTCTCTCTCATGTGTCGTATCTCACCTGTCGTATCTCACCTGTCGTATCTTACCTGTCATAGGCGCAGGAGGTGCTCTCTCTCACAGTGGTGTCTGACCCGTCTGGGATGAGCCACCTCAGCTCTGGGTCTGTGAGGAGTCGCACTTTGTTCCGGTTCTTTTTGGCCAGATATCCACAGTCTGCGTTAAAGTCTCCCAGGAGCATCACGTTCTGACACACAGGGAAAGGATGGTCATTATAAAGGTACACTGTGTCACTCTTCTCACCAGCTTGTCTCCATGGAGATGGTTTTTGGTCATTTAAGGTTAAGATACACTTTGTTGTCCCCATAGGGAAATGTGTCCTCTGCATTTGACCCATCTCCAGATCAGGTCTTGGTCAGAACTAGGGGGAAACTCACCCAGACAAACTCCACACAGACAGACACCAAATTACAAGTCAGATCTGTGGAGAGGTGACCCCACAGAAATAAGGATTTTTATTTCATTTATTTTTTTTTTCAATAAAAACACCTGTAATAGAAAAAAATTGAAGATGTAATATAAGATTAGAAGATTACATTTAATGCAGGAACATTCCAGGAAAAGCAATAATATTTCCATGGAGACAAGCAGGTGGCACTGCACTAGAAAAGTTACATGTTACACCTTTAACTTGCTTGTGCCTGTTTATGTACCTGAGTCCTCCACATCCTCTTGACGTCCTGCAGAACGTCGTACAAAGCGTCCAGTTCTCTGGTGGTGTTGGTCGGAGTCGTGTGCTGTGGGATCAGCACAAACTCCTTTATATCTGAGGAGGAAGGAACAGTTAGTTTTATTTGGATCCATCCATCTTCTCCCACTTAATCCAGCTCGGTCGTGGGGGCAGCCGCCCAGTCCACTATGCACCTGACCCCCCAATGAACCCCTCTGTGAGTGGAGCCCACAGGAGGGTGGACGTCATGGTCCTTGATGTTAGTTCAGGTGCTGCATGTTATGAGTTGATGGGGGAAACCGGAGCCCAGAGGAAACCATCCAGACATGGGGAGAACATGCAAACTCCACACAGAAAAGCCCGGGCGACCCGGGGATCGAACCCATAACCTTCTTGCTGTGAGGCCTGAGTGCCACCGTGCTCAGCCACCGTGCTGCATTTTATTTGGATATAGGATCCAAAAATCTTCAAAATCCTTATTCTGCAGCTGGCTCTGGTAAAATGCTACTGAAGCTCTGCAAGTTTGAGAAGGAAGCCTACGATCTGATTTCTATTAAGCGGTTTTAGGTCAATATTGAGATTTAGAATGAAAAAATGGCAATAGTCGTATAGTTCTAGGGGCCGATGGCGCAGATTGGCAAAAACTACAATAGTAGTTTACCACCACCAGGTCTGGAGTGAATGAATAATGCTGTAAAGCGTCTTTGAGCGTCCAGAAAAACGCTGTATAAAACTCATGCATTATTATTATTATTATTATTATTATTATTATTATTATTATTATTATTATTATTATTATTATTATTATTAGTTTAATACTAAAAGAAAAAAGCATAATGTCTAAGTAAATCTCCGTCCTTACTGCCCCACATATGAAGTATTCATACTATGAAGTGAGTACCTGTTTCAGGGCTCTGGTCATATTACACTGTAGCTCAGTACTGCCCCCCTGTGGTTACATTATGAAGCAGACCTGTTTTTGGGGCTCTGAACCGGACAACAAACGGTTCTCGGGCAAAGGCGTCTTTGTCTCCAGGGCGATCGTCTGGAAACTGGTACTTCCCTGTGACGGACGCCGAGCTGGTCCTGTGCACATCAGAATATACACTGTGAGGGTAATATACAGACGGGGATCCACAATCAGATTTCTACAGTTTGTGGTACAGTTTCGGAACCAAGAACCAAGACGGAACCAAGACATTTAAAGGCACATTCAGCACATTCAGCACATTCCACACGCACTGTTAAATTCTGTCTGAATCATGCGATGGAGAAAAGGCAAATAAATATGGCCCGCACGTACCTGTAGAAGAAGACGTACTGCTCCTGGTACGCCTCAGTGCGTCCCAGCCTCTCACTGGCCACATAGTCGTACTCTGCTCCACTGCCTCTGAGGGAGAACACACAGGGGTCAGGCCTTTGCTCAGACAGTCTGCAGGGCATCTGTATGCAGTACAAAAGCTGTCAAAAGTATTTGTGTGTGTGTACGATAGAAATCTGTGCATATTTGGGAATCTGTGCGTCTTTGGCTGTAGTTGAGCATAAAATAAATATGTGTAAACTCTGGAATGAGTCCACTCGTACATAAAATGTGTTTTGTGTATTTTATCCATCAGAATACAAACTGAAAAGTTACGACATCAAGAATTACAATCATGCAGTGAAAATGTACGATTACGCGTCTTCAGTAAGAATACGAATTCACAGACACGACTCGACTGTCAAAAATACATCATCACTTCACATAGATATAGAACAGCAGATCTCGTGTTCAGCCTCTTGGCGTTAATACTGCCGCCGTCTTGACACAGGCTCCTCTGGTCTAAAGTAGATTTCTATCCTATGCACACAAATACTTTTGACATCTGAGGCAATACATCCACCTCTTACCACCAACATGTGTGAAGTGAGTGAGAATGAATGATGCACAACACTGAACATCAGGCTCACAGAGATCAGATCAGACTGCTGGGTTTCAGATGACATCACTACATTCTACAGGCCAATATTCATTCATACAGATGTGTTTCATGGAAAAGTACAGTGTAAGCAACAGGGAAAAACTGGCTCAAAATCTGACATCATCACATTCTAGAATCTGAAAACCACCAAACCTTTACCACGGTGGGTACCAAGCTTTTTTTTTTTTAGAAGTGCACATATATAGGCAGAGCACACCTGGTTAATGTGGATGTGAAAGTGCTACTAAAAAGTCTCCCCACATATGCTTAAGTGGAACCTTGTCTGTGATAAAAAAGTACAGTTTACACAAGTATCTATTATAAGCACATTTGCTTCTACGTAAAAGGGTGAGATGGTCTAATCTCATATTGTCCAGAAGGGCCAATAATTCAGTGCAAATAGAAAATGGCTTCTGGATGGAGCCAAAACATATTGATTTTGAGCTCTTGTCCACGTGTAAACGTGCACACACCTGTTGAGCTGGTTGATCAGTGCAGGCAGAGCCTTCTTTTTACTGTCCCTCACCTCCTGCAGTAAGCACACGTCACAGCGAGACACGATCTGAAACACAAGAGGCATTGCATTTAGATTCCATTTACATCACATCTTTTGGATTACACAAATTGTGTAGTCCTGGTTTAGTCTCTGGTTACGTCTCTGGTTTAGTCCTGGTTTAGAACTGGTTCAGACTCATTTTTGTCTTGATTCAGTCCCGAGCTCAGTCCTGGTTTAGTCCTTGGTTTAGTGGTCCTGGTTCAGGCTTGTGTTAGACCTGGTTTAGTCCATAAATCTTGGGGAAAGTCTCCATCACTAACACACAGAGTTCCTCACGTGCTCATAGATGTGAATGGAGTCTCCTAATATTATGTATTATGTATCTGTATCTGTATCTGTATCTGTATCTGTATATGTATATGTATATGTATATGTATATGTATATGTATATGTATATGTATATGTATATGTATATGTATATGTATATGTATATAACGTAGTATTACAACAGCATGTCCTCACCTGTACTAGAGTCTTCATGACCTGTCCGTTTTTGGACTTGGATTCTCCGAAATGATGAGCGTTAAAAGCACAGATCCTAAAGGCCACAGTGAGGTGGAGGCTACAAAGAGAGAGGAGGAAGACGAGGAGGAGAGGAGGAAGAGGAGCCATCTCACCAATGCCAAAACAGACTCCTGAAAACAAATAGAAATCATGAAGGTCCGGGGCCTTTGGGCAGTGACAGAAGACTCAAAACACTGATGATCGATTTGTCGCTTTAAGCCTTGGATACACTCTTGAAGCAGCTGCATCACGTTTTTGTACATTTATGGAGATTTTTTGCGTGAAAGCATGACGTAGGTCTGTGGGCGGAGCATTGCACAGAATCTTACTGCTAAACATAAGGAGGGTTTGAATAGGGCCCAGGCGAGAACACTAGATTACTTAAACATGCATTGATACTAAAACCTCTATAGACATGTTTGTGATGAGGGAATAAAAAACGAATATTTTTTTATTAAAAAAAAGAGAAGAGTAACATGTCCTGTGTCAGGAAAGTGTGCAAAGGAAGAGGTTTCTTTTTTCAATAAAAATGATCAGTTGTAATATACCTTGATAATCAATGTATAATAATCATAACAATACATTTTATTTTTTAGGAGCTTTTCTGGACACTCAAGGATCTTCTTACAACAACATGAACAACTTAAGTACGATTAAAACACAGTTAAACAGTTAAAACACCTCTCTCTCTCCGCCACTCTCCCCACAGTCACGCAGAACGTTACGTGCCCCACACAGGACCTGCTGTATGCAAATACAAAGGACGCATACACCTCTGTCCCCCTTTCCCCGCTCGGACGATCGGACCATAACATCGTCTATCTGCTCCCCCAGTACACACCAAAGGTGTGAAGAGGAGCCGCGCAGAAGGTGTCAGTGAAGCGGTGGACTGAAGCGGCCAGTGAGAGTCTGAGGGACTGTTTCCAGACCACAGACTGGAACATGTTCAGCAGCTCTTATGGAGAGGACATTGATGGCCTGACCCACTGCATCACAGACTATATCAACTTCTGCGTGGAGAGCACTGTGCCAACACGGAGGGTACGGTGCTTCTCCAATAACCACCCCTGGGTCACTCCTGAGCTTAAAACCCTCCTGAACCAGAAGAAGAGGGCTTTCAACTCCGGAGATAGAGAGGAGCAGAGAAGGGTCCAGCGGGAGCTCCAGAGGAGAATATGGCAGGCCAAGAAGGACCATGGGAAGAAGATGGAGGAGAAGCTGGCCCAGAACAATGTGAGGGATGTGTGGAGAGGACTGAAGACCATCTCCGGACTTGGACAGAGTGCCAGAGGGGCAGCTGATGGAGACCAGCGCTGGGCTGATGAATTAAATCTGTACTTCAACAGGTTTGATTCACCCCCCACCCCCCCTGCCCCTCTTCCAGCTCCCCCCTCTTCACACCTCTGCTCTCCTCTACGTGGTGGTCTGCTGGGCCCCAGGCAGCACTGAACGGGACAGGAAAAGACTGAACAGGCTGGTCAGGAGGGCTGGCTCTGTCCTGGGCTGTCCCCTGGACTCTGTGGAGGAGGTGGCTGAGAGGAGAGTGTTGTCCAAACTTACATCCATCATGGACAACACCTCTGACCCCCTGCACCAGACTGTGGAGGAGCTGAGACCGTCTGAGACTCCCTCAGTGCAGGAAGGAGCTACTGCAGATCATTCATCCCCACTGCGGTCAGACTGTACAACTCCTCTGTGCAATAACCATGTCTGTGCCACTACTGGACTGTGACAACTTGCACTGTTTTTGTACTTTTTCTTTTATATATATAGTATTTATATTTCAGTTCTCTTTGGAACTTTATATTATTATTTTTATTATTATTTCTATTTTTATTATTGTTTATCTTGATTGCACCACACTTTTTCCCCTTTTCTGCACTAAACTGTCCTGGAGCTACTGTGACTGTTGAATTTCTCCACTGAGAGATCAATAAAGTCCTGACTTATCTTCTCTTATCTTATCTTCTCTTATCTTATCTTCTCTTATCTTAAAAGCCAACAGTTAAAGTGGGACAGTATATAATTGATTGATTGTGCTTAGTTTTGTATTTACTATTGGATTTTAATAGTATTTCGTCATGCATTAGACAGTATTTTAATTGATTTATTGTATTTAATTTGACCTCCATTAGTTCTCAGCTATTCTCCCTGGAGACCTGTAACATGTTTTGAGTTGATGGGGGAAACCGGAGCCCGGAGGAAACCCATCCAGACACGGGGAGAACATGCAAACTCCACACAGAAACTATACACATACTATACAGTAAGTAATAAAGGTGGACATTATTCTACAAGAAACTCTTTCATTAATGGATTCTGAAAACAGTGTGGATAGTAACTTATACAAGCTCCTGTATGAATGAACAGTGTGAGATCTCATAATGGCGCTGATCTTTGTCCTGATGGGCTCTGGTGTCTCTCTCCTCTCTGTGTCTAGGCCGTTTAAGCAACTATCAGGAGAAAAGGTTTTGGTTCTTTGTAAATCTGCAGTATTTCATAGATCTTGACTTCATGTGCTCTTCTTTTATATTAAGGTCCTATGTTACACAAAATGAACTCTTCGTGCCGTGTTATAATATTGTTACAATATAACATGGCTTAAAGCTCATGAGAGTCAATAACATAGACCAGAAAGAAACACACTGTACTTCTGAGGACTTTTCTAGCAGCATACTTTTACTCTTACTTCAGTTATATGTATATTGGGGGAAAAAAATACGTGGAATGTTTTATTTCATTCACACATGTTTGAGTAATCCTTTATTATTAATCTGTCTCCACCTCCAAAGCTCAAAATGCTCTGTTCCACCTTATGATGTCATGAAGCGGTAGAGTAGAATAGAAAGCCTTTATTGTCATAATACACAGTATAATGGGATGAGAAGGTACTTTCCACGTGGACAGCTCCTTTTACTTTTAGTTCAGGAGATTGGAAATTCCAGGTCTGAAATCATCCAAATGATTCTAGTGAAGGTGTGTGGAGTTTAAAAACACATTGGAGCACTTCCTGTATTACCACATGACATCACAAGGTGGAACAGAGTGTTTTCTGTTTCAGAAGAGCCTAAACATGCAGGATTTGCATATTAACTCCAGGTCTGTTTGTGATGAGAAAACAACATTATAACGCAGATCAAAAAATACCATAATATGAAGAGGAATGTTTCCATGGAAACAGAATAAAGAAGAGTCAGGTCTGTGGAGATACAAGCCTGCCCAGAATAAGATTTTCTGTGCAAAAGTAAAGAAATAAGTAAATCTGTCTATCTTTACTTATTTATTGAATCATTTAAAAAATAAAAATAAAAAAATGAATCTGTCTATCCCCTCCTCTGGGCTCCACTCACAGAGGGGTTCATTTTAAAAGTCACTGACAACGGTTATTGATTGATGTGGTTGTTTGTTGCATTTTCCTTTTTGCTGTTTCACATTTACTCATTGCACCAGTCCAGAGGTGGGCACTACTCAGTTACATTTACTTGACTAACTTTCATAAAATTGTACTTCCAAGTGCATTTCTAGCAGCAAACTTTCACTCCTACTTGAGTAATATGTTTTATTGAACAGTACTCTTACTGGAGGAAAAGCTGACGGCTTCTTCTTCCCACTGTGAGTCTAAAGTGATAAAAGCTTTGTTTCTTGCAGCTCCTTCAGCTGATTTAGTTTGTCTCATGTTTGTGTCTGTCCTTTGATAATACTAGATTTGGAGAAATATTTTTGTCCTTCAAATTACATCAGATCTTATGTCCAGACAACTACTTTTACTTGTTTTCTCTTTCTCTCTCTCATACTTGAGTATAATTTTTGGACCACTACCACTTCTACTTGAGGAATATTATAGTATTATCTTGAGTACAGTTTCTGTCTCCTCTACCACCTCAGACTGCCAGAGAAAACGTGTAATTTTAGACTGACAGATGACAAAGAGGAAGTAATGACAGGTTTCACAAACACAACAGCGTGGCATTAAAAAACTTATTTTCTAATGTGGAGGCTGATTAACTTAATTTTACCGTCGCGATTTAATAATTTGCCTGGCGTTTCCGCGCTGTCATTGTGGCCAGCGAAACTAAAATGGCACAAGTACCCCCGTTAGGGGCACGGCAGCTTTACGCACGGACTTTACGCACGGACATTACGCACGCCTGTGACCTTTGCGTTCTCTCAATGCGCGTTCAAGACTTTACGATCAGCAAACACGTAGTGTGAAACAAACAAAAAAGTAACTTACCGTGTGTGTTTTGTGTTCTGTCCTACTACACTTGTGGTGCGTTCAAGCGACCCGGACCGCCTCTGAAAACCGAAACCCGAAGCGCGCTGACGATTCATATCTCGGGGCGGGACCGTAGACTGTATATATAAACCTAACGTCTTTATACAGTCTGTGGGCGGGGCTCTGTTACTCACTCATCATGGGGTTGTTGTTGCCATTTTTCTTTGCTGCATGTGCCAAGAAATTATTTATAATTTAGTGGAATCATTTCACTGCGCGTTCAAAGAAAAGCGTGTCCTGTCACGTATTTGTGTGTAGAGATGATAAAGATTTGTCTGGAATGTTACAGCAGATATGCCATTAAAGATCCAATATTACACAAAACGGATTTGTGTGAACTTTAAGACACGTTATACTGCACCTAGAGTTTTGTTTCATTTTCACGTTGGTCATTCTTTATTATTCCACCTTGTGATGTCATGAAGCAGTAGTTTTAAGTGAACAGCTTCTTTTATCTTTTGTTCAGCAGAAAGGGGCATTTCTGGGGCTGAAAAAAAGCATCCAAGTGATTTGAAGCAGTAGAGTTTAAAAGCAGAGCGGAGCACTTCCTGTATGATCACATGACATCACAAGGTGGAACAGAGCATTTTGAGCTTTGACTAATGCAGGGTTATTCAAACACATGCAACTGAAACAGCAACTCCAGACAAAGCTCAAGGGTCAGGTTTGCAGAATACAGAGCCTAATATTTCCAAACAAGGACCTGCTGTATTGAAAGAGGCCGAGTGGAAGTCCATGGCCAAGTAATTCAAATGGAAAAGTTCCTCAAATCATTAGAATCTCAAAGAATTTAAAAGTTGCACCTGTCTCCGACAAACCCCAGTTCCTGTTTGACTCGTTTGGAAAACACCTGCATGGTTTCACTTTCACAATCAAGTGGCAGTTTGTGCAAAAATATTCTGTGTGGGAAGTGAGCTGATTATGAGGTTCATCAGACACATACTGATGACCAGAGACATTGCATCATGGAAGTGCTCTGAAGCAAAGCAGATCATACTTTAGTCCATGGAGATCAAATGTTTGGCCAAACTTGGAAACCTCCACCTTAAAAATGTGTTTAATGCCTTTCCATTTAATAGTTACAAGTTACAGGTCAGGTGCGTGGAGGCAGGCCCATTCAGAGAAGGGGAGTTTTACAATGTAAAGCTTAAAAAAAAAAAAAAACCTGAAAATTGGTATTCAGGGCCTAGTTATTCTTCCATTTAGGAGCAAAGCTCCTCACAAAGTGGCTTGGCTTTAACCTGATGCTGAATTCAACATAAAACAGACTCCCAGTGTACTTTTATAATCAAACATTTATTGTTTGCCTGTAGGTGGCACTGTGAGCTCAGTTGGCATGCAGGGCCTTCCAGCGGGTCAGGGGGCCGCGGTTCGGGATGTATTTGACCCCACAGCCGTCAGGGATCAGCCTCTTCTCAGCCAGCATGTCGTCAAAGTCAGTGGCGTTAAATTTGGTGAAGCCGTACTTCTTGGAGATGTGGATCTGGAGACAAAATGGTCAAACTAATGAAACCTTGTACATACTTTTGGGGGGAAAAATTGTTTTGCTCTCAAGTCAGAACCACAATTAACATTTGTTCTTTGGACATTTATACATTGAAGAACTTTGAAATCTGTGCAATTTTGTTCAAACAAAACAGAACTTAATTTGGTTCTTTTCAGTAGCTGCCAGTGAATTCCCCCCTGCTCCATTTGACCCTCTAATCCCACTGCAATCACCCTCATGTCCTTTCAACACTGCCAACTCTTTTGTATTACCACCAAATATTTATACAAAGAAAAACAGAATTTCTAGTTGATTCATTCAACTTCACATAGAAGAAAATGCAAGTTATACAATTGCACATGTATTTTGTCTCAATGGTCCCTTAAAGGCCCCAGCACCTCACAGCTGAGGTCATACACAACCAGAGAGTCTCTGTCTGCAGCCTTTGCACACCATCCTCACACACACACTGAGGCTGGTCGGCTTAATAGACTGCAAACATTTACACAGTACAAGAACTAATGTTAGAATGTGTCAAAAGATTTAGTGAAATTAGTTTCTCTAGTCTTTTATTCTGCATTATTTTGTTAATTTGACATGTCTGGTTGACAGGGTGAACTTTGAGGGACAACACTTAAAACTACAGCACTAAAGATTTTTTAGGTCTGAATAAAGCTGAACGTAGAAAGGCAAAAATGTCTGGAACAATTTGACTTAAAGATTCTAGTTACAAAATGTCTTTAGACAAAGGGAACCACAAAATCTTATCAAGGATTATTTTAAAAAGTCATTTGACCAGTTGTCAATATTTTGAGATTTGGAAACGAGTCAAGTAACCAGGTCATACTGGTGATATGTTGAGGTGGATTCTGGGTTCAGCCTGGGCCTGAATGACTTGGAAAACTACCCAAACGATGATAAAATACTGTCCTATAAGACGACACTATTCTGTGGAGTTTATGTGGAGTTTCTGTTTGGTAATGTTTTACCTTCTGGCGCCCAGGGAACTTGAACTTGGCTCTGCGCAGAGCCTCCACCACATGCTCCTTGTTCTGGGCCTTTGTGCGCACAGACATGATGACCTGCCCGATGTGCACACGAGCCACAGTGCCCTGGGGTTTACCGAACGCACCGCGCATACCAGTCTGGAGCCTGGAACACGAGACACAACTTTAGAATCTCAGTCTGAAAACTTTAGGAACAGAGACTGGAGCAAACTTAAATTATAATCAGTTTTGTGGTAGTGTAGACTCATAATGATGTGATAAAAACATAACACTAAGACATGATTTTAGATCTACATAGCTCAAGTGATACTGGAGCAGTCTTTATGAAATGCAGAATTTAAATGCATTTTCTTCCTGGTTGATGCACAAACATGAGCATACCCACAGGAGGCGTACACTGGGTTATAAAATGCATTTAACAGTCACCTTTTGTTAAGACAAAATCTGTGGATTCCACAGATTCAAAGAAACTGTTGACTTGATGAAAAAGTACTCTTTAGACTGATGCCGTCACCAGATCAGAAGCAGTACTCACATACAGCATTCCAAACAGAAGGAAGACCTTCATTTTAATAAACAGCTCCTCACCTATCAGCCCCAGCGCAGGATAACATTTTGTTGATGCGGATGACGTGGAAGGGGTGGAGCCTCATGCGGATGTGGAAGCCATCTTTACCACAGGTCTTCACCATGTACTTGTTAGCACAGATGCGAGCCGCCTCCAGGGCTGAGGGAGAGAAACAAACGTCATCTCTGAGATACTTTGGAGAGCAGAGGAACTGCTGATAGTTGTAATGCTTTACTAAAAAACAGGAGTGAACTGTACTAGCAGAAATTAACCTTTTGAGCATCCAGATAACATGTTTTAGCAAACAAATTCCACACTAAAGTTCAAAAATTTGACTTCACACATTGGTTTGAAAGAACTTCGATTGAATGTTTAATCAGCTCTTGTGGCGGCATTTTGAGTTTTGCAAAATATCACTCCTAAGTGTGGCAGCTGAACATTTAACTATTTGTAAATTTTCTATTACAATAACCCTAAACCTCTTTACCTTCAGAGGAGAGCTGCTCATACTCGTCAGAGACCATGTGACCGCACAGAGGAAACTCGTCCACTTTGGCCTTCTTCCTGCCCAAGTCGAAGATCCTGATCTTAGGATCTGCACAGAAACAAACCAATCAGGACTGTACTGTCGGAGATGGACCAATAGGAATGCAGAAAGTGAAAATAAGCTTTTTCAACATTTAAACAGATGCAGTTCTTTTAATAAACTATGGTGGCCTCCATAGTATTACTGAGAAAAGAACTAGTAAAACAAAGCTTTAAGCTTATTGGTGTCAAACATGTAGAACATGTATGCTTGATCTAACCAGGATTCTTTGCTCAGTAGTAGTCAATGATACACATTAATACACCCAAATAAGAATCAATAAAATAATTCAAACGTGGATAGTTTGTGCCACCAGAGCTTTAGGATAAACCTGTGGGAAACGCTGTAGATTTGTATCAATGGTCCCTTAAAGGCCCCAGCACCTCACAGCTGAGGTCATACACAACCAGAGAGTCTCTGTCTGCAGCCTTTGCACACCATCCTCACACACACACAGTGAGGCTGGTCGGCTTAATAGACTGCAGTGTTTGTCATTTACTCTAATACACATAACTGAAAAGTGCAGAAAACTCACCAGGAACACCCCGACAGAAGCGGGACTTGGGGTAGGGCTTGTTCTTACAGTATCTGTAACTGAAGGAGAGAAAGTGTTAGTGACACAACTAGTAAGAATGTAGCTCACTGTTTAAATGAATTTGCTTTGTTGCATTGTTCACCATCTTTTATAGTGTTTTACTTTATAAATTAAGCTGTCAAAATAATGCAATGACCCGGTGTGGCTGCTTCTGGACCTGGGGACCAATTCAATTTCACCGAGTTGCATGTAAAATAGTGATGGAAAATAGTGATTAGGATTGTAGTTAAGATTATGCAGCTGGTTAGTAAATAGACTTCAGTGCAACTGAGCTCACTTTTTGTGTTCTGGTTATTCGAGCATGTTTCAGTATTTTGACAAAGGACAATTTATCCCTCTCTTTACCGTTGGTGGGTCACACATTTGGCAGAAGCTACACCTGGGACAAATCACTGGTTTTGAATAAATCCACTAGGCCAGGGGACAGGGCTCAAAACTGGGACTGCCCCAGGTAAATACAGAGGTCTGGTCACCCTTGAGCAAAATTATACTCCAACTGAAGAGCTTGTATTTTGCCTCATCATTTTGGAACACTGGCACAATTTAGCCTAGCCCAACACTGCATAACAAAGCAGAGTGAACTTAATAATGCACTATAACTTCCATAACAATCGTGATCTATAGTCTTAATGTAACAAAGATCACACATAAATGATGCTGAACGTGTGAAGTGCTGCTAATGTGGAGTGTGTACGGAGGATTTGACAGTTTAGCTTAGCCACATGACACCCAGATCATTTGTTAAACAGTGCACATCACGGCTAGAACAATTGCCTCTGAATAACAACGCGTTTTAACGCTTGGAGACTGGAACAACTTGTATATTTAGTGTGATCTTGTACTGTCGGGGCCGGCTCCAGCGCACATGGTGAACTCCGCCGCTGCCATTTTCCCCGCAGCTCCGGCCTAAAGATTAAACTGAGATTTTAGACTCACCAACGGGCTGGACGGCGGCCCATGGTTGCGATCTGCAAAATAAACCACACACACACGGAAATTAAGTGAGAAAACGGGTTAAAGAGTGCGTTTAATATAAGAAAAATGAAGTTTTATCAGAGCACAGAAAACGCGCTTCATCCACGCACTCACCTAATGGAGGAAAGGAAGTGCAATGGACTTCCGCCGCGTCATAAGCCCCGGGTGAATGCTGGGAAAAAAATATATACATAAAAATAAAAATAAAAATGTATAAAATGCTCATTAAGAAGTCTATTATTGATAACACACAATTTTTTTTGTTGTAATTTTTTTATATTTTCAAAGCGTGATTCGTTAAAGGACCGTGTACGTCCATATACGTGTACGTCGCGCGAGTCAATGAAAATGCTCCATACACATTCTTCATGGAGATATATATTTTTGATGCCATACTGTAATAATAATAATAATAATAATAATAATAATAATAATAATAATAATAATAATAATAATAATAATAATAATAATAATAATACCCTCCTGTGGGCTCACCACCTGCAGAGGGGTTCATAGGGGGGGTCAGGTGCTATGAGGATTGGGCAGCAAAATGCCCCATGACCCAGCTGGATTAAGCGGAGAAGATGGATGGATGGATAATAATAATAATAATAATAATAATAATAATAATAATAATAATAATAATAATAATAATAATAATAATATATTCTGTTTTAGCTAAAAAGTTACAGACTGTGACGTTAAATTAAAAAAAATTAAAAAGTACATTGCCAGAACATTATAACCCAGGTTATGTGTGTTAAACAAAATAGAAATACATTTTTTTTTTAAAAAAAAAAAAAGGAAAATAGGCCTATAGGCTAACTAAACAATGCACATTAATCACATCACAATATGATACACAGGATATGTTCAAATTAAATATTAAATCAACGGAAAAAGGTGGGTTGTCCTCTCCAGGTGGGTGCCTCAAGTGGAGGAGTTCAAGTAGCCTATCTCCCAAACCATGCACTGTAGGTGTGAAAGTTGTGTGAGTGAGTGATGGTGGTGGTCGGAGGGACCGTTGGCGCCGCTTGGCCTGGCAGCCGCCTCCGTCAGTCTGCCCCAGGGCAGCTGTGGCTACAACAGTAGCTTACCACCACCAGGTATGGAGTGAATGAAGAATGCTCTGTAAAATGCTGTGTAAAGCGCTTCGGGGACATGTGTCTGTGTAAAGCGCTATATAAATAAACCTTACCTTACCTTACCTATCTCAGGGTCTTGTTCACAGTGAGGGGAGGATGGAGCATCAGATTGACAGGTGGATTGGTGCAGCGTCAGCAGTGATGTGGTCGCTGTATCGGACCCTTGTGGTGAAGAGGGAGCTGAGCCCAAATGCAAAGCTCTCGATTTACCTCAGTCTACGTTCCTCCCCTCACCTATGGTGAGGTCTGGGTAGTGACCGAAAAGACGAGACTGTGGATACAAGCGGTCGAAATGAGTTTCCTCTGCAAAGTGGCCGGGCGCTCCCTTAGAGATAGTGTGAGGTGCTCAGTCACATGGGAGGAGCTCAGAGTAGAGCCGCTGCTCCTCCACGTCGAGAAGAGTCAGCTGAGATGGCTCATGCATCTATTCTGATGCCTCCTGGACGCCTCCCTCAGGAGGTGTTCCGGGCATGTCTCACGGGAAGGAGGCCTCGGGGAAGACCCAGGACACGCTGGAGGGACCATGTCTCTGGGCCTGGGAACGCCTTGGGATCCCCCTGGAAGAGCTGGAGAAAGTGTGTATGGAAAGGGAAGTCTGGGCCTCCCTGCTCAGACTGATGCCCCCGTGACACACTCCTGTATAAAGAGGAAGAAAATGGATGGATTTATTTATAATAATAATAATACTAATAATAATACGAATAATAATACTAATAATACTAATAATAATAATAATAAAAGACTAATAACATATACAACTTGCTATTTTTATGTAGGAAAAATTTAATTTGTTCATATTATAAACTGTTCTGTTGTAGAAGAACTTTTTTTGTTTAATTTCTTTGCCATTGAGGTTCACTTCCCAGTTCCTGCGCTGGGGGTCAGTATTGTATAATTTTTGCCTTGACTGGCCCTCACGCTGAACCGTTCCCTAAAAGTGCAGTGATGTCATTGGAGCGGCTCGTGTTAACACAAAACAAATGTCTTTATGTTGAAGCATGTTTGGAATTTAATCTGGACTCAGACTTAATCCTGCGCTCTCATCTTTTACCAGATTAACACGAGCCTCTCCGTCATGATCACAGATGAGTTGTCTGACCAGTCTAGACTGTGTTGTGTTTTCGGACCACATAAATTCAGGTCTGACGTTATCTTCTCTTTGAACCATAGAGAATTAATATGCTTATTTAACACATTAAGAGTGAAAATTATCATCTGGTCAGGAAAAAAGTCCCAAAATGGTTTTAACTATGAACAGGGGCAGCCTAGATTATGTGTCCAAAACAAGACGTCTGTGGACTGCCTGAAGGTGGAAGATTTTTTTGTAAGTTGTAAAACAATACTTATACTAATACTTGACATACTTAAACATCAATGGCATCATCCAATCTAATCCCATTTCTAGACTGAAAGACAGATAGGTACTTTTTGAAGATGACACTAGAGATGAGTGTCTGGTAGAACATCAGCAGGAGCTTCTGGCAGATGTTAAAGGACTTCAGCCTTCTGAGGAAGTCCAGCCTGCTCTGTCCCTTTCTGTGTTCTCAGACCAGTCCAGTCTGTAGTTAAGATGTACGACCCAAATACTTCTAACTCTCTACAACCTCCACAGTGTCCTCCTTAATCCTTAGTCCATCTCTTTGATCTTTGCAGCGTTCAGTTGAAGGTGCTTAGCCCTTGCACCACACCATGAAGTCCTCCATGAGCTGCCTGATTTTTCAAACAGAAGTAGTTTCCAAAGTACTTGACACGTTAAACAAAACCATAAAGTCAAATAAAAGCAACAGATCAGTAAAGAAAATGTGCCAAAAACTGAAGAAGAAAAAAAACATATATAAGTCACACTGGACTTCAAGTCACATTTTTGGTGGGAAATTTATTTGATCAAGTCAGAGACCAGGAACAGATATTTCATCCTGAAAGACAAGTTATAGTAACAACAGTAGAACAGAGAAGAACAGGCTGAACATGTGTCTGGCGAGTTCACGTCACATGAACAGTTCTTCACAAAACTAGAGCAGAAACAACAGAACAAGTTTACCAAACTCTCCATCTCGCTCCAAATCACGAAATCCACTGAATTCTTGATTCTCGGTGTCACTTCTGTCTATAGACGTTTCTGGTGCTTCGCTCAACATATACACTGAGTAATAATAAGTTTAATGAAGCTTTGTGCACATTTGTTTAAATTTTACAGAAACGAAACTTAAAGCCGCATGGCTCATTTGCATACAGTATAAGCGCTGAAAAAAAACAGCTAATTCAGTGAGTTTTGGACTAAAGGACAAGATTCAGTGGATTATTCACTGTCTGGCCAAAAGAAAAGACGGCGCCTGGATTTAACTGAACAAACAGGTCCGATGTGCTGCAGGTGAAGTGACAGTGGTGCAGGAGGAAGAGCCTGAGGCGGAGCAGATACTGGTACACAAGCCTAGAGCGCCCTCTTGTGGCTATGTGAAAATAACCAACATGTGAAATATATATTTCATATATAAGTCGCACCTGAGTATAAGTCACAGGAACCACCCAAATTATGAAAAGACCTATAGTCTGAAAAATACGGTAGTTGTACATGATTAGCACAGGTGGAACATTCAACACATTCCCTTTATTCAGTCTTTTCCTTCCACACCTAAACTACTGTGTGGAAAATGGGGGAATACTTATAAATCAAAGATTAATAGAATTTTTCTTCTCCAGAAAAAAGTCATTAGGATTATTAATCATGTAAATTACTGCACCAACAAATCCTCTTTTTGTTTAGCTAAATGTACTTACATTTTTTGATCTTGTTGACCTGAGTTCAGCCGTAGTGATGCACAAGGCCTAGAATTATTTGCTTCCTCCTGGTCTATAGGAGTTATTTGAGCAGAAGGAAAGTCAGTATAACCTTTTTTTTAAGCTATCTTTAAAAAAACGAAGATAAGAACTAAGAAAAACAGTGATTGCATTTCTGTTAGAGGGATTAGCGTATGGAAAAATCCAAGCGATTATTTTAAAAAGTCTAACACTATAGAAGCCTTAAGAAAAAAAAAAAAAGAGTATAAAGCGTTACGTTTGGAAAGACACAGAGCTCTGGAATGGAGACATTATGCACTCAGTTTTGTTTGTTTTAATGTATATGTGTCTTTTATATACAGTAAGTCGTGAGTGAAATTGTACCTGTAAATTTGCTGTTCATACGCTGTTTTGTTTTTTTGTTGTTGTTGTTTTTTCAGGATTCGGCATCATAAGTACTTTTACTTCAGACTAAACCCTTTTGGTTGTGATCTATGGGCTTGTAGTTTATGTTTTGTTTTGTAATGTTGTAAAAAAAAAAAAAAAAAAAAAAAAAAGCAAATAAACAACAACTACTAAAAACACGTACAGGGCAGTGTGCAGTGTCCAGTCTGACAGCATCAGGAAGGAAAGAGCTGCATAACCTCCTCTCCTTCACTATCCTGTCACTTTAGATCATCCTGTAGTTAACAATAAGGCACGAGAAATGGGAAAATGATATCGTAATGGTGTAATGGACAGAGCTCAGATGACATCCTAAGATCTAGAATAACGTCTCTATATTATGAGCTTGTTTACTGTCCCCATTAAAAGTCCATCAGGCGCCCTGGTCTCTTATCAGTTCCGTCAGTCTGTGTATGTGTGTGTCTGTGTGTGTGTTTGACTTTGTGGAGTCAGACTTTCCTGATGAGCTCATGGAGGAAGAGCAGAGGTGGAGTTAGGACACTTAACACTCCTATATGAACAAATCAGAATCAGAATCAGAATCAGAATCAGAATTACTTTTATTCATCCCCGAGGGGAAATTTTCTTCGTTACAGATGCAACCGACCAAGAGCAAGTTACAAAATAAGCTAAATACAATAAGATAAAAGATAAAATAGCTCTCTCTGGGAAATTATTTACATCAGTGACATATTTATGACTATATACATGTGTGAGCAGGAATAGGATGAAAAGGATTGAGTAGTTTGTGAGTTAAAGTGCAGCGTTCAACAGTTTGATGGCGACAGGCAGGAAAGATTTCCTGTGTCTCTCAGTGGAGCAGCGGCAGCCGCAGTCTATGGCTGAAAGAGCTCCTCTGATTGGCCAGCACCTTGTGGAGGGGGAGGGAGGGAGAGTCCAGAATAAATGGACTCTTGTGAAGTTTAAGCCAAGTTAGAATGTCGTGACCTCCTCAAAAACAGACCTGGAGTTGTGTTTTGTTTCATTCGCACATGTTTGAGTCACACTTTAGTATTTTATTATTCGTCCGTCTACATCTCCAAAGCTCAGAATGCTCTCTTCCACCCTGTGATGTCATAAAGCGGTAGTTTTCAGGTTACCTTTTACCTTTAGTTTATTAGGGATGGGCAATTCCAGGACCGAAATTATCCACATGATTCTAGTGAAGGTGTGTGGAATTTAAGGGACAGTTTAGAATTTTGGGAAAAGGGCCTCATTTCTGTGTGAGCCAGAGTGTTGGAGACATGTGGAGACACTTTTTTAAATCTTCCCTCCAGTCCTTGTATTTGCAGAGGTGCTGGTGCTGGGCTAGTGCAGGTCAATGGCCACAGTCGTCCTGCCATTAAAAACAGTCTGACCCACTCCACAGACCCGAGGAAACTATTAGAACTCCAGACTGTCCCTGTGAACGTCTGTGTCACAGAATCATTTTAGAAGTAAAACCAACCATTGCATCTGAAGGATTTCTGTCTGAGCAGCAGCAGT